>JAQNBH010000010.1:38273534-38501568 GCA_028752905.1 Cladorhizidae sp. MBARI D1340-BT2 | reverse complement strand
AGCATCCAGTGTGAAGCATCCAGTGTGAAGCATCCAGTGTGAAGCATCCAGTGTGAAGCATCCAGTGTGAAGCATCCAGTGTGAAGCATCCAGTGTGAAGCATCCAGTGTGAAGCATCCAGTGTGAAGCATCCAGTGTGAAGCATCCAGTGTGAAGCATCCAGTGTGAAGCATCCAGTGTGAAGCATCCAGTGTGTAGCATCCAGTGTGAAGCATCCAGTGTGAAGCATCCAGTGTGAAGCATCCAGTGTGAAGCATCCAGTGTGAAGCATCCAGTGTGAAGCATCCAGTGTGAAGCATCCAGTGTGAAGCATCCAGTGTGAAGCATCCAGTGTGTAGCATCCAGTGTGAAGCATCCAGTGTGAAGCATCCAGTGTGAAGCATCCAGTGTGAAGCATCCAGTGTGAAGCATCCAGTGTGAAGCATCCAGTGTGAAGCATCCAGTGTGAAGCATCCAGTGTGAAGCATCCAGTGTGAAGCATCCAGTGTGAAGCATCCAGTGTGAAGCATCCAGTGTGAAGCATCCAGTGTGTAGCATCCAGTGTGAAGCATCCAGTGTGAAGCATCCAGTGTGAAGCATCCAGTGTGAAGCATCCAGTGTGAAGCATCCAGTGTGAAGCATCCAGTGTGAAGCATCCAGTGTGTAGCATCCAGTGTGAAGCATCCAGTGTGAAGCATCCAGTGTGAAGCATCCAGTGTGAAGCATCCAGTGTGAAGCATCCAGTGTGAAGCATCCAGTGTGAAGCATCCAGTGTGAAGCATCCAGTGTGAAGCATCCAGTGTGTAGCATCCAGTGTGAAGCATCCAGTGTGAAGCATCCAGTGTGAAGCATCCAGTGTGAAGCATCCAGTGTGAAGCATCCAGTGTGAAGCATCCAGTGTGAAGCATCCAGTGTGAAGCATCCAGTGTGAAGCATCCAGTGTGAAGCATCCAGTGTGAAGCATCCAGTGTGAAGCATCCAGTGTGAAGCATCCAGTGTGAAGCATCCAGTGTGTAGCATCCAGTGTGAAGCATCCAGTGTGAAGCATCCAGTGTGAAGCATCCAGTGTGAAGCATCCAGTGTGTAGCATCCAGTGTGAAGCATCCAGTGTGAAGCATCCAGTGTGTAGCATCCAGTGTGAAGCATCCAGTGTGAAGCATCCAGTGTGAAGCATCCAGTGTGAAGCATCCAGTGTGAAGCATCCAGTGTGAAGCATCCAGTGTGAAGCATCCAGTGTGAAGCATCCAGTGTGAAGCATCCAGTGTGAAGCATCCAGTGTGAAGCATCCAGTGTGTAGCATCCAGTGTGAAGCATCCAGTGTGAAGCATCCAGTGTGTAGCATCCAGTGTGAAGCATCCAGTGTGAAGCATCCAGTGTGTAGCATCCAGTGTGAAGCATCCAGTGTGAAGCATCCAGTGTGAAGCATCCAGTGTGTAGCATCCAGTGTGAAGCATCCAGTGTGTAGCATCCAGTGTGAAGCATCCAGTGTGAAGCATCCAGTGTGAAGCATCCAGTGTGAAGCATCCAGTGTGAAGCATCCAGTGTGAAGCATCCAGTGTGAAGCATCCAGTGTGTAGCATCCAGTGTGAAGCATCCAGTGTGAAGCATCCAGTGTGAAGCATCCAGTGTGTAGCATCCAGTGTGAAGCATCCAGTGTGTAGCATCCAGTGTGAAGCATCCAGTGTGAAGCATCCAGTGTGAAGCATCCAGTGTGTAGCATCCAGTGTGAAGCATCCAGTGTGTAGCATCCAGTGTGAAGCATCCAGTGTGAAGCATCCAGTGTGTAGCATCCAGTGTGAAGCATCCAGTGTGAAGCATCCAGTGTGAAGCATCCAGTGTGAAGCATCCAGTGTGTAGCATCCAGTGTGAAGCATCCAGTGTGTAGCATCCAGTGTGAAGCATCCAGTGTGTAGCATCCAGTGTGAAGCATCCAGTGTGAAGCATCCAGTGTGTAGCATCCAGTGTGTAGCATCCAGTGTGAAGCATCCAGTGTGAAGCATCCAGTGTGAAGCATCCAGTGTGTAGCATCCAGTGTGTAGCATCCAGTGTGTAGCATCCAGTGTGAAGCATCCAGTGTGTAGCATCCAGTGTGAAGCATCCAGTGTGAAGCATCCAGTGTGAAGCATCCAGTGTGTAGCATCCAGTGTGAAGCATCCAGTGTGAAGCATCCAGTGTGAAGCATCCAGTGTGTAGCATCCAGTGTGAAGCATCCAGTGTGTAGCATCCAGTGTGAAGCATCCAGTGTGAAGCATCCAGTGTGAAGCATCCAGTGTGTAGCATCCAGTGTGAAGCATCCAGTGTGAAGCATCCAGTGTGAAGCATCCAGTGTGAAGCATCCAGTGTGTAGCATCCAGTGTGAAGCATCCAGTGTGTAGCATCCAGTGTGAAGCATCCAGTGTGAAGCATCCAGTGTGTACCATCCAGTGTGTAGCATCCAGTGTGTAGCATCCAGTGTGAAGCATCCAGTGTGTAGCATCCAGTGTGAAGCATCCAGTGTGTAGCATCCAGTGTGAAGCATCCAGTGTGAAGCATCCAGTGTGAAGCATCCAGTGTGAAGCATCCAGTGTGAAGCATCCAGTGTGTAGCATCCAGTGTGAAGCATCCAGTGTGAAGCATCCAGTGTGTAGCATCCAGTGTGTAGCATCCAGTGTGAAGCATCCAGTGTGAAGCATCCAGTGTGTAGCATCCAGTGTGTAGCATCCAGTGTGAAGCATCCAGTGTGAAGCATCCAGTGTGAAGCATCCAGTGTGTAGCATCCAGTGTGAAGCATCCAGTGTGTAGCATCCAGTGTGAAGCATCCAGTGTGTAGCATCCAGTGTCCAGTGTGAAGCATCCAGTGTGAAGCATCCAGTGTGAAGCATCCAGTGTGTAGCATCCAGTGTGAAGCATCCAGTGTGAAGCATCCAGTGTGAAGCATCCAGTGTGAAGCATCCAGTGTGAAGCATCCAGTGTGAAGCATCCAGTGTGTAGCATCCAGTGTGAAGCATCCAGTGTGTAGCATCCAGTGTGTAGCATCCAGTGTGAAGCATCCAGTGTGAAGCATCCAGTGTGAAGCATCCAGTGTGTAGCATCCAGTGTGTAGCATCCAGTGTGAAGCATGCAGTGTGTAGCATCCAGTGTGAAGCATCCAGTGTGAAGCATCCAGTGTGAAGCATCCAGTGTGAAGCATCCAGTGTGAAGCATCCAGTGTCCAGTGTGAAGCATCCAGTGTGTAGCATCCAGTGTGAAGCATCCAGTGTGAAGCATCCAGTGTGAAGCATCCAGTGTGAAGCATCCAGTGTGAAGCATCCAGTGTGAAGCATCCAGTGTGAAGCATCCAGTGTGAAGCATGCAGTGTGTAGCATCCAGTGTGAAGCATCCAGTGTGAAGCATCCAGTGTGAAGCATCCAGTGTGAAGCATCCAGTGTGAAGCATCCAGTGTGAAGCATCCAGTGTGTAGCATCCAGTGTGAAGCATCCAGTGTGAAGCATCCAGTGTGAAGCATCCAGTGTGAAGCATCCAGTGTGAAGCATCCAGTGTGTAGCATCCAGTGTGAAGCATCCAGTGTGAAGCATCCAGTGTGTAGCATCCAGTGTGAAGCATCCAGTGTGAAGCATCCAGTGTGTAGCATCCAGTGTGAAGCAATTATAGCAATTATTGATAACAATAATAGTGTGTGTGTGTGTGTGTGTGTGTGAAATGCAATGCTGATGTTGAGCCAATGTGTGTTGTACCTTGCACTCCAGGTTGCTAATATCCATAGACAGGACACACCCTTCACTAACTAGAAGCCCGCACCAGTTATCTGGCAGCGGCGTGTCTGGAGAAGACCATCGGCCATGCATGGCTCTGCTGCTGCCAGAGTTAATGTCGTCTGTGACGATGGACTGAGTGACGACGATCATGGAGTGAGCCTGTACTTACATGTGGGTGTGGATGTTGAGGGTGTGTCTTGATGTTCTTGCAGTTTCACAACGATGCAGAACAGACACACCTCTTACAAGGCACTCGGACATTGAATAGGGCGTCGGCTCATTTGCATCGTGCCCAGCAGGTGTCCGCCCAGACTGACGGGCTAGCTGTGGACATTATGGGCGACTTGGAGGGTCAAAGGTCACAATTAGTACGCACTAGGAACAGAGTGAGTCAAGCAACTACTTACCAAACTTAATATGTGACCTGTCTAGAGAGGGAGGTCTAGAGAGGGCAGGTCTAGAGAGGGAGGGTCTAGAGAGGGCAGGTCTAGAGAGGGCAGGTCTAGAGAGGGAGGGTCTAGAGAGGGCAGGTCTAGAGAGGGCAGGTCTAGAGAGGGCCAGTCTAGAGAGGGCAGGTCTAGAGAGGGCAGGTCTAGAGAGGGAGGGTCTAGAGAGGGCAGGTCTAGAGAGGGCAGGTCTAGAGAGGGCGGGTCTAGAGAGGGCGGGTCTAGAGAGGGCAGGAACAGTTCCACCGTCCATGATCAGGTTCTTGGGCTAGGGGGGTTGTCTACTGGGCAGGGTCTTGCTTGTACAATCATTTATCACTAGGGTCCAGCGATCCCGGGGGAACTGGTACATTCCTTGCAACTTTTAGAACAGCTAGCAGCTCCCAATCAATAAGGCACCTGGACACACCTCTAAAGAACTGGCCCACAGATAGCTACGTGTACAGTGTACAAATGACGTATAAAACACCACACCCAGTTGCCTTTTTTCTTCCGAATGCAGAACAGATGTAAAGAGAAAACAAAAATCTGATACACACACACATACATACACACATACATACACACATACATACACACATATCCACACATACACACATATGCACATGCATACATACACACATACATACACACATATCCATACATACACACATATGCACACGCATACATACACACACATACATACATCCTTACATACATACACACACACATACATACACACATATACATACATATGCACACGCATACATACACACACATACATACATCCTTACATACATACACACACACATATCCATACATACACATACATGCATACGTACACTCACGCGCATACATTTACATGTACATACACAACACACATGCATACACACATACGTACACACATACATATACACATACATGACACATACATAATGCATGCACACGCACATACATACATCAATCATACATACACACACATGCTTACACGTACACACACGCATGCATGCACTATACAGTACATACATACACACATACATACACACATGCATGCATACATACATACACGCATAGTGATACACATACGCACATGCATGCATACATGCATACACACATGCACATACACGCATACATACACACATGCATACGTACACACATACATACATGCACATGCATGCATACATATACACATACATACACACATACATGCACACATACGTACAGCAGGAGACAAAAAAGTTCTGGTTCTGGTGCACTAATATTCTGTTGGCGTTTATGAGCAAGGTTACCATGCATGATCATTGAATGAGCATGCAGAACTATCACCAGTGAACTATTAACACTGTATCATGCAAGGCTTGTGTTATGGGTGGCTATCACAGCCAAGTGTTAGTGTGTCTCAGTGTGTCATCATTTCTCTGACATTTGAATGAAGCAGATGAACTTGCCCTGTAGTAGTTTATTAAGACATCTTCATATAATAAAAGATGACAGTCGGTTACAAAACTAACACTGTAATCAAAACTAACACTATAAACATATTTCATGCCATTGCTTATTTTGCAAGCGTAAACACTTGTATGTTTGCTGGGTCGACTCCAAACACTTCTCCCATGCAAGCTCAAATTCAATGGGGTCCATGAAGAGGTAAGTAGTTGGAACCAGCACATGTAGGGAGATGTAGACTAGTATGTGTAGGCGCCATCAAGGACAAACTTATTCTATAACTAACCATAGAAGTCGGAGGTCCTGTTGCATGCACAAGGAAACACAATAAAGACATCCACCTTGCAATAGAGGAATGCATGGCAGACATTTTTCACTCGATGGAATTTTTCCACACTCACAGTACACCTGTCACCAAACACATGACCCATCCTCCACTGAGGGCACCACTAACACAGAGTTCTCTGCTGGGGAAAATATCAATGTGTAAATGTATCAGCTCTTGGTCTATACATGGTTGAGGTGAGGCATAGTATTCTAGACTTGGCTTGTTACATACAAAAGCTTAGCTAGGGTTTTCTAGAGGTTAAGTTTTCTAAGGCAAGTGCTGCTAAGCTACTCTGTGAAGTCTCTCTAAGGCAAGGCTTGCTACGTAGCTACTAGAGGTTCTGCGAGGGCTTTAAAAATGGGCTGTTTTACAAGCCTTGGTCTACACCAGGCTGTGCTTAGCAAACCTAACCTCTACAAAACTATATAGCAAGCTTAGTCTAATGCATCTTAGCTCCACAGAGTAGCAATGAACTAGAAGGCATTACTAAGTGGAGAGCTAGACCTGAAGGAGAGACACTAGTGGGCACAGGCCAAAAGGCTAGGAAGAGGAACTGACTTGTCAGCAATAAACTTCTTGATGACGGGAAGAAGGAACAAGTGGAGCAAAAACGCTGACTAGGTTTAGCTTGTAAACAGCTGGTGCGTCCACCCCATGTGCGTGTGAATGCGTGCGCACACGTTTATAACAAGCAAGATTTTAAAAAAAATTGAAATGTAAACTTACATGTAATGGCATTTGTTGTGCATTATCCGCCAGGCTCATTATACATGTACATGTGCTGATTCCCAGGCTCATTATACATGTACATGTGCTGATTCCCAGGCTCAATATACATGTGCTGATTCCCAGGCTCATTATACATGTGCTGATTCCCAATCATTTCAACTTTCCTCCACATTGTTAACATTAATTAGCATTGGAATGGGTACAGACAGAACAGGAACTTCCTTGTCTCCTTATGTACATACATACACACACACATACACACACATACACACATGCATACACACACATGCATACACACACATACATGTGCATACACACATGCATACACACATGCATACACACACATACATACGCACACATACACACATGCATACACACACATACATACACACACATACACACATGCATACACACACATACACACATGCGTACATACACACACACACATGCATACACACACATACACACATGCATACACACACATACATGTACATACACACATGCATACACACATGCATACACACACATACATGTATGTACATACACACATGCACACATACACACATACACACACATGCATACACACATGCATACACACATACATAAACGCATACACATACACATACAGTAGGCGCCATAAAAAACTTGGCGTTTCGTTTAAACGCAGCGTCTAAACGATGCGTTGTCCAACCGGCTTAAAGGAACGTACGAAACGTTCAGACGCATAAAGGTTTTAGACGCACGAAACGTTTAGACGTTCGAAACGTTTAGACGCATAAAAGGAATTGATCGTCACGAGTTGCACGTGGCAGTGATTTGAGTTCGTACTAGTAGCGAGAAGATGGTGTATTCGTCGTACAAAAAACAGAGAATTTTATTTCTTAATTTGAAAGGTTTGAAGGCGCCGACCATTGTTAGGACCTTGGAGAAGGAGGGTTTGACGGCCACGAGGCAAGGGGTCGACTACTTCCTAAAGCACTATCAAGAAACCCACACGATAGCCGGGCAGTTGGGTAGCGGAAGACCGTCGACCGTCGAAGATAACGGCAGCCGTCCTTGAGATAGTGGAAGAGAGGATGCAAATAGACGATGAAACGACTGCCTACCAGCTGCACGAACTCCTCAACAAAAAGGGATTTCCTTTGTCGTTGAGGACAATTCTACGTTGTAGAACGTCACTCAGCTGGACTTTTCGGGGTAGCTCTTACTGCCAGTTAATAAGAGACGTCAACAAGGTTCGTTGTTATCTTGGGATTCTTAAGGGTGTATGCTGACTTAATTTAGGATACTGGTTTAATGCTGCTAACTGACAGCATCATGGAGTTCCTGCTATGGGGGGGGGGCTCTGCTAACTTTTTTTGGTTGTTTTCAGTTTAAGCAGTGCTTAAGGGGGTGGCATATCCATTTTATTTTATTTTTTTAAATTTTTTTATTATCATTTATAAATGTTGTTGTAAGCATCTACTAGCCATTTCCAAAGTTTTAGAGGCATTGGAGCATCCATTTCAAAGTTATGGGGCTTTTTGTCCATGCAATTTCATTATCTCGATAAATTGGAAGAGACTTGCACAGAGAAGGCTTACGGGATAGGTAAGTTTTTCGGCGCCATAAAATGGCTACCACTTATACCTGGAAGAAAATTTCTTGCTGAGTCATTTCCTGCTGTTTGCGCAGAGGCACTGGATATGTAATTCTGGTGCGCACGCGGGATTTCCAGTCGCCTCATTTTCAGTTTTTGGTCAACGTCGTTATGTCTTTGTACCGAAAGCAGCGCCATTCCCGGCACAAATAGCGCTCTGGATTCTGTCGAGCGGTCTCGGAAAGAGGTGAGGAATACAGGCATAGAAAACTAAGAAAGTCGTGGAGTACAAAACAGATCGAGAGAGGCATGGAAGTCCAAGAACAGATCAAGAAACTTCAAAAATAAGAACACATTTTGCCATTTCAACCCAAACATTTCATTGTCTATATACTTTGACTGCATATTTCTACAAATCATGAAAATCCAGCGTTTGGCGAACATAACTTTGTCACAGTTAAACCCAAAAAATAGTTGTTGGTATCATTTCAAAGCTCTTTGTGTGTTCTGTGATTGGAGCGGATCAGACTTCTTTAAAAAAATTAGCATTGCCAAGTTATGGTCAGAGATGATCTTTTGGGTTTAATGAGTTCAACCCACCCGGTCAATTGCAACTGACCAATGGTCCTAAGCAGGCCAAATTTATTTCGCTCCAATTACAGCCAAGTGTTACAGGTAGCCACAAAACAAATTTGAGCTCAAGTTCTTCAAGTAGTGGTGAGTTAGGTCCGCCAAACGCTTGAGTGGTAGGGGTCTTGGTTTGTCACTTGTATCTTCTAATAAAATGTATCTATATAGACATTTCATATACTATTGGAAAGAAAACAGAATAAGCAACACTTTGATAACAAAAATATCTGCATAGTGGAAAGAGAACAAAAGTTATGGCAATTACAAAGAGGACAAACGTTTTTTGCTAAAATGGGTGAAGGGTGAAGCCCCTTAACAATGCCAAAGGCCTGCTCTGTTGATGTAGCCGCTGTTTGTGATCATTCTCCTTCCAATTATAATCCCCATTCTTTAGATCAAGAGGTTAGAGTGGGCACGACAATTTGTGGGAGAGGCGGCTGATGGGTTCGAAAATGTCCTCTGGACCGATGAATGCACGGTCCAACTTGAAACCCACCGACGCTTTTGTTGTAGAAAAATTGGACAACCTGTGAAGAACAAACCAAGGTAATCATATGTTGGTCTTACACAGTAGGGGAGCTTGTGTGCATTTTTGTTACAAGAGGTCATTATTTTGTTCTTAATCCAATGAGGTTGATATGGCTGTTAAAATGTTGCGAGTTTTATATTTTAGTTTTTGGTTAAGCTTCTAATCCACAGGATTTCACCCATATTGCATCATTACTCACTCATTACTCGCTCAGCAACCCAGGTGTCTACAGCCTTGGCAAGACTTGACAAACCAACATGCATGTAATTTAAATATGTAAACCAACTGATCTTTTGCATAATCAGACGAGTAAGGCTATTTTTTTAAATTAGGGTGGCAAAATCTTTGAGGTATGATGTATTACTATTACCTAAGCCATGAAATAACCTTGTCTTCAATTCACAGGGCAAAGCATCCTGTCAAGGTTCATGTGTGGGCAGGCATCAGTATACAAGGGAAAACAGGGATATGTATATTCGATGGCATCATGCGGGCACCTCTATATGTAGAAATTTTGGGAAAAGCATTGCTGCCCTACATCCAAGAGATTTGCCCTGGACATCGGTTCATGCAGGACAATGACCCAAAACATACTTCCCGGTTGGCAAAACAATTCTTCGAGTCGAACTCGATCAACTGGTGGAGAACTCCGCCAGAATCTCCTGACGCAAATCCAATTGAAAATTTGTGGCACGAGCTTAAGGAATATATGAGGAGAGAAGTTAAGCCGAGAAATAAGGAAGAGTTGGTGGCAGGGATAAAAAGGTTTTGGGAAACATTGTATCTAGTTAAATGTCGGAGGTACATATATCCGACATTTGAGAAAAGTAATTCCTCGGATTATCGAACTAAATGGTGCTGCAACTAAGAGTGCATGTTGATTTACATTTTTTTTGTTCTTATATTTTAATATGAATATTTAGAAATCAGTATGTATTTAATATAATACATATACATTATTACGGGGAAATATCACGAGTCTGTGGCTAGTATTTCCACGAGTGAAAATACCGGCCAATCAGACGAGTGATATTTCACCCTATCAATTTAATAATGTATTTATCATGGGACTGAGGATGCGCAAACCTTTACTGAGCATGCGCATATCATATAGGTAATAACAAGTACGCGATATGGTAAAATATCACAGTAGTTCTATTTGTACTATTCTCTGAGTGGAGTAGATAGCTACATGATAAATATATTTAATATATGAATCTTAATTGTTTAGAAATCAGTATGTATGTTGACACAATTATAATGAAGTGAAGCACAACAGCATGTCCAGCAACTTTTAGTCTCAAAGCCTCTTGAATCACATAAAAGCATATTTTTTTTTACTCGGAAGTATCCACCATTGTGAACGAGCCTGAGGGTACAGGCCTTCATAGATACATATTTCTTTTACTGGTAGACCAAGAAGCGCCCTTTATTAAGTTTGATGTAGCATGCATCCGTATGTATACAAGGGAAACTGGAATATAATTATATCAATAACATCATGACCTCTGTATGTAGAAAAGATTGCATTTCATGAAATTAACAACCACTAATTAGCAAAAACTATTATTACATATGACTAATTAACTAATTAATAAAACAATCAATTATTAAAATAACAATTATTAAATGTCAATTATCATGGGACTATTTCTTGGGATGTCTCAGCCTCTTGGATGCCTGCTGGATTGATTCCAGGCATGTTTACCAAACGGGCTCGAACTCCACTGGATGCCTCCAAAATTGTGGATGCATTGTGTACTTTTTTTATTTAGTTCGTCTAATTCTTTGGCAGGTAGAGCAGGGAGCTCCCTATTCCCCATTGGAGTACACCGTCTTAAGGGGGGACATCTGCACTTTTTAATTTTAATTTTTTTAACCTGTGGTTACAACTTTAGAGCTCAGTAGATTCTGCAAACTTCATGGTATGGACTTGATATATAGCTCAAAAGATAGGTCTCTCTGTGTGCTCTCTTTTGATACTAAAATATGTTTCATAGGTATAACTATAGGCAAGTTACTAGACCCTAAAGCGGAGGGACTTCAAAAACCTGCACCCCAAAACCGCCGTCCAAAACCATTCTGAGATGCGAAGTGCAAAAAAATTAAAAATGGTACGAGTGGCTAGAGGAAGCTCTAGAGCATACAATCAATGTTTTGAGCAGGCGTGAAAAATTGATTACCTGGTCAAGCGCGCGGTTGGAAAATTGAAGGCGTTGACAAGGCGTCGCCAAATCAACGCCTTCAATTTTCCAACCGCGCGCTTGACCAGGTAATCAATTTTTCACGCCTGCTCAAAACATTGATTGTATGCTCTAGAGCTTCCTCTAGCCACTCGTACCATTTTTAATTTTTTTGCACTTCGCATCTCAGAATGGTTTTGGACGGCGGTTTTGGGGTGCAGGTTTTTGAAGTCCCTCCGCTTTAGGGTCTAGTAACTTGCCTATAGTTATACCTATGAAACATATTTTAGTATCAAAAGAGAGCACACAGAGAGACCTATCTTTTGAGCTATATATCAAGTCCATACCATGAAGTTTGCAGAATCTACTGAGCTCTAAAGTTGTAACCACAGGTTAAAAAAATTAAAATTAAAATGCACAGACGGTCCCCCTTAAGAGGTCCCCCTTAAGATGTCGTCTCCAAACACAGCTTCCTTTGCCAATTTGCAAGCCAATGTGCCAACCTTGCTGATGTTGGCCAGCTTGGGGTATTTCAGCAAAACGTCTTCGATACTTATGAGGTTCTGCTGTATCGCAGATGAGGGAAGTGCATTAGACCGGTGGTAGACGGGTGAAAACAATTGATTGCTGGGTATCTGTATTGCCACGGGTGGAGTCTCAACAGCAGGTGGAGTCCCAACAGCAGGTGGAGTCCCAACAGCAGGTGGAGTCCCAACATCAGGTGGAGTCCCAACATCAGGTGGAGTCCCAACATCAGGTGGAGTCCCAACATCAGGTGGAGTCCCAACATCAGGTGGAGTCCCAACATCAGGTGGAGGCGTGGGGTCCCAACAGGAGGTGGAGGTGTCAAAAAGGATGGGCCATGTGGCAACTGGGGCTGAGGCAGGATCAGTGTTGCAATTTTTGACATGATCTCTTGCTGGTTCCTCAAGACCTTGTGCAAGAGCTCCTCCACTCTGGCCAGCCTGTGGTTTGTATGTACTTCCAGGAACAAAGAATCTGTGAAACACAAGCATTGTTAACACTGCTGTTGTTGTACAAGACACATTGCCTTCATTTGAACGCAGGAGTATATGAATCACCTGCTTCAGAATTTGACGAACAATTCCCAAACTGGCTGGGAGGTAAAGGAGATGGGCTAGAAGGCAAGGATGGCCTGTCCGACGGGGTAGGAGATTGGCTCATCACAGGTGGTAAGGGAAGCATGGGTTCAGGACGAGTGACATCCAATACCCTTCCTATTTTAAAAATGTGTATAACAAATGAAGTTAGAATTATTAAACTCACCAATAGGAGAAACCACGCGACAATGCTTGGCTGGCCGAACTCCACGGCTTTTCCTGTCAGCGGTCTTAAAATAAATAAAAAGAAAGATAGATAAGCACATCTTCACCAGCAGGGTTTCATTTAAGGGGGGACTACACCTGAAAAACTTTGGAGTTTTTTTAATTTTTTTAAATCAGTTCAGACTGTTGCTGTACATATCTACTAGCCAATTCTAAAGTTTTAGAGCTATTGGATGCTCCATTTCAAAGTTATGATGGTTTTTGTCCATGCATTTCTTATTGATTTGAAGAGAAACCAACAAGGAACACTAAAGGGGGGGACAGCACCATTTTTAAAATTAAAACAAATAAACTTGTGGTTACCAGTTTATAGCTCTGTAGATTCTGTAAACTTCATGGTATGGACTTGATATATAGCTCAAAAGATAGGTCTCTCTTTGTGCTCTCTGTTGATACTAAAATATTTTTCATAGGTATAACTATAGCCTAGTTACTGGACCTAAAGTGGAGGGAACCTCAAAAACCTGAATGCCTGAACTGGCAGCATAAATATCTCCTGATTGCCAAGTGCTAGAGAGTTGAAATTAGCACCAGTGGCTAGAGGAAGCCCTACTCTATTCAATGAGTGTTTTCATAAGGCGCTAAAATGTAAGTAGGTGGTCTAGCGGGGTGGAAAATGAGTTTTATGGATTATTAACGAAATTCATTTTCCACCCACCCGCTTGACCACCTTGACCAGTACTTAGATTTTAACGCCTAATAAAAACACTCATTGAATAGAGTAGGGCCTCCTCTAGCCACTGGTGCTAATTTCAATTCTGTAGCACTTGGCAATCAGGAGATATTTATACTGCCAGTTCAGGCATTCAGGTTTTTGAGGTTCCCTCCACTTGTAGCTCCTGTAACTTGGCTATAGTTATACCTATGAAAAATATTTTAGTATCAACAGAGAGCACAAAGAGAGACCTATCTTTTGAGCTATATATCAAGTCCATACCATGAAGTTTACGGAATCTATGGAGTTATAAAGTGGTAACCACAAGAAGAAAAAGGGGGGGAAATACATGTGGGTCACTCTCCCCCAAAAATGCAACTGTCCCTCCTTCAACACATTATTGCCAGGAATTTTGAAAATCTATTTTGTTCTGATTTTGCGGCGAACATACCTTTGCCACACTTGACTCAATTTCAATATTCGAGGATTCATTTGAGAGCTCTTTTAGTGATCTGTGATATAACGGTTTGATATTTTTTTAAACTTGAAGCATTGCCGAGTTATGGTGATTAGAAGAGGTGACTGTCACAGATTTTGCGTTTATTTTGTGTGGTTGGAAATGAAATGCCTTAGAACTAATGAACAAGAGATGTGTTGAAAAATATGCCTCTGTTATATCACAACTAAATGTCTTGGTAAGCTACAAACCAAATTTGGGCATCTGTAGACCAGGCACTTGGGAAATATCCTCGCCGCAGTTTGGGGGGTGCAATTTTTGGAGTGACCCTTGCCTTTTTGGATGTATCTTCTAAGAAAATGTGCCTATAGAGACATTTCACATATCATCTTAAAGCACACAGAATGAGCAACAAGTTGGTATCAAAAGTATCTTCACAGAAGAAAGGGAGGGAAAGTTATGATGGCTACAAAAATGCGTTCAAATTTTGGTGGTTTCAGGTGTAGTCCCCCCTTAAGGGGGGGGAGGGGGGGAACGACTGCCGGCACCTTTTTTCCCCCCACCTTTTGAAATTGTACTATTAAAATTCATTAGAACCGCTTAATATTCCTCCAGTTGACCCCCTTGGACATTTTTCTAAATGAAACCCTGACCAGTCCCCTAAGATTTGCCTACTTACTGCACCAGACTTCTGAGGTGTGGTCAAGGAGCAAACAGAAGCCTTGGGTCTACAAGTTGAGTGATGAGGTGGTGAAAGGTTGTCCAAGGAATTTTTCCCCACAAAATTCGACTCCAACTGCTCCATTTCAGTCAGAGTGCCTATGTAAAATAATATTGTATAACACCAGCTTTCATTATTGTGGCACTTCCTTACCAATAGCAGAAATCTCTCCCTTGTAAACAGCTGTCCCCACCTTAACCTTACAGTTGTCTCCCACCAAGGTACCCTGTAGCACTTTGGCTTGCTGAACCACAGACACCGAGTCCTCCATGGGCCAAAAGACCAACTAAACAAATAACACCATATTGGATCAATTAGATGACAAGTACAAATATATAATTTTTTCCCCCTTTTGGATAACTTTGGTTAGACAAACAATTATCATGCTGCCACAGTGAAACAAAAGTATTGATCCAAATCTAAGTCACAAGCTGCTAGACCTACTAGCTGGTTGAGCTTTCAATATTTCCCCCTTGAACATATCAATTAGCAATTGTACCAAAGAAGCCAATTTCTGTTGTTCAAGATAGGTCCTGGACTGCCTGATAAGCAAGTATTAGGCCCTGGACTGCCTGGTGAGCAAGTATTCAAGTATTAGGCCATGCTGTTTCTCTTCACTAGCTAGGGGGGAAAAGCAAAATAGTACAAAAACAGCTACAGAGAGAGAGAAAGCTAAATAGCCCAATTAGTACAAAACTATATAGAGAAAGTAACAGCCAGTAGTCCACTTGTTCTATCTACCCCAAACAAACTAAAACAGAATTCCAACAACTAGTAGGGATCTAGCAGATTCCAATTACAGCAGGATAGGTATAACAAAAATGTTAAGTGAGAGAAAGAAACTTACTGCTTTCAGAGGTGGTATCCCTCAACGCTTTCCTTAAACTCATGACGAAAATAACTTGACAAAGAACTGAACTCCAGCAGGACACTCGCGTAACAAGTAACAGTAGTTCAATCTAGCCCGCTTTTTTCACCTTCCCACGTGGTGGTCAACGCACGCGCTTGCCCATGTGCAACGTAGCGAGCGTTTTTGATAAATAAAACGCAGCGAGCGTTTGTTGATTTAAACGCTCTGTATTGTGCGTTCCGTCTGCGTTTCTTTAGCCAACGGTCATGCGTTGCACGTACGTTTGGTTTAAACGAAACGCCAAGTTTTTTATGGCGCCTACTGTACACACACCTACACACATGCAAATACACACATACATACACACATACACATACATACACATACATACATACACACCTATGTACACACATACATGCCTACACACACATGCAGACGTTCCAACCCCCAGAGATGAAAATTAGGGAGGCTTCGCCTAAAATTACAAGAAAATTCGGTAGATTTTGCATAAATTAGGGAGATTTCTCCCAATTCTTGTGTATAGCTATATAGTTACAGAAACAATGTAAATATTTATAAAAAGTTAAATATAATGATAAAATTCACTTCATCCAACTAGAATAAAGTATATAGGTAGCAAAATCAATAGGAATAGTATAAGTCGCACACTCTGAAAGGCGAACTCCAAATGGAGCACACCAAGCTAATACACCACCGCTCTTGCACACGCGCAGTCGTTTATCATTAGCGAGATCAAGAAATCATTTCGTGCTTGTGGCATCACTATGAAGGTGGACCAGGACGGGTCTGAAGATGGAGAAATTCACTGCCTCAAAGTTGATATCCCAGCCATTACTCAAGCTACTCGCCAGCTGTTGGAAGGAAGTGACAGCGGAGAAGATCGATTTGCTTCCTTGGACGAAGAGGATGAAGAACAGATTGAACATAACGAACTCATTGTAGATTACGATAGTGATTAAGAACTCTTGCCATCACAACGACGCACAAAAAAAATGCTAGTGAATACGGTATATATATAACGGGAACAAAACATTGGCATAAGTCCGCGTACAACTGCCACGGTCGCGGTGATTGTGGAACGAAAGAACAACAGTCTGTAGGATTTGTGATAGTTTATGGATTTGTGTTAGCTGCAGCTGGATTTTTAAAAATCGGGAGAATTTTATGAAAATCGGGAGATCGGGAGATTGGGTCCAAATTCGGGAGACTCCCGAAAAAATCGGAAGGGTTGGAACGTCTGCGTGACATGCCTACACACACATGTGTACACACACGCATGGATGCCATTTTATGGGGGGGGATTCTCGTGTTTCCCTTTTCTATAATATTGTATGCTCCAAATGTTACACACCATGTACTTTCCCCTGATGATGCTGTGGTGTGTTTAGCTGACGGACCTGCACGAGGAGACAGCGAGAAGTCAAGTTCTCATTTCCACAATAGCTGTCAAGTAAGTCACTGCACAATTAACTGAGAGCTCAATGCACATGCCATTCTATTCCTATGCATGCATGTGTGTGCATGCATGTGTGTGTGCATGCATGTGTGTGCATGCATGTGTGTGTGTGTGCATGTATGTGTGTGCATGCATGCGTGTGTGCAAGCATGTGTGTGTGTGTACATGCATGTATGTGCATGCATGTATGTGCATGCATGTGTATCCATGTATGTGTGTGCAGGTGTGTGAGTGTGCATGCATGTGTGTGTGCATGCATGTTTGTGCATGCATGTGTGTGAGTGTGCATGTGTGTGTGTGTGTGCATGCATGTGCTTGTGTGCATGCATGTGAGAGGTGTGGTCCAGGCTGCATGAGAAAACTAGAGAGGTCTGGTCCAGGCTACATGAGAAAACTAGAGAGGCCTGGTCCAGGCTGCATGAGAAAACTAGAGAGGTCTGGTCCAGGCAGCCTGAGAAAACTAGAGAGGTCTGGTCCAGGCAGCCTGAGAAAACTAGAGAGGTCTGGTCCAGGCTGCATGAGAAAACTAGAGAGGTCTGGTCCAGGCTACATGAGAAAACTAGAGAGGCCTGGTCCAGGCTGCTAGAGAGGTTTGGTCCAGGCTGCATGAGAAAACTAGAGAGGTCTGGTCCAGGCTACATGAGAAAACTAGAGAGGTCTGGTCCAGGCTGCATGAGAAAACTAGAGAGGTCTGAACCAGGCAGCATGAGAAAACTAGAGAGGTCTGGTCCAGACTGCAAGAAAACTAGAGAGGTCTGGTCCAGGCTACATGAGAAAACTAGAGAGGCCTGGTCCAGGCTGCATGAGAAAACTAGAGAGGTCTGGTCCAGGCTGCATGAGAAAACTAGAGAGGTCTGGTCCAGGCTGCATGAGAAAACTAGAGAGGTCTGAACCAGGCAGCATGAGAAAACTAGAGAGGTCTGGTCCAGACTGCAAGAAAACTAGAGAGGTCTGGTCCAGGCTACATGAGAAAACTAGAGAGGCCTGGTCCAGGCTGCATGAGAAAACTAGAGAGGTCTGGTCCAGGCTGCATGAGAAAACTAGAGAGGTCTGGTCCAGGCTGCATGAGAAAACTAGAGAGGTCTGGTCCAGGCTGCATGAGAAAACTAGAGAGGTCTGGTCCAGGCTACATGAGAAAACTAGAGAGGTGTGGTCCAGGCTGCATGAGAAAACTAGAGAGGTCTGGTCCAGGCTACATGAGAAAACTAGAGAGGTCTGATCCAGGCAGCATGAGAAAACTAGAGAGTTCTGGTCCAGGCTGCATGAGAAAACTAGAGAGGCCTGCATGAGAAAACTAGAGAGGTGTGGTCCCCAGGCTGCATAAGAAAACTAGAGAGGTCTGGTCTAGGCTGCATGAGAAAACTAGAGAGGTCTGGTCCAGGCTGCCTGAGAAAACTAGAGAGGTCTGGTCCAGGCTGCATGAGAAAACTAGAGAGGTGTGTTCCAGACTGCATGAGAAAACTAGAGAGGTCTGGTCCAGACCGCATGAGAAAATTAGAGAGGTCAGGTCCAGGCTATATATATATGCTAATCACTTATGTTGAGAGCAGACTGCACATGTATTGGGGTGTGGTCTATCATTGCTCGCCATTATTCATGAGCTCTCGTGTCTGTACCTGCAGGACCTTACAGAACCGGATCCTTCTCATCGTCATCATTATCCTGGAGGCACTCATCCTCCTAGCCGTACTCTTCTATAAACTATACCAACGATTCCACTAATTGTTTACCTACCACACCGTGGTTTGTAATTATTGTGTGCTTATCACGTGTGTGGGGTGTTGCTTTTTATTATTGTGTGTTAATAACACGTGTGATGTGTTGCTTTTAACATAACTATTTTGAGTTTGTGGTCCTCTGATGGAGCTACGGACATGCTGAACTTTTGTGGCTATTTCTATACCGCTAGTTGTGCATATCCAAGCCAGACGGAGTCAGAGACAGCAAGCCTTTGCCACTCCCTACATTTTTTATGGAGTTATTGGATGATGGAGTTATTGGATGAAGGATGTTTGTGAGAATATTTGTGAGCTATCGTTACTAATGCGAAATACATGCACAGGTACGTATAGCCCTAAACAAGATGGCCGCCAATGCTAAGTGCTGTGCCTATTTCTGGCAAATTTGGCTTTGAGCAATGTTTAAACCACAGATCACCATTACAACCTTGACCCCTGCCTAACTTGTCCATAAAATGTTGTGAAAATCCATCCTTAGGTTTTTGTGTCATCTGCTAACAGAAGACAAACTAACCTAATGGCTCTAAACTAACCTGGTGAATACATGATACTCCTGGCCGAGGTAATTACTATGCTGATAACAGGGTCTAGCCAATTACATATAAAAAAAGTACTGGCCAGTTGGATCCATGAGTGCTGCTGAGTCTTCAGGTGGCAGTTTTCTACCTTTTAACTTCCTTCACTTTTTGAGGATAGACGTGCCAGCAATGGCCCTATGGGGTGCCAGCGTGGCCCTATGGGGTGCCAGCATGGCCCTATGGGGTGCCAGCGTGGCCCTATGGGGTGCCAGCATGGCCCTATGGGGTGCCAGCATGGCCCTATGGGGTGCCAGCGTGGCCCTATGTGGTGCCAGCATGGCTCTATGGGGTGCCAGCGTGGCCCTATGGGGTGCCAGCGTGGCTCTATGGGGTGCCAGCGTGGCCCTATGGGGTGCCAGCGTGGCCCTATGGGGTGCCAGCGTAGCTCTATGGGGTGCCAGTGCAGCTCTATGGGGTGCCAGCAGGGGTGCCAGCATGGCTCTATGGGGTGCCAGCATGGCCCTATGGGGTGCCAGTGTAGCTCTATGGGGTGCCAGTGTAGCTCTATGGGGTGCCAGCAGGGGTGCCAGCATGGCTCTATGGGGTGCCAGCGTGGCCCTATGGGGTGCCAGTGTAGCTCCAGCAGGGGTGCCAGCATGGCTCTATGGGGTGCCAGCATGGCCCTATGGGGTGCCAGCGTGGCCCTATGGGGTGCCAGCGTGGCCCTATGGGGTGCCAGCGTGGCTCTATGGGGTGCCAGCAGGGGTGCCAGCGTGGCTCTATGGGGTGCCAGCATGGCCCTATGGGGTGCCAGTGTAGCTCCAGCAGGGGTGCCAGCATGGCTCTATGGGGTGCCAGCATGGCCCTATGGGGTGCCAGTGTGGCCCTATGGGGTGCCAGCGTGGCCCTATGGGGTGCCAGTGTAGCTCTATGGGGTGCCAGCGTGGTGCCAGCGTGGTGCCAGCGTGGCCCTATGGGGTGCCAGTGTAGCTCTATGGGGTGCCAGCATGGCTCTATGGGGTGCCAGCATGGCTCTATGGGGTGCCAGCATGGCTCTATGGGGTGCCAGCATGGCCCTATGGGGTGCCACATGGCCCTATGGGGTGCCAGCATGGCCCTATGGGGTGCCAGCGTGGCCCTATGGGGTGCCAGCATGGCCCTATGGGGTGCCAGCATGGCCCTATGGGGTGCCAGCGTGGCCCTATGTGGTGCCAGCATGGCTCTATGGGGTGCCAGCGTGGCCCTATGGGGTGCCAGCGTGGCTCTATGGGGTGCCAGCGTAGCCCTATGGGGTGCCAGCGTGGCCCTATGGGGTGCCAGCGTAGCTCTATGGGGTGCCAGTGCAGCTCTATGGGGTGCCAGCAGGGGTGCCAGCATGGCTCTATGGGGTGCCAGCATGGCCCTATGGGGTGCCAGTGTAGCTCTATGGGGTGCCAGTGTAGCTCTATGGGGTGCCAGCAGGGGTGCCAGCATGGCTCTATGGGGTGCCAGCATGGCCCTATGGGGTGCCAGTGTAGCTCCAGCAGGGGTGCCAGCATGGCTCTATGGGGTGCCAGCATGGCCCTATGGGGTGCCAGTGTAGCTCCAGCAGGGGTGCCAGCATGGCTCTATGGGGTGCCAGCATGGCCCTATGGGGTGCCAGTGTGGCCCTATGGGGTGCCAGCGTGGCCCTATGGGGTGCCAGTGTAGCTCTATGGGGTGCCAGCATGGTGCCAGCGTGGTGCCAGCGTGGCCCTATGGGGTGCCAGTGTAGCTCTATGGGGTGCCAGCATGGCTCTATGGGGTGCCAGCATGGCTCTATGGGGTGCCAGCATGGCTCTATGGGGTGCCAGCATGGCCCTATGGGGTGCCACATGGCTCTATGGGGTGCCAGTGTAGCTCTATGGGGTGCCAGTGTAGCTCTACATGGGATGCCAGCAGGGGTGCCAGCATGGCTCTATGGGGTGCCAGCGTGGCCCTATGGGTGCCAGTGGCCCTATGGGGTGCCAGTGTAGCTCTATGGGGTGCCAGTGTGGCTCTATGAGTGCCAGCGTGGCCCTATGGGGTGCCATATGGGGTGCCAGCATGGCTCTATGGGGTGCCAGCATGGCTCTATGGGGTGCCAGCATGGCTCTATGGGGTGCCAGCGTGGCCCTATGGGGTGCCAGTGTGGCTCTATGGGGTGCCAGCATGGCTCTATGGGGTGCCAGCGTGGCCCTATGGGGTGCCAGTGTAGCCCTATGGGGTGCCAGTGTGGCTCTATGGGGTGCCAGCGGTGCTCTATGGGGTGCCAGCGTGGCCCTATGGGGTGCCAGTGTAGCTCTATGGGATGCCAGCAGGGGTGCCAGCATGGCTCTATGGGGTGCCAGCAGGGGTGCCAGCATGGCTCTATGGGGTGCCAGCGTAGCTCTATGGGGTGCCAGTGTAGCTCTATGGGATGCCAGCAGGGGTGCCAGCATGGCTCTATGGGGTGCCAGCATGGCTCTATGGGGTGCCAGCATGGCCCTATGGGGTGCCAGCATGGCTCTATGGGGTGCCAGCAGGGGTGCCAGCATGGCTCTATGGGGTGCCAGCGTGGCTCTATGGGGTGCCAGTGTAGCTCTATGGGGTGCCAGTGTAGCTCTATGGGGTCCCAGCAGGGGTGCCAGCATGGCTCTATGGGGTGCCAGCATGGCTCTATGGGGTGCCAGCATGGCTCTATGGGGTGCCAGCATGGCCCTATGGGGTGCCAGCATGGCTCTATGGGGTGCCAGTGTAGCTCTATGGGGTGCCAGTGTAGCTCTATGGGGTGCCAGCGTGGCCCTATGGGGTGCCAGTGTAGCTCTATGGGATGCCAGCAGGGGTGCCAGCATGGCTCTATGGGGTGCCAGCAGGGGTGCCAGCATGGCTCTATGGGGTGCCAGCGTGGCTCTATGGGGTGCCAGCATGGCCCTATGGGGTGCCAGTGTAGCTCTATGGGATGCCAGCAGGGGTGCCAGCATGGCTCTATGGGGTGCCAGCAGGGGTGCCAGCATGGCTCTATGGGGTGCCAGCAGGGGTGCCAGCATGGCTCTATGGGGTGCCAGCAGGGGTGCCAGCGTGGCTCTATGGGGTGCCAGCGTGGCTCTATGGGGTGCCAGCGTGGCTCTATGGGGTGCCAGCGTGGCTCTATGGGGTGCCAGTGTAGCTCTATGGGATGCCAGCAGGGGTGCCAGCATGGCTCTATGGGGTGCCAGCAGGGGTGCCAGCGTGGCTCTATGGGGTGCCAGCGTGGCTCTATGGGGTGCCAGCGTGGCTCTATGGGGTGCCAGCGTGGCTCTATGGGGGTGCCAGCGTGGCTCTATGGGGTGCCAGCATGGCTCTATGGGGTGCCAGCATGGCTCTCTATGGGATGCCAGCATGGCTCTATGGGGTGCCAGCATGGCTCTATTGGGTGCCAGCATGGCTCTATGGGGTGCCAGTGTGGCTCTATGGGGTGCCAGCATGGCTCTATGGGGTTCCAGCATGGCTCTATGGGGTGCTAGTGGCTGTATGAGTGCCAGCATGGCTCTATGGGGTGCTAGAGTGGCTGTATGAGTGCCAGCATGGCTCTATGAGTGCCAGCATGGCTCTATGGGTTGCCAGGATGGCTCTATGGGGTGCCAGCGTGGCTCTATGGGGTGCCAGGATGGCTCTATGGGGTGCCAGCGTGGCTCTATGGGGTGCCAGTGTGGCTCTATGAGGGTGCCATCATGGGGTGCCAGCATGGCTCTATGAGTGCCAGCATGGCTCTATTGGGTGCCAGCATGGCTCTATGGGGTGCTAGAGTGGCTGTATGAGTGCCAGCGTGGCTCTATGAGTGCCAGCATGGCTCTATGGGGTGCCAGCATGGCTCTATGGGGTGCTAGAGTGGCTGTATGAGTGCCAGCATGGCTCTATGGGGTGCTAGAGTGGCTGTATGAGTGCCAGCGTGGCTCTATGAGTGCCAGCATGGCTCTATGGGGTGCCAGCATGGCTCTATGGGGTGCTAGAGTGGCTGTATGAGTGCCAGCATGGCTCTGTGGGGTGCCAGCATGTCAAGCCTCCTGTTCTGGGCAGTTAGGATCTTGATACTAAACAGCTCCTGTCCTGTCGGCCTTCAAGATGACTTCTCTGTTGGTGCCCTTCGCACTTTTACTTCTAGCTTCACCAAACCTCTTCAAGTTCATCTTCATAGTATCATAGAAACCTCTGCCTTCATGGAGGCGTTCCCTGGAATATTTAGTACGCCTCCTCTCCAATGCTTGTTGAGAGGTCAAGAAACGTGTGGTGTGGCAGCTGCTCCAGTTGGGAGACTAATGAGATCTGAAGGATTTTTGTCAAATGGCAATCATTCTCCAATATATCAACAATTGCTGCACTACCTGATTCATCTTTGTGGATATATACACGTATCCATAAGGTCTGAATGTTTGGAATGAGTGGAGTTCTTGATGAGAATTGTCTCACAAGCTGTCTTGATGCAGCTATATATCCATAAGGTCTGAATGTTTGGAATGAGTGGAGTTCTTGATAAGGATTGTCTCAAGCTGTCTTGATGCAGCTATCCATAAGGTCTGAATGTTTGGAATGAGTGGAGTTCTTGATGAGGATTGTCTCACAAGCTGTCTTGATGCAGCTATCCATAAGGTCTGAATGTTTGGAATGAGTGGAGTTCTTGATGAGGATTGTCTCGAGCTGTCTTGATACAGCTATCCATAAGGTCTGGATGTTTGGAATGAGTGGAGTTCTTGATGAGGATTGTCTCAAGCTGTCTTGATGCAGCTATCCATAAGGTTTGGAATGAGTGGAGTTCTTGATGAGGATTGTCTCACAAGCTGTCTTGATGCAGCTATCCATAAGGTCTGGATGTTTGGAATGAGTGGAGTTCTTGATGAGGATTGTCTCACAAGCTATCTTGATCCAGCAGCACACAGTGAGATAGTAGCAGATGCAGCTCCCGGCTGGTGAAGACACTGGCTCCTGCACTTTATGTTTTTGTTGACTGTTTCTTCTGTGGTTTGATCAACCGCAATTCGATCAAATGGATACCATCCCTGCACGGATGTAAACTCTAGTACCGTCCCTGCATGGATGAAACTATAATACCATCTCTGCATGAACTATATATAATACCATCCCTGCATGGATGCAAACTCTAGTACCATCCCTGCATGGATGCAAACTATAATACCATCCCTGCATGAACTATAATACCATCCCTACATGAACTATAATACCATCCCTACATGAACTATTTTACGATCCCTGCACGGATGCAAACTCTAGTACCATCCCTGTACGGATGCAAACTATAATACCATCCCTGCATGAACTATAATACCATCCCTACATGAACTATTTTACGATCCCTGCACGGATGCAAACTCTAGTACCATCCCTGCACGGATGCAAACTATAATACCATCCCCGCATGGATGCAAACTATAATACCATCCCTGCATGAACTATAATACCATCCCTGCATGGATGCAAACTCTAGTACTATCCCTGCATGAGAACATGCCTGGGTGCACTTCAAAACAAGTCATGTAATCATGGTGAGCCATGCATAAGTTGTATAATCAGCTACTGATAGGTTGATATTCTTCCTCTAAGCATTTGTGCAGTGTGTTCATTATGATAAAGCAAGGAAGAAATAACCTGCCAGAAGAAAAATCTTCACAACCTTTTTATGCTTTCTGCAAAGTGACAGAGGATAGTGGCAGAACAGGCGTGCAGGGACCGAGCTAAGGCTGGCTACAATGAGCAGAGACTAGCTGTAGGCAGGCACCAACTATCATCACAGGTACACATTTTAGTTTGTTCTTTATAGGAATCAGGTCCAAACTTCTCCCGTTGTAGAGACTGAATGGGCTCCTATCTTTTGCATATTGACTGGCGTCTGGCATAGCCGACTGCAGAGGTGAATGGAACTGTTTTGACGTTTCCTATTTTAAGTGGCCCTGTATTTCAAGTGGTCCTGCATTCCAGTATTTCAAGTGGCCCTGTATTTCAATTGGACCTGTATTTAATTGGCCTGGTATTTCAATTGGACCAGTATTTAATTGGCCTGGTATTTCAATTGGACCTGTATTTCAATTGGACCTGTATTTAACTGGCCTGGTATTTCAATTGGACCTCAATTGGACCTGTATTTAATTAACCCGGTATTTCAATTGGCCCTGTATTTCAATTATTGGCCCTGTATTTCAATTGGACCTGAATTTAATTGGCCCGGTATTTCAATTGGCCCTGTATTTCAATTGGACCTGTATTTAATTGGCCCGGTATTTCAATTGGCCCTGTATTTCAATTGGACCTGTATTTAATTAACCCGGTATTACAATTGGCCCAGTTTTTTCAATTGGTGTGCCTCAAGTACAATTGGGCTTCGTGCTCAGCTGCTTCCAGTTAGTTTGTCTTTCGGCAGCATCTCGCTTCTTGTGGTTCAGGGAAAGGCCCTCAGTATTAATGATAGCCAGCCTTGAAGGAATAGAGGAGCAGATGAAACGACTGTCGACTAGCTCCTGCATCTGCTATAGTCCGAACAAAGGCTACAACATTTCACTATGCACCATTCTGCGGCGCAGGACCGCTTCTAGGATTCCGAGGTAGCTCTACTATCAGCTTGTCAGACTCACAAGGTAAGCTGTCTGTCATTTCTAAAGCTTTCTAAGCTTGGTTTAGCTGACAACCTGGTTTAAGCTTACAGTTTATAAGCTGGTTTGGTGTTTGAAATGAACTTATTTTAAATTTGAAGGGTAAGCTCAAGAGCTTTACCTGGGCTGTGGCTTTAATGTAGGCTAAGACTTTTTAAGACATCATCTTTTGACTGCTTAGCTTACTCCTTTGCAAGCTTAGCTTGAGTCAGCGAAACATTTGATTTCCAAATCTTAAAGGCAAGGTAATATTACTCTTCCCTTCCCTGCCTTTACAGATGAAAAGGTTGGAGTGAATCTGGCATTTTCTTGGGAGGTGACTTGTGGCATAGAGGATGTTATATGGACTGATGGGATCAAGTGGCGTTTACGACCAGCCATCAACAAATTCGTGCGTTTTTTTAATTTTACGCACGCGCGTTTTGGGTGGGGGTTCATTTCAGGTTCTTTTCATGATGAAAATTAAATCGCATTGCAGACGCTCGAGTGATGCTAATTTGGAGGGGGTAGTCTTTTTAATTGTGTCTTCTCTTTTCAAGCAATCCAATTTCATGAAATATCATCCAAATAAAAATATCAAATAAGGTATTGGGTTTTAATTTCATATGTTATTATAAGTTAAAGCTGCAGTTGTTCCATTTCTCTCCCGCCACATAAATTCATCCAGGTAGGATGGGAGCTGGTGGCGATGAACTCCTTTTATCCTCTTTAGCTTCACCTTCACCTGCACAATATAATAATTGTTGTTAAAATAAAATAATTATGTTCCACAAACCATACCCTGTTCCAATAGGATTCAATATGTTGGGTGTGCACACCCGTACTCTGATTCACAAACTCAATAGAGTGGTTCACAGTCTCATGTGCCACAATCCCAGGCAGAGTATATAGCCACCTGCCTATAAGCTGCCCACTGGTCTGAATGGATTATTGATCCAGGTGCAGCATGCGCCTGAATAATGGGTAGCAAGGTGGCTGTGTCCCTCTTGTCCACAACTTGCACGTAACCTAAATAAATTTCATTGAATTAAAATCTTTGAAATAGGCACAATATGTTTTATCAAGTGTAACAAGAGCAGGCGTATGATCAGTGTCTACCATTCCAAATATCCAAGTATCCTTAGTAGGTGGGCGGCCTCTATGATGCTAAACAGTCAATAATGAAAGTGATCATCCATTCAAGTATATCAATGTTACAGTGATACCTTGGGTTTGATGTGTGAACTGTGACTCGTCTATTTGAATAATAGATCCAACACCACCAAGTACAATCTGGTTTCGACATAGTGCTGCAGAGCACACTTCCCTAAGCCACTGGTACACATTAATCGCACTTTTCTTGTAGCAGCCACACTCATCTGCTGCATCCAATACAGGGTACTGCCTCACCCACCAATATATTAATAGTAGCCATGTCTGAAGTACCATGTGTGATTTCGAGAAAAAACTCCCATGCCGAATTGATTTAAGTGATTTACAACTTGGGCATGCCCAAGTTTTGCCATCCTTCAGGTCTCCTTTTTTTCTTAGCACCATTGAAGAACTACACCTATACACGGGTATAACATAGTATAATAATTATGTGATGTCTTATAACATAGTATAATAATTATGTGATGTCTTATAACATATAATAATTATGTGATGTCTTATCTGGAACATGAAAAAGAAAGACCTAGTAGACCCTTGATGATTCTTACCTGGAACAATAGCTAGTAGACCCTTGCTGTTGAGATAGCCTCTTCTGTAGTTCCAAATGCAATAGACCTAAGTGTTGCCATAATGAGTGTACCCCCACTCGTGCGTAAAATTTTTAAAACCGCACACGAATTTGTTGATAGCTGGAGTCGTAAACGCCACTTGATCCGACTGATGAATGCAGTCCAACTCGAGATCCACAGCCTGCACTCAATCCTTAGGATTATTGAAGTACAAGGAGCAGCAACTGGCTACTGAATGTTGTACATATTCACTGCTAGTTCATGCATATACACAAAATTGCTATATATGATTATTGTTCACTGGTAAGTGGTAAGGTTATCATAATCATTGAGCAATGAGCATGCAGAACTATATATCACCAGTGAACTATTAACACTGTATTGGCTTGTGTTATGGGTGGCTATCACAGCCAAGTGTTAGTGTATCTCAGTGTGTCACCATTTCTCTGACATTTGAATGAAGCAGATGAACTTGCCCTGTAGTAGTTTATCTTCATATAAATGATGAGTCGGTTACAAAACTAACACTATAAACATATTTCCATGCCATTGCTTATTTTGCAAGCATAAACACTTGTACGTTTGCTGGATCGACTCCAAACACTTCTCCCATGCAAGCTCAAATTCAATAGGGTCCATGAAGTAGTTGGAACCAGTACATGTAGGGGAGATGTAGACTAGTATCTGTAGGTCGATGGGGCCATCAAGGACAAACTTATTCTATAACTAAGCAGGTCCTGTTGCATGCAATAAAGATCCTTCTAACTATCCCTGACTTTAGCAGGCGTCCGAGAATATCCATCATCAAAATAATATCAAATTAGAAAAGCAAAATTAACCGTTGACTTTTTACAACAAGCCATTGGCAGTATGAGAAACTGAATGCATTCCTGTATCGCTGTCATCACCTCTCCACACTCCATCAATTCTAGTGCCACTGCCATCCTCCCCACATAAACCCAGGTGGGCAGTACACCGATGACTCGGTAGTATGCAGAGAGTAGTGCAGAGCAACAGCAGTCTGTGTGTATGGGGCACTTCCTTTGGCTCTGCGATGATTGGCCTGCAGAACACTCGCCATAGGGCCTCGCAGGTGTCCTTCAGGATTCCACACACACTGTGGACCTACCCATTTGGAAACTGAAGGACAGGGACACCTATAGCACAATTAGCAGGTAGTGCCAGACAAGTTAAAAAAACATAATGTCAGTGCCAGTCTCTCAGCAGGTGAGATTCCAGCTCTATAACCGTGGTGGGTCAACAACTAATAAAACTAAAAAAAGGGTTTTCACTAATCCTGCATCCTGTCAAACCTTCTTTGGACATTCTGATGTACCAGAAATGGCTATCAGAGTTGATAAGCGCATTTCCTGAAGGAGGTTATGGAATTCTCCTTGCTGCTGGCGTTGTAAAAAGATAGGGCGTACCCACACCCTTCTCTTCCTACTATTCATCATTCTCCTCCTCCTCATCATCAGTAGAATGAGTAGTAGAACTTGATGCTCACGAATGCTTCTCCTCATCGCTCAGTTCGCTTTGGGAACTCCCCCAAAGGAAAGCGGTGTCTTGGCTACCAAATTACTAGCTTTAGTGATGGTTAAGCTTCTCTATCTCAAAGGCTATCTTCGATGTTGAGGCTAACGATCGACTTTTATGACGCTCTTTCTTCTATAGAAATATGCACAGATGGAGAATAGAAGCTTTACCTGAGCTCAAGGAAGCTATTAGACGGTGGATGGCCCAAGCGCTAGCAGTGCTTGTAGGAAAAAGCGAACTAATTTTGTGCTCCAAGTGCAAGGGTGGCGAGGAGGACGAAGTAGGGGAATTTCAGAGTGTGGTGAAGGTGTTTGCGAGAGTGTTGGCAGGAGGTTGGGGAGGGTTTGCTGAGGGAAGGATTTTGAACGAAGAACAAGGAGGATTTAAGAGCTGGAGGAGATGTTCGGACCTGTGAGTGGTTGGTGTTATGAGGAATTAGTGAAGTGAGGAAGAAAGATTCATATCTGGCTTTCCTGACATAAGTAAGGCATATGACAGTGTGCGGAGGGAGGGACTGTGGCAGAAGTTGAGCTAGTATGGAGTAGAGGAGAAACTTGTGAGGATGTGTAGGATTGTATAGTGGGTGGAGCCGACGGTGATATTGAACGGGAGGAGGTCAAGGTGGTTTGCTGTGGAGAATGGACTTAGGCACTGCCAGATGTCCTTTGTCTCCACTTCTTTTCAATATTTATTTGATGGGATTGGCAGAGGAGTTGGAGAGAGCTGAGCTAAGAGTCAAGGTGGAAGGCTCATGGTGTGGGGCACTTATGTATGCAGATGATGTTGTTCTTCTGGCGGACTCAGGGTGGAACTGCAAGCAATGTTGGATGTAGTATAGGCTTATGTGTTAAGGAAGTTTAATAGCAAGAAGAGCAAGTTCATGGTAGTAGGGAAGAAGGAAGTAGGAGTGCATTGGAGGATTGGTGAGGAAATATTGGAAGAGGTCAAAGAATTCAAGTACTTGGGAGTATGGTTTGATAGGAAGCTAAAGGTTAATGTTCAGTTAGAGAAGATGGCAAAGAAGGCAGAAGAGTGGGTTGGAAAGATTACATGGGTGAGTAGAGTGAATGGGCAGGTGGAAGTAGACAGGAAGAATGGCGTGGGAGCTCCTAGTATGGAGTATGCAGCCAAAGTGTGGTGGACAGGAGGACATAATGCTTGCAAGAAGTTGGAGTCATCACAGATAAGAGTGGGTAGGAGATTGTTGGGGGCAAGTAATACAATTGCAGGAGTGGCAATATGGGGAGATATGTGGTGGTGGAAGCTGGAGGAGAGGAGGGAAGAGATGAAGGTTTTGTTTGGCAAGAGATTAGAGGTGTTGGAACTGGAACTTAGAGAGGATGGAGGAATCGGATGGTGGGAAGAATATGAGATCTTGAGGAGAAAATACAAGCTAAACAACGAAGTTGGGTCAGTGCGCAAGGTGGAAGGGGAAAGTGAAAGTGAAAAATGAGAAGGATTGAGAGGAGGAAGTAAACGGCAGGAGTATGCTGAAGTTTATAAATCGGCAAAGAATGGTGCATGGGTGGAGAGGTATATGAGGTCCATGCATGGTCAGGAAGGTGTGCGGTTGCAATTTAGACTGAAGATTGCATCAGCTGGGTTGTCAAAGGGTAAGAAGAGATGTGGGATGGTTAGGGATGAGAGGTTTATCATGTGTGATAATGGAGCATGGAACATTTCTTGGTGATGGCGGAAAATTTGAGAGAGATCGGCTGATTTTGTGGATGAGGTGCGCAGAATTGTAGGGGCAAGACAGTGGCTGGATGAATTTAGAAGAGTGGGTAAGGATGGAAAAGCGGCATTGCTGTTGGGGAAAGGTGTGAGTAATGCAGTGATGGAGGAGGTGAGCGAATGTGTTATGCATTGGGTAGGGAAGTGGTGGCAGAGGAGAAAGGAACTGTATGGAGAGCTGAGGAATGATCTTTGGTCCCACCCTCCCCCATCCTTGAGCAACTTGATATTATAATATTAAGTACTGTTGATTTTTTACTATTAGGTTAGTTACTAAATAGTCCCACGCTGTGCTGTAATATATATGTGATAGCCATAACAGGCTCAGCAATACCAAGATTAAATCATAAAGTACTACTCTGATAGATTGTTGTTAGTGTCAGTTACTGTTACATCGTCGCACACTGTGCTGCAATATAAGTGGTGGCCTTGACAGGCTCAGCAGTCAATCATGAGAAGTTTATGAAGCATTGAAATATATACAACTCTGAAAACAAGGGAAAAAACTGCCACAACTCACACCAGCAGATACGCTCTACTCTACAAGACAAGGTATGGCGCATGGCCGTAACTGGCGCATATTCTTGCAACCCTACGGGGGTACCAATTGACTGTTCTGGTATTGGTCCGGCTGAGCCCAGAACCCTGAGCCCCAGCCCTAACCCAGCTCTAGCCCTAGGCATACTAGACTTGAAGCCAATGTTCAAAAGGACAAAATTAATAGCTGCACTACATCTCGTGCCACTTGAGATCTTTCGAGGCATCGTCAGGAGCAGACCAGAATCTTGAGGGCATCCTCCTGCGAATCAACCTACAACCCGGTCATGACCAGCTAAGCACTCACTTCCTGTCCGGAGGCTACCCCAGCGACTGAGCCTAATTGCCCTCAAACAGCCAGCTAATTGCAAGATGACTATCGCACTGTAGCCGAACAGCCACGCCCCCACCCACCTTAGCAGTAAAGAGACCCGAGGCAAGCACTAGCCCCACCCCCGAATGTGCAACTGCCTTGGCAAAAAGCTATCCTACTCGCTAGTCAGAGACAAACTAAAAAATCTGGAACCACCCACTACCTCCACTGCCATTACTGCTCGTCGCTCTCACGTCGTCCTCGGCACCTGCAATATCAAAGGCTGCAAATGCTGCCCTGTCATGTCGAATGTTCTCCACATCTGTAGGAACATTTTTCAAACTGCCACGCAACAACAACTGCCAAACGGCCAATGCAATATACCTTCTGGAATGCAAGATGCGCTAAAGAAATTCACAATACGTGGGGCAAACCAGCAGAACCATCGGCAAACGAATGTCCGGACACAGAGCAGCCATGGATGGAAAAAGATGCCACTCTACTAGCGCTACAGAAAGCAGCAACACCCGCTCTGCTGGAAGCTCTCCATTCTAGAAGTTGTGAGCGACCCCAACCAGCTGCTCCGCAGAGAAGATCACTGGATGAACACACTCGTTTGCCTTACGACCTGCTACACTCCCACTCATGACTTCATTGCCAATACAACCACACTATGATGTCATTCACTGTTTTTTAAACCCTTGGGCGCTTCTCGCGTTGGAAGTCCTGCCAGAACAGGTTGAAATATTTGCAGTTATTGAAATACAACTCTGCCAAAAAAGAAAAAAGAAACTGCCACAACTCACACCAGCAGATAAACTCGATGAGCATTAAGACAAGGTCCATGGCCAGAACTGGTGCGATTCTTCCCCACACTAATGTACTTATGTGATGCAGAGTGTTGGTATTGCTCTGGCTGAGCCCTGAGCCCAAGCCCTAACCCAGCTCTAGCCCTAGCCCAAAGCAAATTGTCACCAAACAGACCACCAGCACAACAACAGGGAGGCAAACCATTCAATAACCGCACTGGTAAAAGATCACCAAGAGATCCATGCTATCGAACCAAACTTATCGATCCCAAAGCTCCATCAACAACTTGCAACAGCTCCGATGGCCGGCACCATGGAAGTTCTCCCCAACCATCCCCCTCACTTTGCCGCTGCAATAAATGTCTGCCTCTTTGCAGAGTCCCCACCTACGCTGAGGTCACCTATATTGACAGAAACCAACATTTTGGCCAGATAAAAAGGCAGCCCACCAGGCAGCCCACCAGGCAGCCCACCAGGCAGCCCACCAGGCGGCCATGGTAACAGTGTCTTTAAACAAAGCAAGTCAAGCAGCCCCAAAAAGAAACAGACGATTCAGAAGAAAAGAAGGCAGCTAATCACACAAATTGTTCATGAAATTGGAAAAAGAAAGATCCAGCAGCAACTACGTAGTAAATTTAAGCACCCACTCCCTAACCATGCCACAGCTATCCGTTCTTTAACAAGGGACTCGGATCCCAACTCGGCACCAGTGCCAGATTACAGTAAACCAGTACTGGACCTTGTGAGAAGGGCAGACTATTTCAGAAACAAACCGACATCCGAGAAGGCCAAACCTCTGCCTTTCAAACCCAAATCTGCCTGGAACCCACCCCCAGGCAATAACTTGACAGAAAATTACCTCAGACAGTTACCCACAGACAGCAAGCAATAAAGCAACGATTGCGAGAAACATGACAAAGGATGTGCCAGTCGTGGAAGACAGACACAAGTACATAGAGGAAGCACTGAAGCACCTTGCAGACACAAACATATACCAACCCATGCCAGTGACGGGTGATAGTGTGAAGAGTGATTGTGTGCAAAGTTATTATTAAGATGTAAACGATTTGAGATCAACCAGAAGACCATCATGTCCATGCAGACTCGAAGCCATGGACAGAGGGACGAGTTACAGACATCTGACCCTGAAGTTCAAGTACAGAAACCACACCCACCACATCCCCACTACTGAGCTGCGACACATGAACATGCAGCCCCGACTAGTGAACATGCAGTCCCGACTAGTGTACATGCAGCCCTGACTAGTGTACATGCAGCCCTGAGTGAGAGCTATACTAGACAATCAATCAACGGCTCTCCCCAGATGTCTCTGACTCTGAAATTGCTACCACTCTTTTAGACTAGATGGAAATAGACATGGCAGAGGTATCGTAGTCCATGTCAAGTCAAGTCTTCTTGCCTCCAGCATCTCTCTCACATCCATCTCTACGCATTGAACTTCTACTTATCTCGATTAAGCTTTCAAATTTATCTTTCGTTTTTGCCACATTTTATCACCCACCTTCACCACCCGACCATCTAGATCATTTACTTGCCTCACTTGCTGCTCTTCCCTCCACCCCCCACCTTTCCACAAAGGAACTTATTCTGCTTGGGGACTTTAATGTTAATTTTTTGTTACCTTCACCACTTCTCTATAAGATCCACGCAATATCTGACCTTTTTTCTCTCAATCACTATCCAACTCACTACTCCCATACTGGTGTCCCATCTACCATTGATTCTCGTCCTCACTCTCCTTCAAACGCTTTATTAAACAATTCTTTGCCTAACTTCAACCATTTTTCGACCTATCATGTTATCATCTATGTAATGCTCTAAATAGCTTTTGCTACTGAGCTCATTTTTCAAAAACAAATTACAGATGATAAAGGAAGCAAATATATAGCCACATCAATGTCAGGACTGATTGAGGTCCTAACCCACCATGCAAGCATTCCCCCTCCAGAGCAAATGGCAGCCACAGAAAGAAGTGGTTATGGAGTCAGCAAAGGGAATACCCAGTCTCTGTCCTTGAAGTCTGTTTGATGTGTTGCTGTGCGTCACACGGCTTACATTACGAGCATGGACATGTTTGATTTTGAAGATCTGGTAGTTATGGTGGACATAGAAATATAATTAAGAATATTGAAATGTTCAGGTGGTATTTTTTAGAGATTTTACAACAAATAATCATTTAGTTCCAGAGTAGTCATAGTAGTCATCATTTAGGGGGGGAAGAATTTTTAAACTAATATGGCGATATTTGTAGTCGGATGAGAAATCTCCGAGGATAAACTTAGTTGCTCTTCTTTGGATCTTTTCCAATGGGACAAAGTCTTTCTTGAGATGAGGGCGCCAGATTGGAGAGGCATACATGAGTAGAGACTTCACTACAGTGAGGTAAAGTTGTTCCTTTGCACTCACAGTGTTGCAATGATGGAAAGTACGTCTAAGAAGCCCCAGGGACTTGTAGGATTTACCAATTATAAATGATACATGGAGACTCCATGATAGGTCAGATAAAATCAGAACTCCTAAATCTTTGGTAAAGCTTTTTCTGGTAATGACCGCTTCTTCAATAAGGTAATTAATGTTGTACAATGGTGAATTGGTACAGAATCTCATAAGATGGCACTTTTGATTATTGAAGAGGAGGTGCCAATCTTTCGACCACTTGGAGAGAGAAGTTAAATCAACTTGTAAAGAAGCTGTATCTGATGGAGATTTCATCCTTACCACTAGCTTAAAAGTCAGCCTACCACTTCTTTCTCACTCTTGAAAAAGCAGCTCCGATGCTGCGTAACGTCGAGTGAACATGTTCTTAAATTCATATTTGAAATACAAGAAACCAGACAAAGATTATGAACACGAAAAAACCCTGAGAGAACAAGAGATACGCTAGAGTACTCTCAGTCCACACGAAGAAGACCCACATTTCCAAAACTCAATCAGCTCGGAATTGTTAGAAATGTCAATTGACACACCATCAATCACACAATAATTACTGCAAAGCAGCCAAATGGGATTGGGTGCATTCTGCAGGCCCCAGCCTTGCCCCAACTCCAGCTCTGGCCGAGCTCTAGCCCAATCAGTGAGTGCTCAAGATTTATCCGATTGTGGATCTGCCAACCATGCATTTGAAACAGTCCAAACCACTGAATATGCAATCAGTAAACAGTCGCATACCCAATTTCCGCACCTAAGAAAAGATTACAGCTTCGACCCTCAACATAATGACTCCATCTAAATTGCAACTTATGCTAGAGCAAAGGGAGTTGGTATATTTACTACCAATGTTAATACGGCATTAGTTCTTACAGCAAGATTTAAAACAACTGTTATGATTTTCCCTTGAATGAATTAAATATTGGGGGGGGCGCAGATCCAGAGTTTAATTAGTGATCTACGAGCGTCAAGCTCTCTGATAGGGCATTTTCCTATGCTCAAACAAATAAACTTCCTTATAAAGAATTATTATGCGACGATGAAAAAAGTAATTGCAATGATAACAACTATAAAAGGAGAAAGAATGTGGCCATCTGCCGGCCATCACACGATAGAAGATTTTGATTTTAGTTTTCAAGTGTATATTTTACTACTTGTTGTATAGCCTTCATATATATATAGCCAAAGCTTGTTGCATAGCCTTCATATATATAGCCAAAGCTTGTTGTATAGCCTTCATATATATAGCCAAAGCTTGATGCATAGCCTTCATATATATATAGCCAAAGCTTGTTGTATAGCCTTCATATAGCCAAGTATAGCCTTCATATATATAGCCCAAAGCTTGTTGTATAGCCTTCATATTATATATAGCCAAAGCTTGTTGTATAGCCTTCATATTTAAAGCCAAAGCTTGTTGTATAGCCTTCATATATATAGCCAACGCTTGTGTATAACCTTCATATATATACCCAAAGCTTGTATAGCCTTCATATATATAGCCAAAGGTTGTTGCATAGCCTTCATATATATAGCCAAAGCTTGTTGCATAGCCTTCATATTATAGCCAAAGCTTGTTGTATAGCCTTCATAGAGCCAAAGCAGATAATAGTCATAAAGCAAATAGTACATTATGATTTGCTTGAGCTAATGAGTTTGGTTTTAAGCAATTGCCAAAATACTCATCTGATGATTTTTCCACTGTAATCTCTAAAAGATAATAAAGAATTATCTGATTGGAATGGTGTTTTTGATGAAGAAGTGCTAACCAGAGCTGATCGCTTGATGCATTTATATTTAACATTAGAGGTAAAAGTTATCGAATGAAACGATTTAAAAAACATGGGAGGATTATGGACTAAATTTTCTTATTACTAGTGGTACACTTTTAGTGCAAATTAGTGGTACACTTTTAATTGACATTGACGCCATCAATATACCATAAATGATTGCTAATGTAAAAATATCATGTTCTTCCCTATTGAACAATTGTAACCACATCAGGCAATTCTTCAAATAAGTTTTGCCAGTTTTAGCATATCTCGCATCTGCACATGCTTCATCATGTCTTCAACAAGGCAAGGTGCTTCTTCTTGGCTATCTTATCATTGGAGATTGCTTCTAAAGCATGACCTTCAGTTATATATTCAAATAATGGGTTCTGTCGCATCTGTTTCCAGTGGGAGTAATGTTGATAACAAAACAAACTATGCCATTCCATGTTGCCCCTCCAACATTTCAAGGGATTTTGTTCGTCACCAGAAATCATTATGCTCTTTGTTTATAGTGAAATGTAGATTCTCTTTTAAGTTACCATGAGCTTGAAGAGATGGTTTACATTAGAGGAGCTGTAATAGATCATAGTACATGCCAAAGATGGATTTTAAGATTTGTTCCATTGCAAGTTAGAAAGAGAAAGAAATATGTCGGGGACAAGTTGGCATAATTATGATGATACAGTAACTGGATTTATCTTTATAGAGACACAGACTCTGCAGAAACCTCTAGAGAATTCTTTTTTGCTTAGGGAGCGTAGGGATAAAGTGGCTGCTTTATTACGTAAAGCTTTTAAAAATAATGATAACCCTGAAGAAAAAATATGAGTGGTAGTATATAATATTTCTGCACTTTGTAGCGCTAATAAAGCTTTTCCTAAAGATGGTCAAATTAATATCCTCCAAAACAAAATTAATACCTAACAATATTCTAACGAAACCATGTTAGGCTTTATAAACTTTATATACTATTGCTGGTATCGAGAATATTCATATGATTAAGAAAGGTCAAATTACTAGTAATTTTTATGCTTTTGAGAATTTCATAATGCTAAAAATCCTAGATTTATGCGGCTTTAAGGACTGGAATCAACAGATGCGACAGAACCAATGTGCCATCTAAAATTTAGAACAATAGGAATCTTGCCTAATCATCCACACACCAGATTTGACATTGCTGATGCTCAGAATTATCGCATTAATTAATGTCAATATTATAGTTACAAGTGCAAGCATCGAGCGTACACTGGCACATGTAATTGCCAACTTAGGAGAAAATGTTATTACGATCAGGAAATATTGTTTTTTCACCTTAATATCTAGGTTTTGTGGCCCAGCTATATAGAGAACCCTTAATATCTAGGTTTTGTGGCCCAGTAGAGAACCCTTAATATCTAGGTTTTGTGGCCCAGCTAGAGAACCCTTAATATCTAGGTTTTGTGGCCCAGCTAGAGAACCCTTATCTAGGTTTTGTGGCCCAGCTAGAGAACCCTTAATATCTAGGTTTTGTGGCCTAGCTCGAGAACCTTTAATATCTAGGTTTTGTGGCCCAGCTATATATAGAACCCTTAATATCTAGGTTTTGTGGCCCAGCTTTAAATATAGAGAACCCTTAATATCTAGGTTTTGTGGCCCAGCTATATAGAGAACCCTTAATATCTAGGTTTTGTGGCCCAGATATATAGAGAACACTTAATATCTATGTTTTGTGGCGAACTTTTTGTTGCAACAAGTTTTGGTACAACATTTATAGCTGATTGCGTAAAAGTTGCTTTCAAACTATTTCATAGAATTTTTGGTGAAGGTGTATATACTCTCGGCAGTGTTTATACCAATGATCCGTGAGGAACTTGTTTGTTCAACCAAAAAATTCAGCAGGGAAATGTTTACCTTATTACTACTAACTTTAGTCATCGTGACTATTATTGCAAATCACTATGCCCTGCAGGATCACTATATCTGATCTACCTGTAACATTGTGCAGGGTCACTATATCTGATCTACCTGTAACATTGTACAGGATCACTATATCTGATCTACCTGTAACATTGTACAGGTCACTATATCTGATCTACCTGTAACATTGTACAGGATCACTATATCTGATCTACCTGTAACAATGTGCAGGGTCACTATATCTGATCTACCTGTAACATTGTACAGGATCACTATATCTGATCTACCTGTAACATTGTGCAGGGTCACTATATCTGATCTACCTGTAACATTGTACAGGATCACTATATCTGATCTACCTGTAACATTGTGCAGGGTCACTATATCTGATCTACCTGTAACATTGTACAGGATCACTATATCTGATCTACCTGTAACATTGTGCAGGATCACTATATCTGATCTACCTGTAACATTGTACAGGATCACTATATCTGATCTACCTGTAACATTGTACAGGATCACTATATCTGATCTACCTGTAACATTGTACAGGATCACTATATCTGATCTACCTGTAACATTGTACAGGATCACTATATCTGATCTACCTGTAACATTGTGCAGGGTCACTATATCTGATCTACCTGTAACATTGTACAGGATCACTATATCTGATCTACCTGTAACATTGTACAGGATCACTATATCTGATCTACCTGTAACATTGTACAGGATCACTATATCTGATCTACCTGTAACATTGTACAGGATCACTATATCTGATCTACCTGTAACATTGTACAGGATCACTATATCTGATCTACCTGTAACATTGTACAGGATCACTATATCTGATCTACCTGTAACATTGTACAGGATCACTATATCTGATCTACCTGTAACATTGTGCAGAATCACTATATCTGATCTACCTGTAACATTGTGCAGAATGACTATATCTGATCTACCTGTAACATTGTACAGGATCACTATATCTGATCTACCTGTAACATTGTACAGGATCACTATATCTGATCTACCTGTAACATTGTACAGGATCACTATATCTGATCTACCTGTAACATTGTGCAAGATCACTATATCTGATCTAACCTGTAACATTGTACAGGATCACTATATCTGTTCTACCTGTAACATTGTACAGGATCACTATATCTGATCTACCTGTAACATTGTGCAGGGTCACTATATCTGATCTACCTGTAACATTGTACAGGATCACTATATCTGATCTAACCTGTAACATTGTACAGGATCACTATATCTGACTACCTGTAACATTGTACAGGATCACTATATCTGATCTACCTGTAACATTGTACAGGATCACTATATCTGATCTACTTGTAACATTGTGCAGGGTCACTATATCTGATCTACCTGTAACATTGTACAGGATCACTATATCTGATCTACTTGTAACATTGTACAGGATCACTATATCTGATCTACCTGTAACATTGTACAGGATCACTATATCTGATCTACCTGTAACATTGTGCAGGGTCACTATATCTGATCTACCTGTAACATTGTGCAGAATCACTATATCTGATCTACCTGTAACATTGTACAGGATCACTATATCTGATCTACCTGTAACATTGTACAGGATCACTATATCTGATCTACCTGTAACATTGTACAGGGTCACTATATCTGATCTACCTGTAACATTGTACAGGATCACTATATCTGATCTACCTGTAACATTGTGCAGGGTCACTATATCTGATCTACCTGTAACATTGTACAGGATCACTATATCTGATCTACCTGTAACATTGTGCAGGGTCACTATATCTGATCTACCTGTAACATTGTACAGGATCACTATATCTGATCTACTTGTAACATTGTACATGATCACTATATCTGATCTACCTGTAACATTGTACAGGATCACTATATCTGATCTACCTGTAACATTGTGCAGGGTCACTATATCTGATCTACCTGTAACATTGTGCAGAATCACTATATCTGATCTACCTGTAACATTGTACAGGATCACTATATCTGATCTACCTGTAACATTGTACAGGATCACTATATCTGATCTACCTGTAACATTGTACAGGGTCACTATATCTGATCTACCTGTAACATTGTACAGGATCACTATATCTGATCTACCTGTAACATTGTGCAGGGTCACTATATCTGATCTACCTGTAACATTGTACAGGATCACTATATCTGATCTACCTGTAACATTGTGCAGGGTCACTATATCTGATCTACCTGTAACATTGTGCAGGGTCACTATATCTGATCTACCTGTAACATTGTTGTTAGGTCAACCTAACAAGAACAACCAACTTAACTTAGTCCTAGCCAAATATAGACTTCTACAATGAACTATGAATAATATTAATCTTTGAAACCCACTGATGTCCTCAGGAGAGGCCAGCTTATTTAAGAGCAGCCTTCTTCTGTAAAAGTCTCTCTTTTGGATTATCAAAGCTAAGTCAATTGTCTTGTGTATTTGATTATCAATAAAATAAATTCTATATTTATCAACTGCTCCATTAGATTGTCTGCAATAGTCTAACATCTGGTGGCAGCCAAGGAGACGACCACGCCCGAGCTACCATTTCGACCACGCCCGAGCTACCATTTTGACCACGCCCGAGCTACCATTTCGACCACGCCCGAGCTACCATTTCGACCACGCCCGAGCTACCATTTCGACCACGCCCGAGTTACCATTTTGACCACGCCCGAGCTACCATTTCGACCACGCCTGAGCTACTGATCTTCGATTCATTCATCAAATTTCGTGAACTAACGTACCTCGACCACGCCCTTTCCAAATTCGACCTGCCGTAGTTATAGTGAGTTCTGACCTTGCCATCAGACCCTTTGATTTCACGATGAGTGGCAATGAGAACGACAACCAAGAGTGGCCAGACGAAAGGCCACACCCATCAAACAAAGAGGATTATCACTCACCTCTAGATGAGAATCCCTACATTCGTGATTGTACGCCTCCTTGCGACAATCTAGTAGACCCCAGCTAGTTAGATATGTAGTATCATCCACACACAATATTCCATTTAGCGACCTTTAGTTAGATATGTAATATCATCCACACACAATATTCCATTTAGCGATCTTACCTAATTGACGACCCTTACCTTGCCTCAGTTATTGCTATCATCATATGACTTGCACACTGATTATTGGTCCAGTTCAATCTTGTTCTATGACGGCGCATAGCGCTTCTCTATGATAGCAATAACTGATTAGCTGGAGTAGCTAGCTCAGTACACCTCACCAGCAGAGCAGCTGGCTGGAGGGAAGCTAGTTTCTGAGGCGATTCCATTCAACGCCCACCCCACATGGCAGTCAGATGTCCCAAAGCCGACTGCCCCTACTCCATTCCGGAGGGAACCGACCCTGCCGTGATAGTAGCACTGCTAGATGCCCATGTCAAGATCGACCACAACCAGGCTGGCTCAATGAAGCCAAAGCCCGTCGACCGCCCGCTGATTGCAGCGGGGGAGACATCTGAAGGGTGGCAGTATTTCAAGGCCAGATGGAGGACATACTCCAGGGCATCCAAACTCACCGGAACCGACATAGGCATCCAACTACTGGAGTGTCTGGAACCGAACCTGCGACGTGACCTCACCAGAACCACCAAGGGCCCAACGCCCATTGAGGAGAGACCGGAAGCCGAGCTCCTGGCAGCCATCAAAGCCATGGCTGTGGTAGAGGACAATTACATGGTCGCCACATTCGCATTCGCCCGCACAACGCAAGACAGAGGCGAGTCGTTCAGGTCCTTCGCATCGCGATTGAGGGGCGTGGCAGAGACGTGCGAGTTCCACGAACGGTGCACCAATTGCGGCCACACAGTCGACCACAGTGAGAGCAGGGTGTCGGACCAGCTGTGCATCGGCATGGCTGATCCCGACATCCAAGAGGACCTCATGGAGGAGGCCACCAAACGGATGACCGTCGAACAGACCCTGCGCTTTGTCGAGAAGAAAGCCACAGGGAAACGGGCCGCCATTGCGCTGAAGGCACCCACAACTCCATCCGCCAATGCCCTGGACGAGGGGGCTGACCGGGAGGAGGCGGTGAATAGCGGGTACAAACGGCAACAGCAACAGCGCCCACAGAACCACAGCGTACCAATACCCTTGACCAACAGACCCCAAGCTACCCCGCCCAAAACCACGGACAAGGGGACATGCAACCTCTGCGGCCGACAAGGGCACGGCACCTCACCCAGGACGGCCATCAGGAAGGCACAGTGCCCAGCATATGGCAAGACATGCCAGTCATGCGGCCGCCCCAACCACTTCTCAAAACTGTGCTGGCAGACCATGGAGCTGGGGAACTCAATAAACGAAACGGTCCATGATATGACAGAGGGCGCACTGCACCACCAGACATGGAATCAGACATCTGGGTCATGGACCCAGCGCCGATCGCCACCACAGCCAACCCTGACGGTCGCAATCACCACGAACCGAGCCGACTACCGAGCACACGGCCATACCCTCAGGAAGGAGGGCTCCAACCAATCCGCAACAGCACTGGCGGATACGGGATGCCAGAGCTGTCTGGCTGGCCCCCGACTCATGAGAAGCCTTGGTCTGGAAAAGAGAGACCTGATACCGGCATCACTCACAATGAGATCGGCGAGTGGCAACCAACTCCCCATCATCGGAGCGGCGCTGACGAGGATCAGACTGACCCAGTCGGGCAGGGAGACACGGCAGATGGTATACATCAGCCCTATAGCAACCAAACTGTACCTGAGCCTGTCGACCTGCACCGACCTGGGGTTGATCCGGAACGACTTTCCACGGGGCCAATCAACCGCATCCATCCAGGACAAGCAGGCCAAGGGAGCAACCAAACCCAGTTTGCCTGCAGAGCCCCCCAAATGCAGTCAGCCTGAGCTCAAACCAGCCACAGCCAGACCGTGCCATTGCCCAGACAGGGCACCACCTCCACAGCGGCCAACCACACTGCCATACCCCGCCACGGAGGAGAACCGAGAGAAGTTGGAGAAGTACCTACTCGAGATGTATTCGTCCAGCACTTTCAACATCTGCGAACACCAGACTTTGCCGATGATGTCTGGCCCACCTCTCGCCCTCAACATAGACCCAACAGCCACCCCAAAACCCTGCCACACCCCGATCCCGATACCGATCCACTGGCAGGAGGAGGTGAAGAGGGGACTGGACAGGGACATCCGCCTCGGTGTGATTGAGAAGGTCCCCCTGGGCACACCCGTCACTTGGTGCCACCGAATGGTGATATGCACCAAGAAGAACGGGTCGCTCAGGAGGACCATAGACTTCCAACCCCTGAACAAACATGCCACGCGAGAGACGCACCACTGTCCGTCCCCCTTCCACCAGGCCAGAGCCATTCCACGCGGAACCAAAAAGACCATTTTCGACGCGTGGAATGGCTACCACTCCGTAGCACTGAGGGAAGAAGATAGACACTTCACCACATTCATAACTCCGTGGGGGAGATACCGATATATGACGGCACCACAGGGCTACATCGCCTCCGGTGACGCTTATACATCCCGCTACGACGCCCTCGTCGCCCACGTGATGTCGAAGACCAAGTGTGTAGACGACGCGCTCCTCTGGTCTTCAGACATCACGGAGGCATTCCATCAGGCAACCGAGTGGCTCGACATTTGCGCACGGAACGGCATCACCCTCAACCCGGCCAAGTTTCTCTTCGCCAAGGACAAGGTCGAATTCGCCGGATTCACCGTGACACCCACCGAGGTCCGCCCAGCAGACAAATTCACGGCGGCCATCAGAGACTTCCCAACCCCAACGAGCATCACCGATGTGAGGGCATGGTTCGGTCTGGTAAATCAAGTCTCATACTCTTTTGCCATGACCGCAGCCATGCTCCCCTTCCGTGAGCTGTTGAAACCATCCACCCCGTTCGAATGGACAGACAAGCTGTCAGACGCCCTCACTACATCAAAGGATCACATATGCAGCAGCATCCGAGCAGGCGTCGAAATATTCGACAAGGGGCGACCCACATGCCTTGCAACAGACTGGAGCAAGAACGGGATCGGCTTCTGGCTAACGCAAAAACACTGCAAGTGCCAGTCGTCCGACCCATTCTGCTGCCGGGAGGGATGGCGAGTGACACTAGTGGGGTCCCGATTCACCCACGCGGCCGAATCACGGTACGCACCAGTGGAGGGCGAGGCACTGGCGGTGGCAGATGCCCTCGACCGAACACGGCACTTCGTCCTCGGGTGCAGCGATCTAGTCGTAGCAGTGGATCACAAGCCACTGCTCAGACTATTCGGCGATCGCTGCCTCGAGGACATCCCGAACCCTCGCCTCAGGAATCTGAAGGAGCGAACACTACGCTACCGATTCAGGATGGCCTACATCCCGGGCACACGCAACCAGACCAGCGATGCCCTGTCTCGCCATCCATCCGGGCCGAGATCACCGGTTAGACTACACCTCCAGGACGACGTCCAGTCACCAAGCAGCAACTGCCATGGCGGGCCCAGCACCCCACCCAACACTGTGCACTGCTCGACCTGCACGCTTCAAGAGGGAGATGGTCTCCCCATCGCGTTGTGCAGCGCCCTCTCAGCAACACCGATTGGCTGGGAGCAGTTGCAAATCGCCACAACAGAAGACCCAACGATGCAGGACCTCATGGCAGCAATCGAGGAAGGGCCACCAAGCGCCAAAGACCTACTCCCGCCAAGCATCCAAGCATACTTCAACATCCTAGGCGACCTAACCATCATTGACGACGTGGTGTGTTACGGGGACCGAATCGTCATCCCCCAATCACTCAGACAACAGTGCCTGCAAGCCCTCCACGCTGCACACCAGGGCACGAGTGGGATGATGGCCCGAGCAGCATCGTCTATGTATTGGCCAGGCATGACGTCGGACATCAATACGACCCGCGCCCACTGCACAGAATGCAACGGGAACGCCCCATCCCAACCTCACCTGCCCCCAACGACTCCCGAGGTACCTGACCGCCCGTTCGGTTCAATATGTGCCGACTACTTCCACCACGCCGGATCCTGCTATCTGGTGGTGGTGGACCGATTCTCGGGCTGGCCCATAGTCGCCCCAGCCACCGGGGGAGCAGCAGGTCTGACTGCCGTACTAAGAGAGACATTCGCCTCCTTCGGCATACCCGATACCATCACCACAGATGGCGGGCCGGAATTCACTGCCCACTTAACAGCAGAATTCCTAACCGACTGGGGGGTGCAACACAGGCTGTGCTCAGCATACCACCCACACTCAAACAACAGGGCCGAGACCGCTGTCAAGACGATGAAACGCCTGATAACCGGCAACACTGGCCCAGGAGGGACCCTCAAGTCCTCCTTCTTCAAGGCCCTGCTGACATACCGCAACGCCCCAAGTCCAGACACCAAGATGTCACCGGCGATGTGTGTCCTTGGCCGACCCACAAGAGACCTGCTACCCATTCTACCACACAAACTTCAAGTACCCCAGGATGACCCCTCGGAAAAGCAACGCCAAGCTGCGATGAGGAAGCGACAGTCCTTGGCACACGGAAGGTGGACAGAACATACTGGAGGCCTCTCACCACTCCGGTGTGGGGACCGGGTCCATGTCCAAAACCAGCACGGCCACCACCCAGGCAAATGGGACCACACCGGTGTGGTAACAGAAGTGCTCCAGTACCACCAATACACCGTCAGGATGGATGGCAACGGCCGGCTGACTACCCGCAACCGCCGCCACCTGAGAAGAAACAGCACCCCACAACTGTCACCCGATGACGCACTCCGGACCCGCCTAGCTGGCATACCGCCACGGCAAAACCAACCAGTGGCTACCACGCCACCACCACCACCACCACCCACACCACCGACGCCGCCAGCACCAGTGACTCTGCCGCCGCCGGCATCTCGCCAACCTACCACACCTGGCACACCACAGGCACCACCCCCGGCTCAACACCAGGCTCCGAATAAACTGCAATTCTCGCCCCCACCTTCACAGGCAGGGGGAAGATCGTACGCCTCGATTGCTGGGACACCGCCAACCCTCCAACTCCCACCACCCAAGCCCCACGACAGCCCAGCGATAGGACCCATGGCACCATGGAACAAACCACCCATCCAACCGCCGCCACTTCGCCGGAGCACCAGGATCAAGGTCCCGGTAGACAGATACGGACAATGATGGACGATGATACCACAGAATTTTCAGTTCCCCTACAGTGAACTTGGGGGGAGATAGTTAGATATGTAGTATCATCCACACACAATATTCCATTTAGCGACCTTTAGTTAGATATGTAATATCATCCACACACAATATTCCATTTAGCGATCTTACCTAATTGACGACCCTTACCTTGCCTCAGTTATTGCTATCATCATATGACTTGCACACTGATTATTGGTCCAGTTCAATCTTGTTCTATGACGGCGCATAGCGCTTCTCTACCAGCGAGACACCATATCTCCCAGATAGAAACCCAACTCAAGATCGACCAAGACCAGTAGACCCACGAACCAGATTACCACCCACTGCTACTCCGACTGTCGACCCCACTGTAGCTCTCCTCTTGCTGCAAATGCAACAACAACAGCTGGAGAACCAACGCCAGCAGGAGGCTGCCCAAATCCAGCTAGCAAAGGCACTCGAGACACTGAGCACCCGTCCTATCACTGTTACCAACCCTCCAAACCCCCCTCGACTCCCCTTCCTCCGTGAGGGCATGGCAGCCGAAGCGGATCTTGCCCGTTTTGAAAAACACATGACGGCCTATGATGTACCAAGAACCAGATGGGCGGCAGAACTCCGTACACTGCTCCAGGGGGATCTCACTAGTGTCGCACTCTCCATTTCCACGGACCAGGCTGGCTGTTACTCTACCCTCAAGAAAGCCATCCTCACCCGACTAGGCATTACCCAGTCTGCCCGATTCTCTGCCTGGCTAGAACCCAATCCTCGGACATTCGAGACTGTCTCCCAGGTTTACCACCGTACCCTCGATGTCGCCCTTACCTGTCTCAGAGATTGCCACAGCATAAATGACTGTGCTACTCTAATCACGCAGGAAGTTATTTACCGCCAGCTGCAACCGTCGGTGGCACAGTTTGTACGTGCACAAAAGCCACTCACAGCACAGGACATGATCCAAGCAGCAGATGCTTGGGTCGCAGAAGGCAAATTTGATCGCCTTACGGCATGGAAGAGCCACACCACTTGGAAAGGTCCTAGACCACAACGACCTTCTGATCGTCTTCCGTATCGCCCAAGGCCTATGTATCAACAACAAGACCATCCCCCTCCCCCTCCATCCCAACTACTAAGTTAGGATGTGAACCCTCTTACTCACCCAGGACACCACATCCCGCCACCCACTTGGATCAAGCGGGAAAAATCCGACCAGCCCACTCGCCGTCCAAAGGATCTCAGCAAATACTTTGACGATGTCAAAGGTCCCCTCTGCTTTAATTGCAGGAAATGGGGACACATCAGTGCAACCTGCCAAGACAGAGATCTCTATCGTATCCGACATACCCAACCATCTCAACCAACAGTCACCAGACTGCCATCCCTCTTCACCATGGGTACCATCGGGGAAGCACCGGTCCGTTTCTTCCTCGACAGTGGGGCAGATCTCACAGTAATAAATAAGCGGACGCTAGATGACCTCCATTCCGCAGGGACGATCACCCCACTCCGACAGTCTGATGTCACGATTAAGGGAGTCCATGGTCCGGCGACCTCCCTGCCAGTCGTACAGCTCGACTGCAATATCCTGGGACGAATACTTACCCTACCTATGGCCATCTCTGATGATATCCATCATGATGTCATCTTGGGCAGAGATTGCGATATACTCTATGTACTCATGAAGGCCGCAATTGAGGATATCCCTCGAGACGTACTAGTGGTCCAAACACGCCAACAAGCAGCAGAGGAAAGTCACTGTCAGCAACAGAATGCTGATGCTTCAGAAGAACTCCTCGCACTCCACCCAGACCTCATCGGGGACGACTTTGACTTCCCTCAGACAAACCTATCCCGGCCAGACACTGACCCTTCCCCTTCCCCGGATTTTGACCCCCTTTTGCAACCCAATGCTGACTCTGAGGCCCTCTGCATGGACCAACGTAATGACCCCACACTGGCAGAACCTTGGTCTTCCGCAGACAAGGAGAACTCCCCGTATGTCACCAAACATGGCGTCCTTCATCGACAATCTACCGACCGACTGGGAGAAACAATTTGGCAAATCGTTCTCCCTGCCAACCGACGGCAGCAGGTACTGGACTTAGCTCACTCGACTCCAATGGCTGGACATGGAGGCCTCAAGCGTACCAAGTATAAAATACTTAAGCATTTCTTTTGGCCGCACCTAGCCGCCGATGTCAAGGCCACTTGTCAATCCTGTGACCGCTGCCAGAAAATGGCCAAGCATACACACAAAAGAGCACCTATGGTATCCCCTCCACCTCATATCACTCGACCCTTTGAAAAGGTGGCTATTGACGTGGTGGGCCCCTTGCCTGTGACCAAGTCCAAAAACAGATATATCCTCACGTACATAGATCTGGGCTCCCGATACCCGGATGCCGTTCCCCTCCGCACAACCACGGCAGATGTCATTGCCAAAGCCCTGCTACATATCATGTCGAGATTGTCGGTACCTCTAGAGATACTATCTGACAGGGGTAGTAACTTCCTCTCCTCTGTGATGAAAGAAACATTCAAGTTCCTCGGCGTACTCCACTCTAAGACGGCTCCGTACCGACCTCAGTCCAACAGGGCCGTTGAAAGATTTCATCAAACATTAATGCAGATGGTCCGGAAATCAGTAGCAGACCATAGGGACTGGGACGAACACCTCCAGTACCTCTTGTTCGCTTGCCGTGAAGCTCCCTGCTCTTCTACAGGGTTCTCACCCTTTGAGCTGCTTTTCGGGTGCGAAGTACATGGACCCCTCGACATCTTACGACAGCAATGGGTTCCAGCTAAGACAACCTCTACCACAGTCACGGAGTGGTTGCTTAAACTCCGTACAGACCTCACCGAGATGAGGGCTCTTGCTATCAACCAACATGAGACCACTCAAGCCAGAACCAAGGCTTGGTTTGATCGATCAGCTACCACTACATCTTTCCACAAGGGGGACCAAGTACTGGTCTTTACTCCTGCCTTCTCTGGCCACCGGGGTCAGAAGCTAGAGGACCGCTGGTGTGGACCATACACCATCTTAGGCTCTCTCTCCCCGGTAACTTACTCGGTGGACATGCCAGAGGCATAAGCGTACGCGCTCGGTCCATGTCACGGCCCTGAAGTTATGGATACCACCTGTTGCCAATATACTCTACATCTCCACCGATCCCTCTGTCATTACGGAGTTATATACCAGACTACTGTCCACATACCTCGACTGAGCCTCCACAGATTGGACCAACTCTTACTCCTGTGCAACGCCAGGACATTATCCACCTATGGAAGGACTATCCAACCGTTACAACGAGCAAACTGGGAAGAGCTACATCAGCCACACACCGCATCGATACAGCCACGGCACTATCACCCCTCAAGAGGCTAAGCTCATGGCTATCCAGAACTACCCACAGCCATCAACCAAAACAGGAGTCCGCTCATTCCTAGGAATGACAGATTACTACCATCACTTCATTCCCCACTTTAGTTCATTAGCAGCTCCACTCACAGATCTCACCAAAAAGGCAGGCCCAGATCCTGTTGAGTGGATGCCCGACTGTACACTAGCATTCATTAGCAGCTCCACTCACAGATCTCACCAAAAAGGCAGGCCCAGATCCTGTTGAGTGGATGCCCGACTGTACACTAGCATTTCTACGTCTCAAAGAACTTCTTTGTACAGGCCCAGTCTTGGTTGCACCCGACTATGAAAAAACATTCATCCTTCAGACTGACGCATCGCAGAGAGGGATTGGAGCGGTCCTGTCACAAGAGGACGATGCAGGCAATGATCACCCATTGGCTTTCTATTCCAGAAAGATGCTTCCTCGGGAACAAAACTACTCGGCGACAGAGCAGGAGGGCTTGGCGGTGGTTGACGCATGCAAACATTTCCTTCCTTATCTGCTCGGTCGCCCCTTCATCATCCAAACAGACCATCGTGCCTTGGCCTTTCTGAACAATAAGGACACCACCAGTGGACGCCTTGCTCGTTGGATGGATATTCTACGCCAGCTTGATTACACCATCATCTACAGACAAGGAAAGGCCAATGCCAACGCGGACGCTCTCTCCAGACGGGAATGGCCAGATGAACCAACATCTTGCACCACAGAAAAAGAAGGGGGTGATGTTAGGTCAACCTAACAAGAACAACCAACTTAACTTAGTCCTAGCCAAATATAGACTTCTACAATGAACTATGAATAATATTAATCTTTGAAACCCACTGATGTCCTCAGGAGAGGCCAGCTTATTTAAGAGCAGCCTTCTTCTGTAAAAGTCTCTCTTTTGGATTATCAAAGCTAAGTCAATTGTCTTGTGTATTTGATTATCAATAATAAATTCTATATTTATCAACTGCTCCATTAGATTGTCTGCAATAGTCTAACAATTGTGCAGAATCACTATATCTGATCTACCTGTAACATTGTACAGGATCACTATATCTGATCTACCTGTAACATTGTGCAGGGTCACTATATCTGATCTACCTGTAACATTGTACAGGATCACTATATCTGATCTACCTGTAACATTGTGCAGGGTCACTATATCTGATCTACCTGTAACATTGTACAGGATCACTATATCCGATCTACCTGTAACATTGTGCAGGATCACTATATCTGATCTACCTGTAACATTGTACAGGATCACTATATCCGATCTACCTGTAACATTGTACAGGATCACTATATCTGATCTACCTGTAACATTGTACAGGATCACTATATCTGATCTACCTGTAACATTGTACAGGATCACTATATCTGATCTACCTGTAACATTGTACAGGATCACTATATCTGATCTACCTGTAACATTGTACAGGATCACTATATCTGATCTACCTGTAACATTGTACAGGATCACTATATCTGATCTACCTGTAACATTGTACAGGATCACTATATCTGATCTACCTGTAACATTGTATAGGATCACTATATCTGATCTACCTGTAACATTGTACAGGATCACTATATCTGATCTACCTGTAACATTGTACAGGATCACTATATCTGATCTACCTGTAACATTGTACAGGATCACTATATCTGATCTACCTGTAACATTGTACAGGATCACTATATCTGATCTACCTGTAACATTGTACAGGATCACTATATCTGATCTACCTGTAACATTGTACAGGATCACTATAACTGATCTACCTGTAACATTGTACAGGATCACTATATCTGATCTACCTGTAACATTGTACAGGATCACTATATCTGATCTACCTGTAACATTGTACAGGATCACTATATCTGATCTACTTGTAACATTGTACAGGATCACTATATCTGTAACATTGTACAGGATCACTATATCTGATCTACCTGTAACATTGTACAGGATCACTATATCTGATCTACCTGTAACATTGTACAGGATCACTATATCTGATCTACTTGTAACATTGTACAGGATCACTGTAACATTGTACAGGATCACTATATCTGATCTACCTGTAACATTGTACAGGATCACTATATCTGATCTACCTGTAACATTGTACAGGATCACTATATCTGATCTACCTGTAACATTGTGCAAGTTCACTATATCTGTAACATTGTACAGGATCTCACTATATCACTGCCAGAATTGATTTATAAGAAGAAAAAAACATAGGGCCAACAACTTACAGAATAAAGCTATAACAATTGCTGCTCCATCCCGGCCTCTTTATTCTAGCTATATACCCCAATTACATGTTATTCAAATTTAGCGCTAATGATACCATACCAACTGCAAATGCACCCACTAATTATAATCCGCTGTCTCTGGCTGCAAGGTAATGACTAATTAGGGCTATATAGATGTAGTCATCCACCACCTCACAAAGTCACAGTGAAACTTTGGTAATGATCCTTAGTATAACTCGCATGCACATCAGACCGTCACACCGGAAATGGTCATCATAGTGATGGACAGCAGATTCAAGTTCGACGAAAGAGAACAGACTGCCTGGCTGGTAAATAACTGACTGGAAAGGATGCTGGAAGTTTCATTCTGACATTGCAACTCATTCATCACATGCACACACAAGTAATGCACACACAAGTAATGCACACACAAGCATTACTTGTGCATGCATTACTTGTGCGTGCATTACTTGTGCCTGCATTACTTGTGCATGCATTACTTGTGCATGCATTACTTGTGCATGCATTACTTGTGCATGCATTACTTGTGCATGCATTACTTGTGCATGCATTACTTGTGCATGCATTACTTGTGCATGCATTACTTGTGCATGCATTACTTGTGCATGCATTACTTGTGCATGCATTACTTGTGCATGCATTACTTGTGCATGCATTACTTGTGCATGCATTACTTGTGCATGCATTACTTGTGCATGCATTACTTGTGCATGCATTACTTGTGCATGCATTACTTGTGCATGCATTACTTGTGCATGCATTACTTGTGCATGCATTACTTGTGCATGCATTACTTATAATTATGACATACCTTTACTTTGGACATGATTTTAGTTCCGTCAGCATATTTTATATGCATAATCTTGACATGTCTCGTATGTTGTAAGTTGCATGATGAATTAAATTATTAGCAAAGGACTGTGAGCACAATAAAGTTTTATTGAATTGAGAGGTGGGGCTAAAAAGAAGGTACGTACGAGGGTACAAGGGTACAAAAGTATGTGTGTAATATATCACCAGATGTGCTTTAATTGCTGGAAGTATTGATGGAGATAGGATGTAATATTACAAGTCGTACCATAATTAATTATAAACTACTCATAGTCCGGGAATCACTTCTACAATATGTTGCTGAAGGATGTGGTTCTTGACTACGTCAAACACAAACTTAATGTTCTCTGTGTCAGTGGCGCAGGTAAAGTGTGGATAGATGTCGGCACTTCGCTCAGGATAACAGTTGATGAACATCTTGGCAATGAACTCACGAGCTACTATGTAATCACAGTTCGGACCTGAGCATCAATAGAAGAGGAGAGGTCAGAAAAAGAGAAGGAAAGTGAACATATTGAACCTGCTGCACCTCATGTAATGGTAGCTCAAAGTTCAAGCGATCACAACTCATGTGTCTCCAGTAGCCTGCCACACTATATATATGCAAATATAAATACGTGCAAAGCGCATCCAGTCCTGAACAGCCTGGGGTGTTATTGGGGGAGCCGACCTACTCCTGCTAGCTATCCTCATCACAGCCCCAGCCCTAACATGGACATTATCCATTTCACTATCTCCCTGCACTTTGCACCCATCTCCAGCTAAATCTGGTCTCTGCTTCCTCCAGGAACTTTGTTTCCATATTATCATATATGGAAAATAAACCCAAAAGGAATCTTCTGGTGTTTGTAGTAGTCAGTTATAGCTAGTAGTGTATGAATTACTAGCTGATCATCTTGACATTTGTTCTGCATTGTTGCCAATACACTCACACACTTAGTCAGCCTCTGGACCTCCATCTTGTTTCTGGACACCATCAGCTGTTCTTTGGACATCTTCCTCTCTCTACACTTCCAACAAAAGCTCGTCTCCAGCCACATCTCTACCACACCCCAGCCATGTCTCTACCACACCCCAGCCACATCTCTACCACACCCCAGACACGTCTCTACCACACCCCAGTCATGTCTCTACCACACCCCAGCCATGTCTCTACCACACCCCAGACACATCTCTACCACACCCCAGCCACATCTCTACCACATCCCAGCCACACCCCAGCCATGTCTCTACCACACCCCAGCCATGTCTCTACCACACCCCAGTCATGTCTCTACCACACCCCAGCCATGTCTCTACCACACCCCAGCCACATCTCTACCACACCCCAGACACGTCTCTACCACACTCCAGCCATGTCTCTACCACACCCCAGCCACATCTCTACCACACCCCAGCCACATCTCTACCACACCCCAGCCATGTCTCTACCACACCCCAGCCATGTCTCTACCACACCCCAGCCACATCTCTACCACACCCGAGCCACGTCTCTACCATACCCCAGCCATGTCTCTACCACACCCCAGCCACATCTACACCCCAGCCACGTCTCTACCACACCCCAGCCATGTCTCTACCACACCCCAGCCATGTCTCTACCATACCCCAGCCATATCTCTACCACACCCCAGCCATGTCTCTACCACACCCCAGCCATGTCTCTACCACACCCCAGCCATGTCTCTACCACACCCCAGCCACGTCTATACCACACCCGGGCCATGTCTCTATCACACCCCAGCAGATGATACGGTAGATTCAGAAAGGAATTGAACTTTGTACCCAGGTTTTGATGAGAGTTGGGATCCACACAACGTTCAGCTAATCACGCTCGAAACATAAAAGGTAGCGTGGGGATTGGATGGAGAGGATCAGATGTGCATCAGATGGTCTATTACTTTAATTAGTCTAGATATAGCTAGCTTGTACCCTACAAAGACCAGATTAACAGTTCCAGTCCATGTATGACTTGCAGTCTCATGGTAGCAGATGCACACTTGCTGCATAATCATTTTAATGCCTATAATTATTGCCATCTATGAAGGGCATTGGATCTGATGCACCAAATGTGGCACAACTTCCAAATTCTAATTCAGCATGGATGTGCATTGAGTGTGCAGTGTGTAGATGATGTGACTGAGTGTGCATTGAGTGTGAGTGTGTAGATGATGTGACTGAGTGTGCATTGAGTGTGAGTGTGTAGATGATGTGACTGAGTGTGCATTGAGTGTGCAGTGTGTAGATGATGTGACTGAGTGTGCATTGAGTGTGAGTGTGTAGATGATGTGACTGAGTGTGCATTGAGTGTGCAGTGTGTAGATGATGTGACTGAGTGTGCATTGAGTGTGAGTGTGTAGATGATGTGACTGAGTGTGAGTGTGTAGATGATGTGACTGAGTGTGCATTGAGTGTGAGTGTGTAGATGATGTGACTGAGTGTGCATTGAGTGTGAGTGTGTAGATGATGTGACTGAGTGTGCATTGAGTGTGAGTGTGTAGATGATGTGACTGAGTGTGCATTGAGTGTGCAGTGTGTAGATGATGTGACTGAGTGTGCATTGAGTGTGAGTGTGTAGATGATGTGACTGAGTGTGAGTGTGTAGATGATGTGACTGAGTGTGCATTGAGTGTGAGTGTGTAGATGATGTGACTGAGTGTGCATTGAGTGTGAGTGTGTAGATGATGTGACTGAGTGTGCATTGAGTGTGAGTGTGTAGATGATGTGACTGAGTGTGCATTGAGTGTGCAGTGTGTAGATGATGTGACTGAGTGTGAGTGTGTAGATGATGTGACTGAGTGTGCATTGAGTGTGAGTGTGTAGATGATGTGACTGAGTGTGCATTGAGTGTGAGTGTGTAGATGATGTGACTGAGTGTGCATTGAGTGTGAGTGTGTAGATGATGTGACTGAGTGTGCATTGAGTGTGAGTGTGTAGATGATGTGACTGAGTGTGCATTGAGTGTGAGTGTGTAGATGATGTGACTGAGTGTGAGTGTGTAGATGATGTGACTGAGTGTGCATTGAGTGTGAGTGTGTAGATGATGTGACTGAGTGTGCATTGAGTGTGAGTGTGTAGATGATGTGACTGAGTGTGCATTGAGTGTGAGTGTGTAGATGATGTGACTGAGTGTGCATTGAGTGTGAGTGTGTAGATGATGTGACTGAGTGTGCATTGAGTGTGAGTGTGTAGATGATGTGACTGAGTGTGCATTGAGTGTGAGTGTGTAGATGATGTGACTGAGTGTGCATTGAGTGTGTAGTGTGTAGATGATGTGACTGAGTGTGCATTGAGTGTGAGTGTGTAGATGATGTGACTGAGTGTGCATTGAGTGTGAGTGTGTAGATGATGTGACTGAGTGTGCATTGAGTGTGAGTGTGTAGATGATGTGACTGAGTGTGCATTGAGTGTGAGTGTGTAGATGATGTGACTGAGTGTGCATTGAGTGTGAGTGTGTAGATGATGTGACTGAGTGTGCATTGAGTGTGAGTGTGTAGATGATGTGACTGAGTGTGCATTGAGTGTGTAGTGTGTAGATGATGTGACTGAGTGTGCATTGAGTGTGAGTGTGTAGATGATGTGACTGAGTGTGCATTGAGTGTGAGTGTGTAGATGATGTGACTGAGTGTGCATTGAGTGTGTAGTGTGTAGATGATGTGACTGAGTGTGCATTGAGTGTGAGTGTGTAGATGATGTGACTGAGTGTGCATTGAGTGTGAGTGTGTAGATGATGTGACTGAGTGTGCATTGAGTGTGAGTGTGTAGATGATGTGACTGAGTGTGCATTGAGTGTGAGTGTGTAGATGATGTGACTGAGTGTGCATTGAGTGTGAGTGTGTAGATGATGTGACTGAGTGTGCATTGAGTGTGAGTGTGTAGATGATGTGACTGAGTGTGCATTGAGTGTGAGTGTGTAGATGATGTGACTGAGTGTGCATTGAGTGTGAGTGTGTAGATGATGTGACTGAGTGTGCATTGAGTGTGAGTGTGTAGATGATGTGACTGAGTGTGCATTGAGTGTGTAGAGGCCTTACTCTTGGGGGAGATATCCAGCAAGCACACAATTTTAAGTTTATAGAAAGTATGTCATTTGGTAATCATTACCAAAAAATAGACACAAGAGTTCGCATAGTGAAATTCAACTCGAGCTATTTGCGAGGCTACTGTACACATCAAACTTTACTCTAATAGAAAAACACTGCAGTCGCTGAAATAGAAAGCTCTACAGAATCATTCTCAACTTGGACAAAAAATCATTCAATCAATCAAGTAAATAGCAATGTGCGCAACTATGTATGGGTGAAGGCCACGGATTCAAAGTTTGGCCTGAACACTTGGAAACACAACAAAACTATTCAAAGTGCCTTGTTTGCCAAGAAGAACACTCACCATTCTCCCTTGCTCTAGAATGGCTTGCAGTGCAAAAAAAACCCAGAGCACAAGGGGAAACAAAGTGAATTCACAGTTCCTAGTGGGTCACTAGTGAGTTCCTAGTGGGTCACTGGTGAGTTCCTAGTGGGTCACTAGTGAGTTCCTACTGGGACACTAGTGAGTTCCTAGTGGGTCACTAGTGAGTTCCTAGTGGGTCACTAGTGAGTTCCTAGTGGGTCACTAGTGAGTTCCTAGTGGGTCACTAGTGAGTTCCTAGTGGGTCACTAGTGAGTTCCTAGTGGGTCGCTAGTGAGTTCCTAGTGGGTCGCTAGTGAGTTCCTAGTGGGTCGCTAGTGAGTTCCTAGTGGGTCACTAGTGAGTTCCTAGTGGGTCACTAGTGAGTTCCTAGTGGGTCACTAGTGAGTTCCTAGTGGGTCACTAGTGAGTTCCTAGTGGGTCACTAGTGAGTTCCTAGTGGGTCACTAGTGAGTTCCTAGTGGGTCACTAGTGAGTTCCTAGTGGGTCACTAGTGAGTTCCTAGTGGGTCACTAGTGAGTTCCTAGTGGGTCACTGGTGAGTTCCTACTGGGTCACTGGTGAGTTCCTACTGGGTCACTGGTGAGTTCCTAGTGGGTCACTGGTGAGTTCCTAGTGGGTCACTGACCAGTGAGTTCCTAGTGGGTCACTTGAGTTCCTAGTGGGTCACCAGTGAGTTCCTAGTGGGTCACTAGTGAGTTCCTAGTGGGTCACTAGTGAGTTCCTACTGGGTCACTAGTGAGTTCCTAGTGGGTCACTAGTGAGTTCCTAGTGGGTCACTAGTGAGTTCCTAGTGGGTCACTAGTGAGTTCCTAGTGGGTCACTGGTGAGTTCCTAGTGGGTCACTAGTGAGTTCCTAGTGGGTCACTAGTGAGTTCCTAGTGGGTCACTAGTGAGTTCCTAGTGGGTCACTGGTGAGTTCCTAGTGGGTCACTAGTGAGTTCCTACTGGGTCACTAGTGAGTTCCTAGTGGGTCACTAGTGAGTTCCTAGTGGGTCACTATTGAGTTTCTAGTGGGTCACTGGTGAGTTCCTAGTGGGTCACTAGTGAGTTCCTAGTGGATCACTAGTGAGTTCCTAGTGGGTCTCTAGTGAGTTCCTAGTGGGTCACTAGTGAGTTCCTAGTGGGTCACTAGTGAGTTCCTAGTGGATCACTAGTGAGTTCCTAGTGGGTCAGTGAGTTCCTAGTGGGTCACTAGTGAGTTCCTAGTGGATCACTAGTGAGTTCCTAGTGGATCACTAGTGAGTTCCTAGTGGGTCACTAGTGAGTTCCTAGTGGGTCACTAGTGAGTTCCTAGTGGGTCACTAGTGAGTTCCTAGTGGGTCACTAGTGAGTTTCTAGTGGGTCACTAGTGAGTTCCTAGTGGGTCACTAGTGAGTTCCTAGTGGGTCGCTAGTAAGTTCCTAGTGGGTCGCTAGTGAGTTCCTAGTGGGTCACTGGTGAGTTCCTAGTGGGTCACTGGTGAGTTCCTAGTGGGTCACTGGTGAGTTCCTAGTGGGTCACTGGTGAGTTCCTAGTGGGTCACTGGTGAGTTCCTAGTGGGTCACTGGTGAGTTCCTAGTGGGTCACTAGTAAGTTCCTAGTGGGTCACTAGTGAGTTCCTAGTGGGTCACTAGTGAGTTCCTAGTGGGTCACTAGTGAGTTCCTAGTGGGTCACTAGTGAGTTCCTAGTGGGTCACTAGTGAGTTCCTAGTGGGTCACTAGTGAGTTCCTAGTGGGTCACTAGTGAGTTCCTAGTGGGTCACTAGTGAGTTCCTAGTGGGTCACTAGTGAGTTGTTCCTAGTGGGTCACTAGTGCGTTCCTAGTGGGTCACTAGTGAGTTCCTACTGGGTCACTAGTGAGTTCCTAGTGGGTCACTGGTGAGTTCCTAGTGGGTCACTAGTGAGTTCCTAGTGGGTCACTAGTGAGTTCCTAGTGGGTCACTAGTGAGTTCCTAGTGGGTCACTAGTGAGTTCCTAGTGGGTCACTAGTGAGTTCCTAGTGGGTCACCAGTGAGTTCCTAGTGGGTCACTAGTGAGTTCCTAGTGGGTCACCAGTGAGCTCCTAGTGGGTCACTAGTGAGTTCCTAGTAGGTCAGTAGTGAGTTCCTAGTGGGTCGCTAGTGAGTTCCTAGTGGGTCACTAGTGAGTTCCTAGTGGGTCACTAGTGAGTTCCTAGTGGGTCACTAGTGAGTTCCTAGTGGGTCACTAGTGAGTTCCTAGTGGGTCACTAGGTGGGTCGCTAGTGAGTTCCTAGTGGGTCACTAGTGAGTTCCTAGTGGGTCACTAGTGAGTTCCTAGTGGTTCACTAGTGAGTTCCTAGTGGGTCACCAAGTGAGTTCCTAGTGGGTCACCAGTGAGTTCCTAGTGGGTCACTAGTGAGTTCCTAGTGGGTCACTAGTGAGTTCCTAGTGGGTCACTAGTGAGTTCCTAGTGGGTCACTAGTGAGTTCCTACTGGGTCACTAGTGAGTTCCTAGTGGGTCACTGGTGAGTTCCTAGTGGGTCGCTAGTGAGTTCCTAGTGGGTCACTAGTGAGTTCCCAGTGGGTCACTAGTGAGTTCCCAGTGGGTCACTAGTGAGTTCCTAGTGGGTCACTAGTGAGTTCCTAGTGGGTCACTAGTGAGTTCCTAGTGGGTCACTAGTGAGTTCCTAGTGGTTCACTGGTGAGTTCCTAGTGAGTTCCTACTGGGTCACTAGTGAGTTCCTAGTGGGTCACTAGTGAGTTCCTAGTGGGTCACTGGTGAGTTCCTAGTGGGTCTCTAGTGAGTTCCTAGTGGGTCACTAGTGAGTTCCTAGTGGGTCACTAGTGAGTTCCTAGTGGGTCACTAGTGAGTTCCTAGTGGGTCACTAGTGAGTTCCTAGTGGGTCACTGGTGAGTTCCTAGTGGGTCACTAGTGAGTTCCTACTGGATCACTAGTGAGTTCCTAGTGGGTCACTAGTGAGTTCCTAGTAGGTTACTAGTGAGTTCCTAGTGGGTCACTAGTGAGTTCCTAGTGGATCACTAGTGAGTTCCTAGTGGGTCACCAGTGAGTTCCTAGTGGGTCACTAGTGAGTTCCTAGTGGGTCACTAGTGAGTTCCTAGTGGGTCAGTGAGTTCCTAGTGGGTCACTAGTGAGTTCCTAGTGGGTCACTAGTGGGGCACTAGTGAGTTCCTAGTGGGTAACTAGTGCTATATGGCAAGTGTATCTATAGAGATGAACTCTGCTATATGGCAAGTATATCTATAGAGATGAACTCTGCTATATGGCAAGTGTATCTATAGAGATGAACTCTGCTATATGGCAAGTGAATCTATAGAGATGAACTCTGCTATATGGCAAGTGTATCTATAGAGATGAACTCTGCTATATGGCAAGTGTATCTATAGAGATGAACTCTGCTATATGGCAAGTGTATCTATAGAGATGAACTCTGCTATATGGCAAGTGTATCTATAGAGATGAACTCTGCTATATGGCAAGTGTATCTATAGAGATGAACTCTGCTATATGGCAAGTATATCTATAGAGATGAACTCTGCTATATGGCAAGTGTATCTATATATCTGCTATATGGCAAGTGAATCTATAGAGACGAACTCTGCTATATGGCAAGTGAATCTATAGAGATGAACTCTGCTATATGGCAAGTGTATCTATAGAGATGAACTCTGCTATATGGCAAGTGTATCTATAGAGATGAACTCTGCTATATGGCAAGTGTATCTATAGAGATGAACTCTGCTATATGGCAAGTGAATCTATAGAGACGAACTCTGCTATATGGCAAGTGAATCTATAGAGATGAACTCTGCTCTATGGCAAGTGTATCTATAGAGATGAACTCTGCTATATGGCAAGTGTATCTATAGAGATGAACTCTGCTATATGGCAAGTGTATCTATAGAGATGAACTCTGCTATATGGCAAGTGTATCTATAGAGATGAACTCTGCTATATGGCAAGTGAATCTATAGAGATGAACTCTGCTATATGGCAAGTATATCTATAGAGATGAACTCTGCTATATGGCAAGTGTATCTATAGAGATGAACTCTGCTATATGGCAAGTGAATCTATAGAGATGAACTCTGCTATATGGCAAGTGTATCTATAGAGATGAACTCTGCTATATGGCAAGTGTATCTATAGAGATGAACTCTGCTATATGGCAAGTGTATCTATAGAGATGAACTCTGCTATATGGCAAGTGAATCTATAGAGACGAACTCTGCTATATGGCAAGTGAATCTATAGAGATGAACTCTGCTCTATGGCAAGTGTATCTATAGAGATGAACTCTGCTATATGGCAAGTGTATCTATAGAGATGAACTCTGCTATATGGCAAGTGAATCTATAGAGACGAACTCTGCTATATGGCAAGTGAATCTATAGAGATGAACTCTGCTATATGGCAAGTGTATCTATAGAGATGAACTCTGCTATATGGCAAGTGTATCTATAGAGATGAACTCTGCTATATGGCAAGTGTATCTATATATCTGCTAAATGGCAAGTGTATCTATAGAGATGAACTCTGCTATATGGCAAGTATATCTATAGAGATGAACTCTGCTATATGGCAAGTGTATCTATATATCTGCTATATGGCAAGTGTATCTATAGAGATGAACTCTGCTATATGGCAAGTATATCTATAGAGATGAACTCTGCTATATGGCATGTGTATCTATAGAGATGAACTCTGCTATATGGCAAGTGTATCTATAGAGATGAACTCTGCTATATGGCAAGTGAATCTATAGAGATGAACTCTGCTATATGGCAAGTGAATCTATAGAGATGAACTCTGCTATATGGCAAGTGTATCTATAGAGATGAACTCTGCTATATGGCAAGTGTATCTATATATCTGCTAAATGGCAAGTGTATCTATAGAGATGAACTCTGCTATATGGCAAGTATATCTATAGAGATGAACTCTGCTATATGGCAAGTGTATCTATATATCTGCTATATGGCAAGTGTATCTATAGAGATGAACTCTGCTATATGGCAAGTATATCTATAGAGATGAACTCTGCTATATGGCAAGTGAATCTATAGAGATGAACTCTGCTATATGGCAAGTGAATCTATAGAGATGAACTCTGCTATATGGCAAGTGAATCTATAGAGATGAACTCTGCTATATGGCAAGTGAATCTATAGAGATGAACTCTGCTATATGGCAAGTGAATCTATAGAGATGAACTCTGCTATATGGCAAGTGTTTCTATATATGGTAATTGTATCTAATGTATGTATAGAGGTGAACATTGCTATAATATACAGAAGACTGATATACGGCAAGTGCATTTATAGAGATGAATTCTGCTATTTGGCAAGCGTTTCTATATATGGCAAGTGTTTCTATAGAGATGAACTATCCTTTGCCTTGCTAGAGTGTGTGAGTGGAGGGTGTGTGAGTGGAGGGTGTGTGAGTGGAGGGTGTGTGAGTGGAGGGTGTGTGAGCGGAGGGTGTGTGAGTGGAGGGTGTGTGAGTGGACGGTGTGTGAGTGGAGGGTGTGTGGTGAGGAAGAGGTAGGGGAGGATAGGAGAGAAGAGGAGGGAGGAGAAGGCTGGAAAGGAGAGGATGTTGGCAATGGGGTAGGGAAGGGGTTGGCGGGAGAGGGGTGGGATGGAGAGGGGTGGGGCGGTTCCCTCGGGCAATTACGTATTTGACGTACCAGTGAACCCAGAGAAGTAATCAGCAAGGTGAGAGGTCATTATCTTTTCTTCCAGCAGATCCTTCTTGTTGAGGAAGAGTATGATGGAGGACTTGGAGAACCATGGATAGGTAATGATGTTGACAAACAGAGACAGACTCTCTTGCATTCTGTTCACGTTCTGTCACACAATATAGAGCACATCAGTTGCTAGGTAACCATGCAGTGCAGTATAACACTAGAGCACCAGGGCTACATACAGTGTGTGTGTGTGGGGGGGGGGGGGGGGGGGGGGCATTTTGTGTGGAGTACAGATGGAGTCCTCCAGGTGCATATGCTGAGATATTTCCAGGAATCTACAAACGTCTCAACATCTTGCTTGCTCTACCAATTGGAATGTTCAGCTATTGCTGAGTGTTCCTTCAGTGAAATGAAGCTTTCTAAGGCTGTCTTTGATCTAGACTCGGTGACATTAATCTTGGCAGACTGATGTGTATTGCTATCAAAGGACCTCGGCCCTCAGCAGACGTACGTATTCAACATATCCTAAAACACCCGCAGCCGGTGCAGACATTTGCTGGCCACACCCCACTAATGTAACTGTTGACTCTTCTGGGGCATGGGGGGAGGGACGAGGTGGAAATGCCAAGCCACCCCTACCTCTGTACATATGAAACCCCCGAGACCGTTCAATAAAATAGAGAACAGTACAATAGAGTAGAGTACAATAGAGTAGAGTACAATAGAGTAGAGTACAATAGAGTAGAGTACAATAGAGTAGAGTACAATAGAGTAGAGCACAATAGAGTAGAGCACAATAGAGTAGAGCACAATAGAGTAGAGCACAATAGAGTAGAGCACAATAGAGTAGAGCACAATAGAGTAGAGCACAATAGAGTAGAGCACAATAGAGTAGAGCACAATAGAGTAGAGCACAATAGAGTAGAGCACAATAGAGTAGAGCACAATAGAGTAGAGCACAATAGAGTAGAGCACAATAGAGTAGAGCACAATAGAGTAGAGCACAATAGAGTAGAGCACAATAGAGTAGAGCACAATAGAGTAGAGCACAATAGAGTAGAGCACAATAGAGTAGAGCACAATAGAGTAGAGCACAATAGAGTAGAGCACAATAGAGTAGAGCACAATAGAGTAGAGCACAATAGAGTAGAGCACAATAGAGTAGAGCACAATAGAGTAGAGCACAATAGAGTAGAGCACAATAGAGTAGAGCACAATAGAGTAGAGCACAATAGAGTAGAGCACAATAGAGTAGAGCACAATAGAGTAGAGCACAATAGAGTAGAGCACAATAGAGTAGAGCACAATAGAGTAGAGCACAATAGAGTAGAGCACAATAGAGTAGAGCACAATAGAGTAGAGCACAATAGAGTAGAGCACAATAGAGTAGAGCACAATAGAGTAGAGCACAATAGAGTAGAGCACAATAGAGTAGAGCACAATAGAGTAGAGCACAATAGAGTAGAGCACAATAGAGTAGAGCACAATAGAGTAGAGCACAATAGAGTAGAGCACAATAGAGTAGAGCACAATAGAGTAGAGCACAATAGAGTAGAGCACAATAGAGTAGAGCACAATAGAGTAGAGCACAATAGAGTAGAGCACAATAGAGTAGAGCACAATAGAGTAGAGCACAATAGAGTAGAGCACAATAGAGTAGAGCACAATAGAGTAGAGCACAATAGAGCACAATAGAGCACAATAGAGTAGAGCACAATAGAGTAGAGTACAATAGAGTAGAGTACAATAGAGTAGAGTACAATAGAGTAGAGTACAATGGAGTAGAGTACAATGGAGTAGAGTACAATAGAGTAGAGTACAATAGAGTAGAGTACAATAGAGTAGAATACAATAGAGTAGAGCACAATAGAGTAGAGTACAATAGAGTAGAGCACAATAGAGTAGAGTACAATAGAGTAGAGTACAATAGAGTAGAGTACAATAGAGTAGAGTACAATAGAGTAGAGCACAATAGAATAGAGTACAATGGAGTAGAGTACAATGGAGTAGAGTACATAGAGCACAATAGAGTAGAGTACAATAGAGTAGAGCACAATAGAGTAGAGTACAATGGAGTAGAGTACAATAGAGTAGAGTACAATAGAGTAGAGTACAATAGAGTAGAGCACAATGGAGTAGAGCACAATGGAGTAGAGCACAATGGAGTAGAGCACAATGGAGTAGAGCACAATAGAGTAGAGTACAATGGAGTAGAGTACAATAGAGTAGAGTACAATAGAGTAGAGTACAATAGAGTAGAGTACAATAGAGTAGAATACAATAGAGTAGAGCACAATAGAGTAGAGCACAATAGAGTAGAGTACAATAGAGTAGAGTACAATAGAGTAGAGTACAATAGAGTAGAGCACAATAGAGTAGAGCACAATAGAGTAGAGCACAATAGAGTAGAGCACAATAGAGTAGAGCACAATAGAGTAGAATACAATAGAGTAGAGTACAATAGAGTAGAGTACAATAGAGTAGAATACAATAGAGTAGAGTACAATAGAGTAGAGTACAATAGAGTAGAGTACAATGGAGTAGAGTACAATGGAGTAGAGTACAATAGAGTAGAGCACAATAGAGTAGAGTATAATAGAGTAGAGTACAATAGAGTAGAGCACAATAGAGTAGAGTACAATAGAGTAGAGCACAATAGAGTAGAGCACAATAGAGTAGAGTACAATAGAGTAGAGCACAATAGAGTAGAGTACAATAGAGTAGAGTACAATAGAGAAGAGTACAATAGAGTAGAGTACAATAGAGTAGAGCAGAGTACAATAGAGTAGAGCACAATAGAGTAGAGCACAATGGAGTAGAGTACAATGGAGTAGAGTACAATAGAGTAGAGTACAATAGAGTAGAGTACAATAGAGTAGAGTACAATAGAGTAGAGTACAATAGAGTAGAGTACAATAGAGTAGAGTACAATAGAGTAGAGTACAATAGAGTAGAGTACAATAGAGTAGAGTACAATAGAGTAGAGTACAATAGAGTAGAGTACAATAGAGTAGAGTACAATAGAGTAGAGCACAATAGAGTAGAGCACAATAGAGTAGAGCACAATAGAGTAGAGCACAATAGAGTAGAGTATAATAGAGTAGAGTACAATAGAGTAGAATACAATAGAGTAGAGCACAATAGAGTAGAGCACAATAGAGTAGAGTATAATGGAGTAGAGTACAATAGAGTAGAGTACAATAGAGTAGAGTACAATAGAGTAGAGCACAATAGAGTAGAGCACAATAGAGTAGAGTACAATAGAGTAGAGCACAATAGAGTAGAGCACAATAGAGTAGAGTACAATAGAGTAGAGCACAATAGAGTAGAGCACAATAGAGTAGAGCACAATAGAGCACAATAGAGTAGAGCACAATAGAGTAGAGCACAATAGAGTAGAGTACAATAGAGTAGAGTACAATAGAGTAGAGTACAATAGAGTAGAGTACAATAGAGTAGAGTACAATAGAGTAGAGTACAATAGAGTAGAGTACAATAGAGTAGAGTACAATAGAGTAGAGTACAATAGAGTAGAATACAATAGAGTAGAGTACAATAGAGTAGAGCACAATAGAGTAGACAATAGAGTAGAGTACAATAGAGTAGAATACAATAGAGTAGAGTACAATAGAGTAGAGCACAATAGAGTAGAGCACAATAGAGTAGAGTACAATAGAGTAGAGTACAATAGAGTAGAGTACAATAGAGTAGAGTACAATAGAGTAGAGTACAATAGAGTAGAATACAATAGAGTAGAGTACAATAGAGTAGAGTACAATAGAGTAGAGTACAATAGAGTAGAGTACAATAGAGTAGAGCACAATAGAGTAGAGCACAATAGAGTAGAGCACAATAGAGTAGAGCACAATAGAGTAGAGCACAATAGAGTAGAGCACAATAGAGTAGAACACAATAGAGTAGAGTACAATAGAGTAGAGCACAATAGAGTAGAGCACAATAGAGTAGAGCACAATAGAGTAGAGTACAATAGAGTAGAGTACAATAGAGTAGAGCACAATAGAGTAGAGCACAATAGAGTAGAGCACAATAGAGTAGAGCACAATAGAGTAGAACACAATAGAGTAGAGTACAATAGAGTAGAGTACAATGGAGTAGAGTACAATAGAGTAGAGTACAATGGAGTAGAGTACAATAGAGTAGAGTACAATAGAGTAGAGTACAATAGAGTAGAGCACAATAGAGTAGAGTACAATAGAGTAGAGCACAATAGAGTAGAGTACAATAGAGTAGAGTACAATAGAGTAGAGTACAATAGAGTAGAGTACAATAGAGTAGAGTACAATAGAGTAGAGTACAATAGAGTAGAGTACAATGGAGTAGAGTACAATGGAGTAGAGTACAATAGAGTAGAGCACAATAGAGTAGAGTACAATAGAGTAGAGCACAATAGAGTAGAGCACAATAGAGTAGAGCACAATAGAGTAGAGTACAATAGAGTAGAGTACAATAGAGTAGAGAGTAGAGTACAATGGAGTAGAGTACAATAGAGTAGAGTACAATAGAGTAGAGTACAATAGAGTAGAGAGTAGAGTACAATAGAGTAGAGAGTAGAGTACAATAGAGTAGAGTACAATAGAGTAGAGTACAATAGAGTAGAGTACAATAGAGTAGAGTACAATAGAGTAGAATACAATAGAGTAGAGTACAATAGAGTAGAGCACAATAGAGTAGAGTACAATAGAGTAGAGTACAATAGAGTAGAGTACAATAGAGTAGAGTACAATAGAGTAGAGAGTAGAGTACAATAGAGTAGAGTACAATAGAGTAGAGTACAATAGAGTAGAGTACAATAGAGTAGAGTACAATAGAGTAGAGTACAATAGAGTAGAGTACAATAGAGTAGAGTACAATAGAGTAGAGTACAATAGAGTAGAGAGTAGAGTACAATAGAGTAGAGTACAATAGAGTAGAGTACAATAGAGTAGAGTACAATAGAGTAGAGTACAATAGAGTAGATTATGTATAATAGAGTATGTATAATAGAGTGTATAGTAGAGTATAGTATAATAAAGTATGTATAATAGAGTATGTATAATAGAGTATGTATAATAGAGTATGTATAATAGAGTATAGTATAATAGAGTATGTATAATAGAGTATGTATAATAGAGTATAGTATAATAGAGTATGTATAATAGAGTATGTATAATAGAGTATGTATAATAGAGTATGTATAATAGAGTATGTATAATAGAGTATGTATAATAGAGTATGTATAATAGAGTATAGTATAATAGAGTATGTATAATAGAGTATGTATAATAGAGTATGTATAATAGAGTATGTATAATAGAGTATGTATAATAGAGTAGAGTATATAGTATAAGTCAAACTAATTCTGATGGTGTATTAGTCAGACAGACATAGAGAAGGTAAAGGGTGATGTTGCTGCTGGTTTTCATTTTCCAATCATCCCAAAATCAAACATAAAATATTTAGAATAATCGCGAGTGAAGCGAGCCCTCACAGAGGGCGTGGCAGAACACTTGATATTGCCATTGGCATATGTATATCTATTGATCTATTTATCTATTTATCTATTGATCTATTGATCTATTGATCTATTTACGACGTTCACCCACAGCAAATAGTAGTCCATGGGCCGGATCAGATATCGGTACCGTACAATGGGACAAAACTTCTATTAGTGGGGATTGATAAGTCCCAGTGTAAGCAGTAAAAAATATGTGATAGCAATTCCAGATGTGTAACTGATTGCCTTTTTTGCTGTGGTACCTCTTATTTACTGGAATTGGCGTCCATTTTAGTTCAATATACACCAGGATGGATATTGGATGGAAGGGCTCCTGCCAGTGACACCTTTTGAAAACAGAGTGCTGTATCTATCTCGTCCATCTGAGAATATGAGACACTGTGACCAAGTCTGTTGAGGATTTGTATCAGCTCTTTAATTAGGACAGCCACATGGTTGAACTTTGCCACAGAACATTCTGTTCATAACCCTAGCCTGGGACAACATAGACAGATTGGAGGAGACGGTCAGTGGAGAGGGAACATCACACAGAGTAAATGGGATTGCCATCCAAGAATGACCAACTGAGCCAATGCCTGCCAAGATCCTTCCTTCAGTTTCCAAAGAGAAGTATTGCTGCAACAGTGCATGTGCTCCCACCATGCAATGTTGGAAAACGAGCTGGACCTCCCCAAAGTAAGAGTCTATATGTCCAAGCCCACAGAAGAAACAAACTCTGCTAGGAAGAAGAACTTCATCTGGCTTATGGCACGCATGTCAGATAAAGAACAACAACTATTAGTGGGTGGACAGGTTTCAACATATTAACCCGAGATGAAGTGACAGTTACCCAAGACAGTGTGGATACCTACCTACTATCAATGCTCCAGCCACACAGATGTCTACTGTACATGAAGTCCTCAACCAGTCACTAGCAATCATGCAATCTTTAAATCTTTAGACCTTGGGAAGATTATCTGTCTTTGAAGGCTCTGTATGCAAAGGCTGTGGAGCTCATATGGAAGCATCCTGACAAATTTCAGGCTTGGAGTTTTCCACATGATTTGTATGTTTCTGTCTACAATTGGAAAGCAATTTCAAGATGCTGGACTGAGGGACCTCTGTGTAGAGTCTGGGGTGATAGCAGAAGGCTACATTGTTGGTGTAATGGATGGAAGGAAGTACAATCGTGCAGTCAGACTTCACAAGCTGGTGTATGAAGGTCTCCTTCGTCTGGCATGGAACAGCTTCCTGCCATGGTTAGAAGTTCATCATGCCCCTGATGTTGTCCATATGAAGGAAACACTCAAGATCATCTATGAGATGTACAAAGATGTATCACAGGCATCCTTAGTTATGGTTGTCAACAACAACTCATGTGCCAGGATCTTAGAGCTGTTTGAAGACTATCTCCAGTTCCTTAGATAAAGCAATGGCAGTCTGTCATCATTCTGGATGTCCTATGTGGAGGATATGATGGACAATTTGTTAGGGCTAATTAGAGCATCACGAGAAGGAGACTGGCTGTTGCATCTTGCATCTATCGTGCTCTGATACCTTGGTGCGTTGCCTATGACAGGTTAAATTATGCACGGTATCTACCTTACTACTATGCAAACCTACTACACACCCAGAAGTGCATGAGAAATTCATGCATGGGTGGCTTCTCAGTTCAGCTTGGCCACTCAAACCCCTTTGGCAGGATCCCTGTTGATCAAACCATCGAGGAGACAGTAAACAAGGACACAGACACCAGGGGGAACTAAGGGGTTCAGTCTAAAGCCTGGAGCAGTTGCCAAGTACTAGATGACTGCTGAATACAGAAGAGAGTACCTCAGGAAAGTGAGGGATTTGATAGACAAAGGCAGTTCAAATCGGTCTCACCATGATTTGCAGAGTCCAAGAATCAAGAAGGATGAGAAAGACGTCCAATCTCTTGCTGACTTGATGGAAAATGACTGGCTGAACCCGATGTGTCCAGAGGAGTCTGATTTGGTTAGCTTATCCACAGGAATTGTGGCACCTCCAAATGTACAAGCTAATGATTTGTTGAGGGCCTTTGAGACAGGAGAAGTGCGTTACCAGAGTTTCAAAGAAAGTCGACTAGACAAACATCAACCTATCAACATATTCCATGACAAAATGAACAAACTCAACTTGAAAACTTTCACTGATGCTAGCATCATGCAAACAAAGCACTTGATGTGGTTCTGAATGCAGACAGAAAGCTGTTTGGACAAATGATCTTAGTCACTGAGAGCCGAAAGCTGCAAATGAAAGATGTCTTGGCACACCCTCTGGGGCATTGGCAAATGTTGATGGGTCTTTAAGAAAGATCAACTAGGCTTCGCTTGCTAAAGAACTAGAAAAGGTTGTTTCCCCTGCTGATGAAATCCCAAATGAATCAACCTGCATCATTGACGGCATGAACCTGGTGCAGAAGATGAATGGCAATAGCAAAACATTTTCACAGCTTTCAGAATCTGTTTTTGCAGCTGGTCTTGATTGAAGGCACACACAGTGCAAGGATTGATGTGGTTTTTTATGTCTATCACGATACGTCAATCAAAGATGCTGGAAGATGCAACCGTGGAGCTGCAAGCCCAACTATACAGTTACAAAAAAGTACAGGAGGCCACACCATCCAGCAGTGGAGGAAGTTCCTGTGCAGCCCCGACAACAAAGCCAGCCTGATTAAATTTATAGTAGATGAATGTAAAATGACAATCCAACGAAAAAAGCTAGGTGGGAAGATACTGTATGCTACCTGCGAGGAGAAATGTTATCGAATGACAAGAGATGACTGGATGGAAGCCCCGGAGCTGCATTCAACCCAAGAAGAAGCAGACACACGGCTCCTGTTGCATGCCTTGCATGCTGCTAAGTTTGGTTCAAGGGCAGTAATAGTTACAGCTGATGTTTTGGTGCTCTGGCTTGGTTTCCACAAAATCATCCATGCCCTATTTACCAGAAGTGTGGCACCCACAGAATCGCACACAGTTTATTGATATAAGCAAACTAGGCAGTGCATTAGGGGAAGGAATCTGTGACAGTCTAATCGGCCTACACGCTTTTACGGGGTGTGACACAGTGAGTACATTTGCCGATCATGAGAAACTGGGAGCCCTAAAACTGCTGAACACTTACCAGAAGACTTTGAGCCAACTTGGCCAGACTTGGGATGTATCTTCGGACTTAGTTCACAAATTACAGCAGTTTACCTGTAACATGTACGTTTCAGGAACTAGCACTAGTAAGGTGAATGACCTCTGCTACCAAATATTTTGGGCCAAAAGAGGAGAGGCAGACTCTAGTCAGCTTCCACCATGCAGAGAGTGCCTCTTTCTCCATCTTCTTCGTGTCAATTACCAGGCTAGAATCTGGAGATGCTCTCTGCAAACTCACCCTTCCATACCAGACCCTACCATGAATGGGTGGCTGACTGGTAATGCTGGAAAGTTAGCAATTAACTGGATGCGCACTCCGCCTGCACCAGATGTAATCCTTGCCCTGATAGCTTGTAGGTATGTGCGCAGGTGCAAACTCCCAGACTGCACTTGTCTTAGCAATGGACTAAATTTCACATAACTCTGCAAGCTTCAAAACTGCACTAATCAAAAGCAGGAGGAAGAATCCATGGCTACATTTGACAGAAAGCTCTGATGAAGACTCTGAAGATTAATATATAAGTATACAGTGTTCTCTGTGTTGATTTTCCTGTGTATTGTTATTGTATTGTGTATTGTTAAACTCTTAGTGGTTTGATCATTGTAATATGAAGTAGTTCCGAGTGCTGCTGCAGTTAAAAAAATTACTTGAAGTAATTCTTTTTTCCATGAATTATGTTGATTTGTGCTGAACTACAGAAAGAACAAAGTGTGAGAGATGTATAGTATATACCTACTGGATACTAATTTTCTCCAAAATATTGTTGTAATTTTCATGTTGGACCATATATAGCTATGTACAGGAACAAATTGTTTTGTTGTTTGTTTTGAAACAATAAATCACCAAACAGCTATGATCCAACAGATGCCAAATATAGTCGGCATCGCTCTGGAGGATAAAGGTCATGTACTCAGATGGTGATAACAACCAATCAGCTACCATCCTGAGATTGCTATCATATCAGAACCTAAACTAGAGATGTATGGCAAGTTAAAAATGGTATTTAGACTTTGTCCCCCTGAGTGGTACCGGTTCAGGAAAATTTGCATCCTATAGGTACGGAACACCTGCTGTCTTAAATAATGCACGCTTGTTAAATCTGGAGGGTGGTCGTGGTGAAGAGGCTGCAGATTCAGTGACAAGAAAGAAAAATGGCTGCAAGGGGAAGTGGAATATGCTTATAAAGAAGCTAACATGTTCAATACTTGGCGTGTTTGCTGTGGAAGCCCCAGGTATGAATAGGGCCTGCCCAGACCAGTGCAGCTGCAGGTCTGGTTGAGCTGTCTCACTGAACTCAAGTGCTCTAGGGAACAGCACAATATTTATATGCTGTGACACAGATGTGGTTGTAACCTGGCTCTAGGGAACAACACAATATTTATATGCTGTGACACAGATGTGGTTTGTAACCCTGGCTCTAGGGAACAACACAATATTTATATGCTGTGACACAGATGTGGTTTATAACCCTGGCTCTAGGGAACAACACAATATTTATATGCTGTGACACAGATGTGGTTGTAACCCTGGCTCTAGGGAACAACACAATATTTATATGCTGTGACACAGACGTGGTTTATAACCCTGGCTCTAGGGAACAACACAATATTTATATGCTGTGACACAGATGTGGCCTGGCTCTAGGGAACAACACAATATATATATGCTGTGACACAGATGTGGTTTGTAACCCTGGCTCTAGGGAACAACACAATATTTATATGCTGTGACACAGATGTGGTTTATAACCCTGGCTCTAGGGAACAACACAATATTTATATGCTGTGACACAGATGTGGTTTGTAACCCTGGCTCTAGGGAACAACACAATATTTATATGCTGTGACACAGATGTGGTTTATAACCCTGGCTCTAGGGAACAACACAATATTTATATGCTGTGACACAGATGTGGTTTGTGACCCTGGCTCTAGGGAACAACACAATATTTATATGCTGTGACACAGATGTGGTTTGTAACCAAGTGCTCTATTGAAAAGCACAGTATTGCAAGTTGCTAGCTACATGCCTTGACAATCATTTGTGGACTTCCTTCTCTGCGGCCATAGCTACAGCTGGAGCTATAGCAGCCTGCTCACCATCTCGAGTGCTCTTTTGAGTTACTCAGTGCTACATGTATGTTGAACATTTTATATCAAGTAAATTAGTAGCTGAGGGCATATAAGCAGTAGAAACAGTCATCTGAGTGTGCTTCTTGGACGCAGAAGTTGTAGCTCTTGGAAGGAGATGCAATACGCAAAAACATCTTTTAACTACTGGACAAGTGATACAAAGTTTTTGTTGATTTTAATATCAAAAATAGTTTCAGTGTGTGGGGGCTGAACCATTTCCTCCTTAGGCAATGAAGGAAATAACAATGACAACATGGTCCAGATCTTGCATGGACATACTGGAACTCCCACGGGAACTCAGCCTGTTTATATCATGTCCGGGTGCACTTATGTACATAGCAACTGCTAGGAACATAGGTACAAGGTGCAGCAGTTCCAAGTTCTCCATCCAAGTCCTCATAGAGGACTCACTAATTATTATTATACTCTTGTTGATGCCCAGCATTCATTACTAGTGCTAAAATTAATCCTCTCTCCCTCCATCACACCCACACAGTGCCACGCCTTCATTACTAGCAAGTGTGGGAACATCGGGGGGTCCATCACACCTTGTGCCCCCCCCACACAGTGCCCCGCCTTCATTACTAGCAAGCGTAGGAACATTGGGGGGCCCATCACACCTTGTGCCCCCCACACAGTGCCACGCCTTCATTACTAGCAAGCGTGGGAACATCGGGGGGTCCATCACACCTTGTGCCCCCCACACAGTGCCCCGCCTTCATTACTAGCAAGCGTGGGAACATCGGGGGGACCATCACACCTTGTGCCCCCCCACACAGTGCCCCGCCTTCATTACTAGCAAGCGTAGGAACATTGGGAGGCCCATCACACCTTGTGCCCCCCCACACAGTGCCCCGCCTTCATTACTAGCAAGCGTAGGAACATTGGGAGGTCCATCACACCTTGTGCCCCCCCACACAGTGCCCCGCCTTCATTACTAGCTAGCGTAGGAACACTGGGAGGTACAGACTGTTAGCATATTTGCATGGCCACATAATTAGGAGTGCCGGATGAGAGCAAGAATGTTCACTCGGCCCACAACAATGGAGGATTCTGTGCCCACACATGCCAAAGCATGTAAAGTACCAACTATTGTTAGGATTTTGGAGACGAGGCACAGTCTCTCTGCTTCTGTTTAGCCCTATACCATGTTGCAAGTATATTCTATGGCTGCTGTCTATACTTGCACACCTCTCCATGTCCGGTCCTTTACCTACAAGTTATATATAGTTATATGTATAGGGTTATATATATAGGGTTGCTATTAGTCTTCAAAGGTTAGTTTCCATAAGGTTATATATAATTATAGGGTTGCTATTAGTCTTCAAAGGTTAGTTTCTATAGGGTTATATATAATTATAGGGTTGCTATTAGTCTTCAAAGGTTAGTTTCTATAGGGTTGCTATTAGTCTTCAAAGGTTAGTTTCTATAATGTTATATATAGGGTTGCTATTAGTCTTTAAAGGTTAGTTTCTATAAGGTTATGTATATATATGGTTGCTAGTATTAGTCTTCAAAGGTTAGTTTCTATAATAGGGTGCTCATTCCTCAAAGGTTAGTTTCTAACCAGCTAGTGGACTAGCTAGCTACATCTTTGCTGTCCAGCGCCGGCTACTGATGGACTAACCTTCTCTATCTGTGCAACAAGTTATTGGTTTTGCTTGTGCACTAGTGCCAGTTCTCTCATAGCTGAGCTCCATTGAGTTCTTGGTGATGGACTTGACCTCTTCCAGACACCAGAATCCTGCACCCGCTGGATGCTATCTCCAACCCGATACTAATTAGAACTTCACTCTCGTGTGCCATCCACTACTTATGGCTAGCGTGATAGGTGGATTTTAAGTGGATTTTAATGACTGAATGTGTTCCATCAGCCCATTTTTGTGGTTCAAGCACCTGAATGTGTCTCAATGAGAAGGCGTTCCACTTGAGTGCAGTGTGTACGAATGAAGCATGAGAACACACCATCATGAGAGCACACCATCATCGTGAGAACACACCATCATCATGAGAACACACCATCATCGTGAGAATAATCATGAGAACACGCCATCATCATGAAAACACACCATCATCGTGAGAACACACCATCATCATGAGAACACACCATCATCATGAGAACACACCATCATCGTGAGAATACACCATCATCGTGAGAATACACCATCATCATGAGAACACACCATCATCATGAGAACACACCATCATCGTGAGAATACACCATCATCGTGAGAATACACCATCAACATGAGAACACACCATCATCGTGAGAACACACCATCATCATGAGAACACACCATCATCATGAGAACACACCATCATCGTGAGAATACACCATCAACATGAGAACACACCATCATCGTGAGAACACACCATCATCGTGAGAACACACCATCATCGTGAGAACACACCATCATCATGAGAACACACCATCATCATGAGAACACACCATCATCGTGAGAATACACCATCATCGTGAGAATACACCATCATCGTGAGAATACACCATCAACATGAGAACACACCATCATCGTGAGAACACACCATCATCATGAGAACACACCATCATCATGAGAACACACCATCATCGTGAGAACATACCATCATCGTGAGAACACACCATCATCATGAGAACACACCATCATCGTGAGAACACACCATCATGAGAACACACCATCATCATGAGAACACACTTATCGTGAGAACACACCATCATCGTGAGAACACACCATCATCGTGAGAATACACCATCAACATGAGAACACACCATCATCATGAGAACACACCATCATCGTGAGAATACACCATCAACATGAGAATACACCATCAACATGAGAATACACCATCAACATGAGAACACACCATCATCGTGAGAATACACCATCAACATGAGAACACACCATCATCGTGAGAACATACCATCATCGTGAGAATACACCATCATCATGAGAACACACCATCATCATGAGAACACGCCATCATCGTGAGAACACACCATCTTGAGAACACACCATCATCATGAGAATACACCATCATCATGAGAACACACCATCATCGTGAGAACACGCCATCATCGTGAGAACACACCATCATCATGAGAACACACCATCATCGTGAGAATACACCATCATCATGAGAACACACCATCATCATGAGAACACACCATCATCGTGAGAACACACCATCATCGTGAGAACACACCATCATCATGAGAACACACCATCATCATGAGAACACACCATCATCGTGAGAACACACCATCATCGTGAGAACACACCATCATCGTGAGAACACACCATCATCATGAGAACACGCCATCATCGTGAGAACACACCATCATCGTGAGAACACGCCATCATCGTGAGAACACACCATCATCATGAGAACACGCCATCATCGTGAGAACACACCATCATCGTGAGAACGCACCATCATCGTGAGAACACACCATCATCATGAGAACACACCATCATCATGAGAACACACCATCATCGTGAGAACACACCATCATCGTGAGAACACGCCATCATCGTGAGAATACACCATCATCATGAGAACACACCATCATCATGAGAACACACCATCATCGTGAGAATACACCATCATCGTGAGAATACACCATCAACATGAGAACACACCATCATCGTGAGAACACACCATCATCATGAGAACACACCATCATCATGAGAACACACCATCATCGTGAGAATACACCATCAACATGAGAACACACCATCATCGTGAGAACACACCATCATCGTGAGAACACACCATCATCGTGAGAACACACCATCATCATGAGAACACACCATCATCATGAGAACACACCATCATCGTGAGAACACACCATCATCATGAGAACACACCATCATCATGAGAACACACCATCATCGTGAGAACACACCATCATCGTGAGAACACACCATCATCATGAGAACACACCATCATCGTGAGAACACACCATCATCGTGAGAACACACCATCAACATGAGAACACACCATCATCATGAGAACACGCCATCATCGTGAGAACACACCATCATCGTGAGAACACACCATCATCGTGAGAACACGCCATCATCGTGAGAACACACCATCATCATGAGAACACACCATCATCGTGAGAACACACCATCATCATGAGAACACACCATCATCGTGAGAACACACCATCATGAGAATACACCATCATGAGAACACACCATCATCGTGAGAACACACCATCATCATGAGAATACACCATCATCATGAGAACACACCATCATCATGAGAACACGCCATCATCGTGAGAACACACCATCATCATGAGAACACACCATCATCGTGAGAATACACCATCATCATGAGAACACACCATCATCATGAGAACACACCATCATCGTGAGAACACACCATCATCATGAGAACACACCATCATCATGAGAACACACCATCATCGTGAGAACACACCATCATCGTGAGAACACGCCATCATCGTGAGAACACACCATCATGAGAGCACACCGTAGCTTGTCATGCGTGCCCTCCCATTTGTACTAGGCAGGCAGGAGGCAGTAGACTCCATCACTCTTCACACCAAGCAAGCCCACTGGTATTCTGACAATGGCTTCACATAACTCTTTGATTCAGGGCTGTACTAAAGTATCCATTTCAGATTAAGGCTGAGAATTTGTCAACACCATCACTATGACAGAACTCAGAATTGCCCCAGCCTTACATGGCAGCACATTCAAACACTACAACATCTCTGGTGACATTTGTCAACAGTAACCAGAGAGGTCGGGATCAAAAATTGGGTGGAGTTTGGTCGTGGTTTGTGGAGGTGCAAGTACAGAGTGTGGAGGTAGTGATGGAGTTTTATTTTCCTTAGCCTTTCAGCGTCTCCTGTGGCAAGTGAAAACCACACGAGCCATTTATGGGCAGCATAAATTCCGTCCTCATCTTGTTGGCTGTCTGGAGGAACACAACCTCATACAGTACCTTTTCGCAAAAGATCACGGAAAAGTAAAGGCATCTAGCCCTAGCCCCAGCCCTAGTCCCACCCCCAACCCTGGCCCTAGTCCCACCCCCAACCCTAGCCCTAGTCCCACCCCTAGCCCTAGTCACACACCCAACCCTAGCCCTAGTCACACACCCAACCCTAGCTCTAGTCACACACCCAACCCTAGCCCTAGTCACACACCCAACCCTAGCCCTAGTCCCACCCCCACCCCTAGCCCCAGCCACACACCCAACCCTAGCCCTAGTCACACACCCAACCCTAGCCCTAGCCACACACCCAACCCTAGCCCTAGTCCCACCCCCAACCCTAGTCACACACCCAACCCTAGCCCTAGTCCCACCCCCAACCCTAGCCCTAGTCCCACCCCTAGCCCTAGTCCCAACCCTAGCCCTAGTCACACACCCAACCCTAGCCCTAGTCCCACCCCCACCTCTAGCCCTAGTCACACCCCCAACCCTAGCCCTAGTCCCACCCCAACCCTAGTCACACACCCAACCCTAGCCCTACCCCCAACCCTAGCCCTAGTCCCACCCCCAACCCTAGCCCTAGTCCCACCCCAACCCTAGCCACCCCCCCAACCCTAGCCCTAGTCCAACCCTAGCCCTAGTCCTACCCCAACCCTAGTCACACACCCAACCCTAGCCCTAGTCCTACCCCCAACCCTAGCCCTAGTCCTACCCCCAACCCTAGCGTCCCACCCCAACCCTAGTCACACACCCAACCCTAGCCCTAGCCACACACCCCAACCCTAGCCCTAGTCCCACCCCCAACCCTAGCCCTAGTCACACACCCAACCCTAGCCCTAGTCCCACCCCAACCCTAGTCACACCCCCAACCCTAGCCATAGCCACACCCCCAACCCTAGTCACACCCCCACCCCTAGCCCTAGTCACACACCCAACCCTAGCCCTAGTCACACACCCAACCCTAGCCCTAGTCCCACACCCAACCCTAGCCATAGTCCCACCCCTAGCCCTAGTCGCACCCCCAACCCTAGCCCTAGTCCCACCCCAACCCTAGCCACACACCCAACCCTAGCCCTAGCCACACCCCCAACCCTAGCCCTAGTCCCACCCCCAAACCTAGCCCTAGTCACACACCCAACCCTAGCCCTAGTCCCACCCCAACACCTAGCCACACCCCCAACCCTAGCCCTAGTCCCGCCCCTAGCCCTAGTCACACACCCAACCCTAGCCCTAGTCACACACCCACCCCTAGCCCTAGTCACACACCCACCCCTAGCCCTAGTCACACACCCAACCCTAGCCCTAGTCCCACCCCAACCCTAGTCACACACACAACCCTAGCCCTAGTCCCATCCCCACCCCTAGCCCTAGTCACACACCCAACCCTAGCCCTAGCCACACCCCCAACCCTAGCCCTAGTCCCACCCCTAGCCCTAGTCACACACCCAACCCTAGCCCCACCCCAACCCTAGTCACACACCCAACCCTAGCCCTAGCCACACCCCCAACCCTAGCCCTAGTCCCACCCCCACCCCTAGCCCTAGTATCGTCTAGACAGTGAAAATATGTTGAATGTTTATTATTAAATTTTGTTGCAATTTAGTGGGATATGGGAGGAGCAACATTATTCACTAGTGAATCTAGTGTCTGGGAGGGGGCTCTTCATGAAGGTCACCTGACATGGTAGCAGGTCACATGACATGGTGGCAGGAGAGTAACAGCAACCAGCCAAGAGATTGTGGGGAAGTGAACCCGTGAACCCAAGCCAACAACAACACAGCTGTCTAGCAAGCTCCTTAACTGCACGTGCCACTAGGTCCTCACTAGCACGTGCCACCCGCTCATGCCTAGGGCTATTCTGTGAGGTGTATGTAAGCCCTCACTAGCACGTGCCACCCGCTGATGCCTAGGGCTATTCTGTGAGGTGTATGTAGGCCCTCACTATCACGTGCCACCTGCTGATGCTGAGGGCTATTCTGTGAGGTGTATGTAGGCCCTCACTAGCACGTGCCACCCGCTAATGCTGGGGGCTATTCTGTGAGGTGTGTGTAGGTCCTCACGAGCACGTGCCACCCGCTGATGCCTAGGGCTATTCTGTGAGGTGTATGTAGGCCCTCACTAGCACGTGCCACCTGCTGATGCTGAGGGCTATTCTGTGAGGTGTATGTAGGCCCTCACTAGCACGTGCCACCCGCTGATGCTGAGGGCTATTCTGTGAGGTGTATGTAGGTCCTCACTAGCACGTGCCACCCGCTGATGCCTAGGGCTATTCTGTGAGGTGTATGTAGGTCCTCACTAGCACGTGCCACCCGCTGATGCTGAGGGCTATTCTGTGAGGTGTACATGTATGTAGGTCCTCACTAGCACGTGCCACCCGCTGATGCTGAGGGCTATTCTGTGAGGTGTATGTAGGTCCTCACTAGGATGGACTTTCAGGGCCTGTCACACCAGTGGGTAAGGGATACCAGTGGGTAAGGGACATGACCAGGTTTGTGTGTTGTTAATTGAGCTAATTTTAAAGTCATCATGTGATGTATCAGCGTCTGTGAGCATTCTCCTTTGCAGCGTAAAAACATTTTTTTGATTATTTCTTGTTCTTTCACACAATAAAAGTGTGAACACATTCCTTCTTATCACAAGAAGAGGCTGCCACTCTGCCTGCACCGCTTCTCAATAAGAAGAACACTGGACTGGAGTATGGCACAGGAGAGTGATGCTCTCTACTGCATTACTTCAGCAGGCAAGAGTGAAGGTTAAATGCTCAAGAACAAAGAAAGGATTTGAATAATGCTGGATCGCTCCACTGAGGCTCTCTAACTAACCGCCATTTATCTCTTAGCAAATCTGTGCCTATGCAGACATTTTGTTTCCACTTGCTACCACTTCAGGGGTTGGGGTTTTAGCCATTTAAGGCATGTATTATTTAGCATTCTACCAACGCAAACAGTGTGTAATTTTCACTTGTACTGTATAGTCAAGTACATAATACATAATAGTATAGCACAGTACAGCACACTTGAGTACAGTACAGTACACTTGAGTACAGTACACTTGAGTACAGTACAGCACACTTGAGTACAGTACCGCACACTTGAGTACAGTACAGTACACTTGAGTACAGTACAGCACACTTGAGTACAGTACAGCACACTTGAGTACAGTACAGCACACTTGAGTACAGTACAGCACACTTGAGTACAGTACAGCACACTTGAGTACAGTACAGCACACTTGAGTACAGTACAGCACACTTGAGTACAGCACACTTGAGTACAGTACAGTAGAGTACAATATACAAGTGAGTCTGCAGAGTACAGTAGAGTATACTACAGTGAGTAGAGTATACTACAGTGAGTAGAGTATACTACAGTGAGTAGAGTATACTACAGTGAGTAGAGTATACTACAGTGAGTAGAGTATACTACAGTGAGTAGAGTATACTACAGTGAGTAGAGTATACTACAGTGAGTAGAGTATACTACAGTGAGTAGAGTATACTACAGTGAGTAGAGTATACTACAGTGAGTAGAGTATACTACAGTGAGTAGAGTATACTACAGTGAGTAGAGTATACTACAGTGAGTAGAGTATACTACAGTGAGTAGAGTATACTACAGTGAGTAGAGTATACTACAGTGAGTAGAGTATACTACAGTGAGTCGAGTATACTACAGTGAGTAGAGTATACTATAGTGAGTAGAGTATGAGTACAACATACTTGACTATATTGCAGTACAGAAGAATAGAGCACAACATACTTGAGAGTACACTACAGTATTGTACAGTCAAGGACAATATACTTGAATACTGTTCAGTGCAGTCCAGTATACATGTAGTACAGTAGACATGTAGTAGAGTATACATGTAGTACAGTAGACATGTAGTACAGTAGACATGTACCTGTAGTACAGTAGACATGTAGTACAGTAGGCATGTAGTACAGTAGACATGTAGTAGAGTAGACATGTAGTACAGTAGACATGTAGTAGAGTAGACATGTAGTAGAGTAGACATGTAGTAGAGTAGACATGTAGTACAGTAGACATGTAGTAGAGTAGACATGTAGTAGAGTAGACATGTAGTAGAGTAGACATGTAGTAGAGTAGACATGTAGTACAGTAGACATGTAGTAGAGTAGACATGTAGTAGAGTAGACATGTAGTAGAGTAGACATGTAGTAGAGTAGACATGTAGTAGAGTAGACATGTAGTAGAGTAGACATGTAGTAGAGTAGACATGTAGTAGAGTAGACATGTAGTAGAGTAGACATGTAGTAGAGTAGACATGTAGTAGAGTAGACATGTAGTACAGTAGACATGTAGTACAGTAGACATGTAGTAGAGTAGACATGTAGTAGAGTAGACATGTAGTAGAGTAGACATGTAGTAGAGTAGACATGTAGTAGAGTAGACATGTAGTAGAGTAGACATGTAGTAGAGTAGACATGTAGTAGAGTAGACATGTAGTAGAGTAGACATGTAGTAGAGTAGACATGTAGTAGAGTAGACATGTAGTAGAGTAGACATGTAGTAGAGTAGACATGTAGTACAGTAGACATGTAGTAGAGTAGACATGTAGTAGAGTAGACATGTAGTAGAGTAGACATGTAGTACAGTAGACATGTAGTACAGTAGGCATGTAGTACAGTAGACATGTAGTAGAGTAGACATGTAGTACAGTAGACATGTAGTAGAGTAGACATGTAGTAGAGTAGACATGTAGTAGAGTAGACATGTAGTAGAGTAGACATGTAGTACAGTAGACATGTAGTAGAGTAGACATGTAGTACAGTATACATGTAGTAGAGTAGACATGTAGTAGAGTAGACATGTAGTAGAGTAGACATGTAGTAGAGTAGACATGTAGTACCGTATACATGTAGTACAGTAGACATGTAGTAGAGTAGACATGTAGTAGAGTAGACATGTAGTAGAGTAGACATGTAGTAGAGTAGACATGTAGTACAGTAGACATGTAGTACAGTAGGCATGTAGTACAGTAGACATGTAGTAGAGTAGACATGTAGTACAGTAGACATGTAGTAGAGTAGACATGTAGTAGAGTAGACATGTAGTAGAGTAGACATGTAGTACAGTAGACATGTAGTAGAGTAGACATGTAGTAGAGTAGACATGTAGTAGAGTAGACATGTAGTAGAGTAGACATGTAGTAGAGTAGACATGTAGTAGAGTAGACATGTAGTAGAGTAGACATGTAGTAGAGTAGACATGTAGTAGAGTAGACATGTAGTAGAGTAGACATGTAGTAGAGTAGACATGTAGTAGAGTAGACATGTAGTAGAGTAGACATGTAGTAGAGTAGACATGTAGTAGAGTAGACATGTAGTACAGTAGACATGTAGTACAGTAGACATGTAGTAGAGTAGACATGTAGTAGAGTAGACATGTAGTAGAGTAGACATGTAGTAGAGTAGACATGTAGTAGAGTAGACATGTAGTAGAGTAGACATGTAGTAGAGTAGACATGTAGTAGAGTAGACATGTAGTAGAGTAGACATGTAGTAGAGTAGACATGTAGTAGAGTAGACATGTAGTAGAGTAGACATGTAGTACAGTAGACATGTAGTACAGTAGACATGTAGTACAGTAGACATGTAGTAGAGTAGACATGTAGTAGAGTAGACATGTAGTAGAGTAGACATGTAGTACAGTAGACATGTAGTAGAGTAGACATGTAGTACAGTATACATGTAGTAGAGTAGACATGTAGTAGAGTAGACATGTAGTAGAGTAGACATGTAGTAGAGTAGACATGTAGTACCGTATACATGTAGTACAGTAGACATGTAGTAGAGTAGACATGTAGTAGAGTAGACATGTAGTAGAGTAGACATGTAGTAGAGTAGACATGTAGTACAGTAGACATGTAGTAGAGTAGACATGTAGTACAGTAGACATGTAGTAGAGTAGACATGTAGTAGAGTAGACATGTAGTAGAGTAGACATGTAGTAGAGTAGACATGTAGTAGAGTAGACATGTAGTACAGTAGACATGTAGTAGAGTAGACATGTAGTAGAGTAGACATGTAGTAGAGTAGACATGTAGTACAGTAGACATGTAGTAGAGTAGACATGTAGTAGAGTAGACATGTAGTAGAGTAGACATGTAGTAGAGTAGACATGTAGTAGAGTAGACATGTAGTAGAGTAGACATGTAGTACAGTATACATGTAGTACAGTAGACATGTAGTAGAGTAGACATGTAGTAGAGTAGACATGTAGTACAGTAGACATGTAGTACAGTAGACATGTAGTAGAGTAGACATGTAGTACAGTAGACATGTAGTAGAGTAGACATGTAGTACAGTAGACATGTAGTAGAGTAGACATGTAGTACAGTAGACATGTAGTACAGTAGACATGTAGTACAGTAGACATGTAGTACAGTAGACATGTAGTAGAGTAGACATGTAGTAGTAGTAAACTCACATCCACTGCCTCGTGCAACATCTGATCATATTCTGATAGAGCTACTAAAAACATGACTGAAGTCACATTCTCAAAACAGTGGATCCATTTTCTTCGTTCTGATCTCTGCCCTCCAACATCAACCATTCTAAATATAGAAACTAAAAATAACATGACATGTTTCATACCACATAATGACCACATGTGTCAGTTATTTCATACCACATAATGGCCACATGTGTAAGTTATTTCATACCACATAATGACCACATGTGTAAGTCATTTCATAACACATAATGGCCACATGTGTAAGCTATTTCATACCACATAATGGCCACATGTGTAAGTTATTTCATACCACATAATGACCACATGTGTAAGTTATTTCATACCACAATGGCCACATGTGTAAGCTATTTCATACCACATAATGGCCACGTGTAAGCTATTTCATACCACATAATGGCCACATGTGTAAGTTATTTCATACCACATAATGACCACATGTGTAAGTTATTTCATACCACATAATGGCCACATGTGTAAGCTATTTCATGCCACATGTGTAAGTTATTTCATACCACATAATGACCACATGTGTAAGTTATTTCATACCACATAATGGCCACATGTGTAAGCTATTTCATACCACATAATGGCCACATGTGTAAGTTATTTCATACCACATAATGACCACATGTGTAAGTTATTTCATACCACATAATAACCACATGTGTAAGCTATTTCATACCACATAATGGCCACATGTGTAAGTTATTTCATACCACATAATGACCACACGTGTAAGCTATTTCATACCACATAATGGCCACATGTCCACACATGTATAGGTACATGTCCTACATAGTCAGCTACTACACTCCGGCCATCACCTGCCCACATGTCCACACATGTACATGTACAGGTATTATTATTCTGCACCACCTTATATGGCAGTGGGTTCTGTTTACTAAAAAAAATTGATTCCACAAACAAAAAAGAATGTCATTTTACGCTTTATAACTGGCAGTAAATGTGCTTCCAAATAAAGCACACATTTAAATAGAGACCTAAAGTCCTAACAACACGTGTGCATGTGCAACCTCATGTACATGCAGCACATTTATATCCTGCATGCCCGCTAGTATATCCTGCATGCCCGCTAGTATATCCTGCATGCCTGCTATATCCTGCATGCCTGCTAGTATATCCTGCATACCCGTTAGTATATCCTGCATGCCTGCTAGTATATCCTGCATGCATGTTAGTATATCCTGCATGTGTGTTAGTATATCCTGCAGTTAGTATATCCTACATGCATGTTAGTATATCTTGCATGCGTGTTAGTATATCCTGCATGCGAGTTAGTATATCCTACATGAAATTTAGTATATCCTGCATGCATGTTAGTATATCCTGCGAATATCCTGCATGCATGTTAGTATATCCTGCATGCGTGTTAGTATCCTGCATGCATGTTAGCATATCCTGCATGCATGTTAGCATATCCTGCATGCATGTTAGTATATCCTGCATGTACTGTTACTAGACCACACTCGGCAAGGCATGCTATTACACATCTCCTGTAGAGTTTGGCTTTCTAGTCACAAAGAGAGGCGTGTCCCTGAAAAGGTTGTGGTATGGCAGTACTGGCCAACAGACCATATAAGGCATGGTCTAACCATGTAAGGCATAGTCCAATCATACTAACCATATAAGGCATGGTCCAATCATACTAACCATTGTAAGGCATGGTCCAATCATACTAACCATATAAGGCATGGTCTAGCCATCTAACCATATAAGGCATGGTCCAATCATACTAACCATATAAGGCATGGTCTAGCCATCTAACCATATAAGGCATGGTCTAACCAACTAACCATGTAAGGCATGGTCTAGCCATCTAACCATATAAGGCATGGTCCAATCATACTAACAATATAAGGCATGGTCTAGCCATCTAACCATATAAGGCATGGTCTAGCCAACTAACCATGTAAGGCATGGTCCAATCATACTAACCATATAAGGCATGGTCCAATCATACTAACCATATAAGGCATGGTCTAGCCATCTAACCATATAAGGTATGGTCTAGCCAACTAATCATGTAAGGCATGGTCCAATCATACTAACCATATAAGGCATGGCCTAGCCATCTAACCATGTAAGGCATGGTCCAATCATACTAACCATATAAGGTCTAGCCCATACTGTAGACATATTTACATTTGCACGCCCACACTCCAGCAACTAAGCAGGTGCTATTGTAGCATAGAGAAGTGATGTGTCTTACTTGAACACACTCCAGCAACTAAGCATGTGCAATTGTAGCATAGAGAAGTGTGTGTCTTACTTGAACACACTCCAGCAACTAAGCATGTGCTATTGTAGCATAGAGAAGTGTGTGTCTTACTTGAACACACTCCAGCAACTAAGCATGTGCTATTGTAGCATAGAGAAGTGGTGTGTCTTACTTGAACACACTCCAGCAACTAAGCAGGTGCTATTGTAGCATAGAGAAGTGATGTGTCTTACTTGAACACACTCCAGCAACTAAGCATGTGCTATTGTAGCATAGAGAAGTGTGTGTCTTACTTGAACACACTCCAGCAACTAAGCATGTGCTATTGTAGCATAGAGAAGTGGTGTGTCTTACTTGAACACACTCCAGCAACTAAGCAGGTGCTATTGTAGCATAGAGAAGTGATGTGTCTTACTTGAACACACTCCAGCAACTAAGCATGTGCTATTGTAGCATAGAGAAGTGGTGTGTCTTACTTGAACACACTCCAGCAACAAAGCATGTGCTATTGTAGCATAGAGAAGTGGTGTGTCTTACTTGAACACACTCCAGCAACTAAGCATGTGCTATTGTAGCATAGAGAAGTGTGTGTCTTACTTGAACACACTCCAGCAACTAAGCATGTGCTATTGTAGCATAGAGAAGTGTGTGTCTTACTTGAACACACTCCAGCAACTAAGCATGTGCTATTGTAGCATAGAGAAGTGTGTGTCTTACTTGAACACACTCCAGCAACTAAGCATGTGCTATTGTAGCATAGAGAAGTGGTGTGTCTTACTTGAACACACTCCAGCAACTAAGCATGTGCTATTGTGGCATAGAGAAGTGTGTGTCTTACTTGAACACACTCCAGCAACTAAGCATGTGCTATTGTAGCATAGAGAAGTGTGTGTCTTACTTGAACACACTCCAGCAACTAAGCATGTGCTATTGTAGCATAGAGAAGTGTGTGTCTTACTTGAACACACTCCAGCAACTAAGCATGTGCTATTGTAGCATAGAGAAGTGTGTGTCTTACTTGAACACACTCCAGCAACTAAGCATGTGCTATTGTAGCATAGAGAAGTGGTGTGTCTTACTTGAACACACTCCAGCAACTAAGCATGTGCTATTGTAGCATAGAGAAGTGTGTGTCTTACTTGAACACACTCCAGCAACTAAGCATGTGCTATTGTAGCATAGAGAAGTGGTGTGTCTTACTTGAACACACTCCAGCAACTAAGCATGTGCTATTGTAGCATAGAGAAGTGGTGTGTCTTACTTGAACACACTCCAGCAGCTAAGCAGGTGCTATTGTAGCATAGAGAAGTGTGTGTCTTACTTGAACACACTCCAGCAACTAAGCATGTGCTATTGTAGCATAGAGAAGTGTGTGTCTTACTTGAACACACTCCAGCAACTAAGCATGTGCTATTGTAGCATAGAGAAGTGTGTGTCTTACTTGAACACACTCCAGCAACTAAGCATGTGCTATTGTAGCATTGAGAAGTGTGTGTCTTACTTGAACACACTCCAGCAACTAAGCATGTGCTATTGTAGCATAGAGAAGTGTGTGTCTTACTTGAACACACTCCAGCAACTAAGCATGTGCTATTGTAGCATTGAGAAGTGTGTGTCTTACTTGAACACACACCAGCAACTAAGCATGTGCTATTGTAGCATAGAGAAGTGTGTGTCTTACTTGAACACACTCCAGCAACTAAGCATGTGCTATTGTAGCATAGAGAAGTGTGTGTCTTACTTGAACACACACCAGCAACTAAGCATGTGCTATTGCAGCATAGAGAAGTGTGTGTCTTACTTGAACACACTCCAGCAACTAAGCAGGTGCTATTGTAGCATAGAGAAGTTGTGTGTCTTACTTGAACACACTCCAGCAACTAAGCATGTGCTATTGTAGCATAGAGAAGTGTGTGTCTTACTTGAACACACTCCAGCAACTAAGCATGTGCTATTGTAGCATAGAGAAGTGTGTGTCTTACTTGAACACACTCCAGCAACTAAGCATGTGCTATTGTAGCATAGAGAAGTGTGTGTCTTACTTGAACACACTCCAGCAACTAAGCATGTGCTATTGTAGCATAGAGAAGTGTGTGTCTTACTTGAACACACTCCAGCAACTAAGCATGTGCTATTGTAGCATAGAGAAGTGTGTGTCTTACTTGAACACACTCCAGCAACATGTGCTATTGTAGCATAGAGAAGTGATGTGTCTTACTTGAACACACTCCAGCAACTAAGCATGTGCTATTGTAGCATAGAGAAGTGGTGTGTCTTACTTGAACACACTCCAGCAACTAAGCATGTGCTATTGTAGCATAGAGAAGTGGTGTGTCTTACTTGAACACACACCAGCAACTAAGCATGTGCTATTGTAGCATAGAGAAGTGTGTGTCTTACTTGAACACACTCCAGCAACTAAGCAGGTGCTATTGTAGCATAGAGAAGTGTGTGTCTTACTTGAACACACTCCAGCAACTAAGCATGTGCTATTGCAGCATAGAGAAGTGTGTGTCTTACTTGAACACACTCCAGCAACTAAGCATGTGCTATTGTAGCATAGAGAAGTGGTGTGTCTTACTTGAACACACTCCAGCAACTAAGCATGTGCTATTGTAGCATAGAGAAGTGTGTGTCTTACTTGAACACACTCCAGCAACTAAGCAGGTGCTATTGTAGCATAGAGAAGTGTGTGTCTTACTTGAACACACTCCAGCAACTAAGCATGTGCTATTGTGGCATAGAGAAGTGGTGTGTCTTACTTGAACACACTCCAGCAACTAAGCATGTGCTATTGTAGCATAGAGAAGTGATGTGTCTTACTTGAACACACTCCAGCAACTAAGCATGTGCTATTGTAGCATAGAGAAGTGGTGTGTCTTACTTGAACACACTCCAGCAACTAAGCATGTGCTATTGTAGCATAGAGAAGTGGTGTGTCTTACTTGAACACACTCCAGCAACTAAGCATGTGCTATTGTAGCATAGAGAAGTGGTGTGTCTTACTTGAACACACTCCAGCAACTAAGCATGTGCTATTGTAGCATAGAGAAGTGTGTGTCTTACTTGAACACACTCCAGCAACTAAGCATGTGCTATTGTAGCATAGAGAAGTGTGTGTCTTACTTGAACACACTCCAGCAACTAAGCATGTGCTATTGTAGCATAGAGAAGTGTGTGTCTTACTTGAACACACTCCAGCAACTAAGCATGTGCTATTGCAGCATAGAGAAGTGATGTGTCTTACTTGAACACACTCCAGCAACTAAGCATGTGCTATTGTGGCATAGAGAAGTGTGTGTCTTACTTGAACACACTCCAGCAACTAAGCATGTGCTATTGTAGCATAGAGAAGTGGTGTGTCTTACTTGAACACACTCCAGCAACTAAGCATGTGCTATTGTAGCATAGAGAAGTGTGTGTCTTACTTGAACACACTCCAGCAACTAAGCATGTGCTATTGTAGCATAGAGAAGTGTGTGTCTTACTTGAACACACTCCAGCAACTAAGCATGTGCTATTGTAGCATAGAGAAGTGATGTGTCTTACTTGAACACACTCCAGCAACTAAGCATGTGCTATTGTAGCATAGAGAAGTGTGTGTCTTACTTGAACACACTCCAGCAACTAAGCATGTGCTATTGTAGCATAGAGAAGTGTGTGTCTTACTTGAACACACTCCAGCAACTAAGCATGTGCTATTGTAGCATAGAGAAGTGGTGTGTCTTACTCGAACACACTCCAGCAACTAAGCATGTGCTATTGTAGCATAGAGAAGTGTGTGTCTTACTTGAACACACTCCAGCAACTAAGCATGTGCTATTGTAGCATAGAGAAGTGTGTGTCTTACTTGAACACACTCCAGCAACTAAGCATGTGCTATTGTAGCATAGAGAAGTGTGTGTCTTACTTGAACACACTCCAGCAACTAAGCATGTGCTATTGTACCATAGAGAAGTGTGTGTCTTACTTGAACACACTCCAGCAACTAAGCATGTGCTATTGTAGCATAGAGAAGTGGTGTGTCTTACTTGAACACGACTCTGCTGATGGTGAATGGATATTCATTGATGCCCGTTGTGGGGACGCGCACTCTGAGCACATCTTGCTGACTCGGCACATAATCGCTGGTGGTGATGCGCTGAAGGTCATCCAGGTAGCTACAGTCACACAAGTCAGAGTTCACAGTATGGGAAGACACTGATAAGTTCAGACATGCCACAATATTGTTACTCAACTATTTTGTAGAATCAGAGATCTGAAATTCTCGTCGCCGAGAGTAGCATATCTGCACTCCTTGGTCTGCCCACACAGAAGCAATGAAGCCACTTAACTCAGGAGTGATCTCTTGCGCTCCATCCGGCTTGATGTCCAGCAGGGCAGAGATGGTGCTCTTGGCCTCTTCAGTTTCGAAAGGAATCTCCAGTTCCTCCATGGCGTCCAGCAGCTGAATCATGGCCGTGTAGATGTTCCTGTGGATCAGGATAACAAACTTGCGGCGATCATTGTCTGAATAGCCGCCACCATGAATGATACGCATCTGCTTGATGAAGGTACTTTTCCCCGACTCTCCTGTCCCTAGAAAAACAATTAATTATTCGCTTTAGAAAAACCATAGCAACAACAGCATGCTTGTGACAGGGTCCTTAAAGGTCCTTGAACTCTTTATAATTTTTACACATAAAATAAAGTAAATAATAAAAAAAAATTAAACTATCTATATTCTATATATATGTATTCTATATATATGTATAAAATATAAAATAAAAAATAAAAAATAAAAAAATAATAATAATAATAATAAATAATAATAAAAATAAAATAATAATAAAATTTAAAAAAATAAAAAAATAATTTGAAAATTAGAAAATTAATTAATTTTTTTAATAATTTTTATAATAGTAAATAAATAAACAAAACAAACAAACAAATAAATCAACAAACAAACAAATAAATAATGGTAGGATGGGACGAAAGGAAGAAAGTAAAAATTATATTTTAAAAAAATTAACTTAAAAGTAATTAATTAAAGGAAATCTTTTTATATTGCAGAAGGTCTAAAAAATAAACTAATAATATCTTTCAAATATCTTTCAACAGCTCACAATTAGAGACACTCTTAATAATATTACATAAGTTACCAAAATAACAACAACATGATCATAATTAGAGCTCATAATTAGAGACATAAAAAGACAGTTGGAGAGATGGTCCTTGGGCTTGGCAGGCTAATCGCAGTCCACATGGCAGCCCACCACCTCCATACATGTACATGTGTAGACATGCATGAGAGGATGACAAGGTCTTGCCAGGCTAATCACAGTCCACATGGCAGCCCACCACCTCCATACATGTACATGTGTAGACATGCATGAGGGGAGGACTAGGTCTTGCCAGGCTAATCACAGTCCACATGGCAGCCCATCACGTCCATACATGTACATGTGTAGGCATGCATGAGGGGATGACGTCTTGCCAGGCCAATCACAGTCCACATGGCAGCCCACCACCTCCATACATGTACATGTGTAGGCATGCATGAGGGGATGACTAGGTCTTGCCAGGCTAATCACAGTCCACATGGCAGCCCACCACCTCCATACATGTACATGTGTAGGCATGCATGAGGGGATGACGTCTTGCCAGGCCAATCACAGTCCACATGGCAGCCCACCACCTCCATACATGTACATGTGTAGGCATGCATGAGGGGATGACTAGGGCATCAGGAGTGACCACACGGCCGTCAGGAGTGATTACATCGATGCTGAACGAACAGACAATGTTGTGCTCATTGTCCTCCAGTTGTCACAAGCAAGCTGCTGGTGGGCGATAGAACGTTCTGGACAAGAGCAGCATTGAAGGTGCACCTCAATGAGGATGTGCTTCCGGGGGTAGACTTGCCCTTGTTTGACACACTCATGCCACTCATGCAAGACAGATGCATGACGTGTGGAACAGAGCAGACCCATAGAGCAGGCGGCCGTGACACCGACTAAGCAGGAGGAGATGCATGCCACAGCAAGCAGCAGACGAGGGGCACTGCTGGAGCAAGAGGAGCTCGACCTCACTGACAGTTCGGGAGCAACACTAACCAACCTCGATACTTTCTAGTTTGATGAGTCGATGTTCGAGGGTGGCACCAAAAGGCCATGGTTAACGAGAAGCCAGAGGAGAGACCAAGTGCGCCAGCACAGCAGCCACAGGACTGCACTCCAACCAGTAGATGCTGACGACCATTTCTTCCAGGTTGCAGAAGAGTGATCCATCGCTGCAGAAGGCTTGGACAGCAGTGGAAAGAGATGAGGAAGGTGAACCCAGACACACGCACGGAGCATTGTTCCATCAGGAAAAGTGCCACTTCAACCTTTACCAGTAACCAACACAGCTTCTGTGAGGATAGCTATGGACGTGGTGAGGATAGCTATGGACGTGGTGGGGGTAGCTATGGACGTGGTGGGGATAGCTATGGATGTGGTGGGGATAGCTATGGACGTGGTGGGGATAGCTATGGATGTGGTGAGGAAAGCTATGGACGTGGTGAGGATAGCTATGGACGTGGTGAGGATAGCTATGGATGTGGTGGGGATAGCTATGGATGTGGTGAGGATAGCTATGGACGTGGTGAGGATAGCTATGGATGTGGTGGGGATAGCTATGGATGTGGTGAGGATAGCTATGGATGTGGTGAGGATGGCTATGGATGTGGTGGGGATAGCTATGGACGTGGTGGGGGTAGCTATGGATGTGGTGAGGAAGGCTATGGACGTGGTGGGGGTAGCTATGGATGTGGTGGGGATAGCTATGGACGTGGTGGGGGTAGCTATGGATGTGGTGAGGATGGCTATGGACGTGGTGGGGGTAGCTATGGATGTGGTGAGGATAGCTATGGACGTGGTGGGGGTAGCTATGGACGTGGTGAGCATAGCTATGGATGTGGTGGGGATAGCTATGGACGTGGTGGGGATAGCTATGGATGTGGTGAGGACAGCTATGGACGTGGTGGGGATAGCTATGGACGTGGTGGGGGTAGCTATGGACGTGGTGAGGATAGCTATGGATGTGGTGGGGATAACTATGGATGTGGTGAGGATAGCTATGGATGTGGTGAGGAAAGCTATGGACGTGGTGAGGATAGCTATGGATGTGGTGAGGATAGCTATGGATGTGGTGGGGATAGCTATGGATGTGGTGAGGATAGCTATGGATGTGGTGAGGATGGCTATGGACGTAGTGGGGGTAGCTATGGACGTGGTGGGGGTAGCTATGAATGTGGTGGGAATAGCTATGGACGTGGTGAGGACAGCTATGGACGTGGTGGGGATAGCTATGGATATGGTGAGGAAAGCTATGGATGTGGTGAGGATAGCTATGGACGTGGTGGGGGTAGCTATGGACGTGGTGGGGATAGCTATGGATGTGGTGAGGACAGCTATGGACGTGGTGGGGATAGCTATGGATGAGGTGGGGATAGCTATGGACGTGGTAGGGGTAGCTATGGACGTGGGGGGGATAGCTATGGATGTGGTGAGGATAGCTATGGATGTGGTGGGGATAGCTATGGATGTGGTGAGGATAGCTATGGATGTGGTGGGGGTAGCTATGGACGTGGTGGGACCATTGCCCAGGACAAAGCAAGGTAACGAGTACCTGCTCACTCATGGACTACATGTGGAAGTAGCCAGAGGCCACACCTCTGAGGAGGGTGGCTCCTGCAGGTATCCTCCCGAGTGGGAATACTGGAAGAGATCTTGACCAATCAAATTTCACGTCCAATCTTATGTCAGAACTATTCCAGTTGTTGGAGGCGAAGAATCTGTGGACTTCACCCTGCCACCCCCAAACTAATGGAATGCTAGAGAGATTCCATGGCACCCTGGAAGCCATGTTGAGGAAATGCAAAGACGTCAAGAAGGAGTGGGACACACAAGTACATGTTTGCATGCAGAGAGGCCACTCATGCTACGACTAGTTCTCACCTTTCGAGCTCATCTACGCAAGACACACATGCGTCCCACTTGATGTGTTGAAGGAGCAGTAGCTAGCAAGCGAGAAGACCCCGGAGTCCGTCGTCCAATATGTGCCAGACATGAGACAGACCATGACGGAGATGTCCAGCTGCTGGCGAGCATGAGAGGGCCAACAAGTCGTCCATGAAGATGTGGTATGATAAGAAAGCTCAGTCAGACCTTTCGTGACGGACACCAAGTATGTGCTGATGTCCGATGGTCAGAGCAAGCTCGAGGCTATGGCATGACCCTTACACCATCCTGAGGAAGACCTCACCAGTGACTTATGAGGTAGACTCCATGGCATGGTCCTTAAGGAAGACCTCACCAGTGACTTATGAGGTAGACTCCATGGCATGGCCCTTACACCATCCTGAGGAAGACCTCACCAGTGACTTATGAGGTAGACTCCATGGCATGGCCCTTACAGCATCCTGAGGAAGATCTCACCAGTGACTTATGAGGTAGACTCCATGGCATGGTCCTTACAGCATCCTGAGGAAGACCTCACCAGTGACTTATGAGGTAGACTCCATGGCATGGCCCTTACACCATCCTGAGGAAGACCTCACCAGTGACTTATGAGGTAGACTCCATGGCATGGTCCTTACAGCATCCTGAGGAAGACCTCACCAGTGACTTATGAGGTGGACTCCATGGCATGGTCCTTACAGCATCCTGAGGAAGACCTCACCAGTGACTTATGAGGTAGACTCCATGGCATGGCCCTTACACCATCCTGAGGAAGACCTCACCAGTGACTTATGAGTAGACATGCCAGAAAAAACAAAAAAGACAAGACAGATCATGTGAACTTTATCAAGTGGTGGACGGCAACACCAGCAGTGTTGGCATTATCCATCATTCCCCAGTCTGAGGGAGAAGATGATGACGGGATAGTCCCCCTGGAACATGGTACAGATGTAGGAGAGCCTACACCGAGTGATGCCTCATGACAGTCATGGAGCCAGCATGAGATAGTTGATGGAGCGATACAAGGTGCTATTTGATGACAAATTGGGAGCCACCGAACTAGCCACGCCCAGCACAGGCACTAGCCACGCCCAGCATAGACACTAGCCACTCCCAGCATAGACACTAGCCACTCCCAGCATAGACAGTAGCCACGCCCAGCATAGATGCTAGCCACACCCATCATAGACACTGGCGACGCCAAAACAATCAAGCCACACCCCTACCGTGTGCCTCAAGCATGGCAAGCACAAGTTAGAGAGGGTGCGGAGTCTACTCCATTTAGGAATCTTTGAGGAGTCTAAGAGCTCGTGGTCTGATCGTGACAGTGAAGAGGAAGGATGGCAGCCTGAGCCCGAGTATTGACTACAGGAAGATGACAAAGATGGATGTGCAAGCCTTCCGTGGACTGGTCGGATACTACCGAAAGTTTGTGCCGGACTTCTCTTCTGTCGCGGCATGTCTGACCTTACCAAGAAATCAGAACCGAAGTACATCAACTGGACTACCACACACGAGCGAGCTTTCAAGGAGCTCAGAGTACACTAACTGGACTACCACACACGAGCGAGCTTTCAAGGAGCTCAGAGTACACTAACTGGACTACCACACATGAGTGAGCTTTCAAGGAGCTCAGAGTACACTAACTGGACTACCACACACGAGCGAGCTTTCATGGAGGTCAGAGTACACTAACTGGACTACCACACACGAGCGAGCTTTCAAGGAGCTCAGAGTACATCAACTGGACTACCACACACGAGCGAGCTTTCAAGGAGCTCAGAGTACACTAACTGGACTACCACACACGAGCGAGCTTTCAAGGAGCTCAGAGTACACTAACTGGACTACCACACATGAGTGAGCTTTCAAGGAGCTCAGAGTACACTAACTGGACTACCACACACGAGCGAGCTTTCATGGAGGTCAGAGTACACTAACTGGACTACCACACACGAGCGAGCTTTCAAGGAGCTCAGAGTACACTAACTGGACTAACACACATGAGCGAGCTTTCAAGGAGCTCAGAGTACACTAACTGGACTACCACACACGAGCGAGCTTTCAAGGAGCTCAGAGTACACTAACTGGACTAACACACATGAGCGAGCTTTCAAGGAGCTCAGAGTATACTAACTGGACTACCACACACGAGCGAGCTTTAAAGGAGCTCAGAGTACACTAACTGGACTACCACACATGAGCGAGCTTTCATGGAGGTCAGAGTACACTGACTGGACTACCACACACGAGCGAGCTTTCAAGGAGCTCAGAGTACACTAACTGGACTACCACACACGAGCGAGCTTTCAAGGAGCTCAGAGTAAACTAACTGGACTACCACACATGAGCGAGCTTTCATGGAGGTCAGAGTACACTGACTGGACTACCACACACGAGCGAGCTTTCAAGGAGCTCAGAGTACACTAACTGGACTACCACACATGAGCGAGCTTTCAAGGAGCTCAGAGTACACTAACTGGACTACCACACACGAGCGAGCTTTCAAGGAGCTCAGAGTACACTAACTGGACTACCACACATGAGCGAGCTTTCAAGGAGTTCAGAGTACACTAATTGGACTACCACACACGAGCGAGCTTTCAAGGAGCTCAGAGTACACTAACTGGACTACCACACACGAGCGAGCTTTCAAGGAGCTAAGAGTACACTAACTGGACTACCACACACGAGCGAGCTTTCAAGGAGCTCAGAGTACACTAACTGGACTACCACACACGAGCGAGGAATTGGAGCAGTCTTAAGGCAGAAGGACGAGGATGGAGTAGACAGACCAGTGGCTTATTTTCCCCGCAAGTTATTGTCCGGAGAGACCGCGTCCTCATCAGTTGAGATGGAGTGCCTGGCTATTGTATCCGGAGTCCCAACACTTCGCAGTTTACCTTGCCGGCACGAACTTCCTCATTGCAACAGACCCCCAGCACTGCAATATCTGCAGACAAGAACAAGCGCAAATGGGAATTTGACAAGAGTTGGTCGCTGACACTCCAACCCTTCAAATTTGAGACCAAGCATCGAAGAGGAGTGGCTAATTAATGGCAATGCTGATTGTCTCTCCAGACAAGCCTGGGATGGACGACTGCCATCTCCAGAAGGACGGTCCAGTGTCAGGGAAGTCCACTCTGACATAAGAACATCTTCAACCACTAATTGGTGTTACAGTAGCTAGGCAGAACACATCCCATGCATAGACAGACTCCTTAAAGTACAGCTGTTTTGATTGGTCGCATGTGCAAGTGTGATGTGCTCTATTTTGTCCTTATTTGGTAATTTGTGGGCCAGTCCCGGCAGAATATAAAAAGGAGTCAGGCTGGGCATTTATTAGAACTTATTAGAGTTCTAATAGTTCCCATAGATCAACCTAACATCTATGGCTACACCTAGGGCTCCTGGCTAGGGCTACACCTAGGGCTAGGGCTCCTGGCTAGGGCTACACCTAGGGCTCCTGGCTAGGGCTACACCTAGGGCTCCTGGCTAGGGCTACACCTAGCGCTCCTGGCTAGGGCTACACCTAGGGCTCCTGGCTAGGGCTACACCTAGGGCTCCTGGTCCAGCTCAAGGTCTGCTGGGAACTACAGTCATCCTATAAACAGGTCAACAAGTGAGTGATTGAGGACAGAGCACACAGCACTGCTGCACTGGTGAGGCATACCTCACTCTTGAGAAGCCAACAATCTGTGAGTGCATGCATTTATTTATTGCCACCAGAATATTTTATCTTGGCTAGGCAGGCTAACGGCTGGGGCTAGGGCTAGGGCTGGGGCTAGGGCTGGGGCTAGGACTGGGGCTAGGGCTGGGGCTAGGACTGGGGCTAGGGCTAGGGCTAGGGCTAGGGCTGGGGCTAGGGCTAGGGCTAGGGCTAGGGCTGGGGCTAGGGCTAGGGCTGGGGCTAGGGCTAGGGCTGGGACTGGGGCTAGGGCTAGGGCTAGGGCTAGGGCTAGTGGTTCACAACACGATGCTGGCCGAGCATTGCATTGTGTTGTCAATTGACCTTTGACCCTATTAACTTCGAACCACGCTCAACAAAGATGGACAAGTGATAGTTCTGATTGGTCCGCTGCTGCATTTCAGATGCCAGAAAAAAGTTCTAATACAGCATCTGAAATGACCAATCAGTGTCCATCTTTGTTGAGTGTGATTCAAGAGTCAAAGGTCAATTAACAACACACAACGCAACGCTTGGCCAGCGTCATGCTGTGAACCACCTAGCCCTAGCCCCAGCTCTAGCCCTAGCCCTACATCCTTTAGAGCGTTGGCTCCCAACCTGGGGATAAATTACCCCCTGGGATAAATTACCCCCTGGGGGGGGGGGGGGGGGGGGGGGGGCAATAAGCCAACATTTTGTGAGTACTATAGCAACTGCTGACTGGCACATTTTTGTTGTTGCTATTTGTGCTTTGTACCGACTTACAGAATGTTAGGTTATTGTAATGATGATGTAATGATGATGTAATGATGATGTAATGATGATGTAATGATGATGTAATGATGATGTAATGATGATGTAATGATGATGTAATGACATTCTTATTAGTGAATATTGTAATTCTACATGTTAAGGGAACTGCTTAACCTTGAATGTATAGGTGATGTCATTCTGTAGGTATAAGCAGCTACATGTAGGTGTGTTCACTTATCCTTAATTAGGAATTATTTAGCTTTATTAGATCATAGAGTTTTTGTGTATAAATAATATGATCTGCATACTGAATTCAGACAAGAACTACTAGAAGTTATCATAGTCAGTTACTTCAAGTTATCATAGTCGGTTATTTCAAGTTACCATAGTCGGTTATGTCAAGTTATCATAGTCGGTTACTTCAAGTTATCATAGTCGGTTACTTCAAGTTATCATAGTCGGTTACTTCAAGTTATCATAGTCGGTTACTTCAAGTTATCTTAGTCGGTTACTTCAAGTTATCATAGTCGGTTACTTCAAGTTATCATAGTCGGTTACTTCAAGTTATCATAGTCGGTTACTATCATAGTCGGTTACTTCAAGTTATCATAGTCGGTTACTTCAAGTTATCATAGTCGGTTAATTCAAGTTTCATAGTCGGTTACTTCAAGTTATCATAGTCGGTTACTTCAAGTTCTTAGTCGGTTACTTCAAGTTATCATAGTCGGTTACTTCAAGTTATCATAGTCGGTTACTTCAAGTTATCATAGTCGGGTTACTTCAAGTTATCATAGTCGGTTACTTCAAGTTATCATAGTCGGTTACTTCAAGTTTCATAGTCGGTTACTTCAAGTTATCATAGTCGGTTACTTCAAGTTATCATAGTCGGTTACTTCAAGTTATCATAGTCGGTTACTTCAAGTTATCAGTCGGTTAGTGTTTGTTTTTCTGGTGTGTTCTACAAGTATGTGGATGCCAGACTGAGTGAGAGCTTCCCAAAGGATTTATTATTTTATCTACAGATATATACAAAAGTTATTATGGTTAGCAAGAAGCGAACTTACTCAGATGCTTTTCTTGCTCGTTGATTTGTCAATTTGCCCTCGAAGGGCGAAGACCGACCACATTAGCTGCAGCAAGGTTCTGATCAATCCTGAAGCCATCCAAACTTGCAAACCATCTGCTGAAATGTCATCCCGACCACAACAAAGATCCCGACCACAACAAAGACCTACTTCGAACACAGGGAGAAGTAGTTGAAGCAGCAAAAAAAATCTTCTTGCCACTCTTGAAGCTTCCTGTGAGGTGGCCTACAAAGTTGAACAGCAGCAAAAGGGGCACAAGATTGCCGAAAATCTGATCATGTCATGTGCACGAGTAATGGTTGCCAAAGCATGTGGTGAAGAGCAGGCTAAGAAGCTCAACAACACAATTCGACGTAGGACCAACAAGGGGGCTGTGGATATACTGGCACAAGTAGTGGAGGAAGTCAAGACTAGTCCATAGGACAAATTTTCTCTGCAATTTGATGAGTCCACGGATGTTGGCAGCTGTGCACTATTTTACTGGTTGGGCTATATTTGCTATATTCACCACTCAGATGTGCAGGAAGAGTTGTTCCTGTGAGAGTCTTATGATGACTATAGGAGAGGATGTGTTAGTCAGAGGCTTCCTCAAGAATAATGGACTGGCTTGAAACAGTGTTCAACAGGTGTCTGTTGATGGTGCAGCTGCTATGGTGGCAGGTTCAGAGGCTTTGTTCAAAAGAAAAATGCAGATATCACTGTTGACCATTGCAGCATTCACTGAATATACTTGCGTCAAGATGCTCCCAGATGCCTTGAAAGAGTATTTGACTAACTTGTTAATGTTGTTCACTTCGTAATAGCCAAAGACTTCAACAGCCACGTGTTTAAAGAATTGAGCAAAGAGATGGGCAAGAAGTATGAAGTGCTACTGTACCACACCGGAGTAAGGTGGCTGTCTCCAGGCAAGGTTGTGAATCATGGCTTGCAAAAACAGTAAGAAACACACATTGCCCTCAAAACGTAACTCTTGCCCTCAAAACGTAACTCTTGCCCTTAAAACATAACAAAATGTAACTCTTGCCCTCAAAACGTAACAAAATGTAACTCTTGCCCTCAAAACGTAACTCTTGCCCTTAAAACATAACAAAACGTAACTCTTGCTCTCAAAACATAACAAAATGTAACTCTTGCCCTCAAAACGTTAACTCTTCCCTCAAAACGTAACTCTTGCCCTCAAAACGTAACAAAACGCAACTCTTGCTCTCAAAACGTAACTCTTGCTCTCAAAACGTATGCACGTTACTCGAAAATGCAATGTAAAGTTATTTTTGACCACTACTATAAGCACATGGGCCACTAACTAAGTAAGCACATGGGCCACTAACTAATCACATGGGCCACTAACTAACTAAGCACATGGGCCACTAACTAACTAAACACATGGGCCACTAACTAACTAAGCACATGGGCCACTAAGTAGTAAGCACATGAGCCACTAACTAACTAAGCACATGGGCCACTAACTAACTTAGCACATGAGCCACTAACTAACTTAGCACATGGGCCACTAACTAACTAGCACATGGGCCACTAACTAACTAAGCACATGGGCCACTAACTAACTAAGCACATGAGCCACTAACTAACTAGCACATGGGCCACTAACTAACTAAGAACATGGGCCACTAACTATATAAGCACATGGGCCACTAACTAACTAAGCACATGGGCTACTAACTAACTAAGCACATGGGCCACTAACTAGCACATGAGCCACTAACTAACTAAGCACATGGGCCACTAACTAACTAAGCACATGAGCCACTAACTATATAAGCACATGAGCCACTAACTAACTTAGCACATGGGCCACTAACTAACTAGCACATGAGCCACTAACTAACTAAGCACATGAGCCACTAACTAACTAAGCACATGAGCCACTAACTAACTAAGCACATGAGCCAAGAACTAACTAAGCACATGGGCCACTAACTATATAAGCACATGAGCCACTAACTAACTAGCACATGGGCCACTAACTAACTAAGCACATGAGCCACTAACTAACTAAGCACATGAGCCACTAACTAACTAAGCACATGGGCCACTAACTAATCACATGGGCCACTAACTAACTAAGCACATGGGCCACTAACTAACTAAGCACATGAGCCACTAACTAACTAAGCACATGAGCCACTAACTAACTAAGCACATGGGCCACTAACTATATAAGCACATGTGCCACTAACTAACTAAGCACATGGGCCACTAACTAACTAAGCACATGGGCCACTAACTATATAAGCACATGTGCCACTAACTAACTAAGCACATGGGCCACTAACTAACTAGCACATGAGCCACTAACACATGGGCCAAGAACTAACTAAGCACATGGGCCACTAACTAACTAAGCACATGGGCCACTAACTAACTAAGCACATGGGCCACTAACTAACTAAGCACATGGGCCAAGAACTAACTAAGCACATGGGCCACTAACTAAGTAAGCACATGAGCCACTATTTGGATCATTAACTAAGTAAGCACGCGGGCCACTACATGTAAGTAGGTATGCAGGCCACTAAGTAGGTATGCGGGCCACTAAGTAGGTGCACGGGCCACTAAGTAGGTGCACGGGCCACTAAATAGGTATGCGGGCCACTAAGTAGGTATGCGGGCCACTAAGTAGGTATGCTGGCCACTAAGTAGGTATGCGGGCCGCTAAGTAGGTATGCGGGCCACTAAGTAGGTGCACGGGCCACTAAGTAGGTGCGCGGGCCACTAAGTAGGTATGCGGGCCACTAAGTAGGTGCGCGGGCCACTAAGTAGGTGCGCGGGCCACTAAGTAGTTGCGCGGGCCACTAAGTAGCTACATTTCCTACATAATGAGACCTGGCAGGTTTAGATTGAAAGGCAATCAACACGATTAGTGCGGCTAGGAAGAGCTGCACTAACTAAAACTGTGTCAGACTCAACTCTATAAAATGAAGGAATTGGTTCTACTGCCAACCACCTCTTGCCACCTCTTGGTGACAATATTTTCACTTGCAACGCATGCAAGCAAAAGATTATCGTCTTTGAACGATGTGTAGCATACACTGGTTGCTTAGCAACCCACCAACTTCTCACCTATGTAAACCTTTAACTTAACTGCAGATGGGAGCTTACTAAATCTTATTTCTAAATAATGCACATGATCGGAACCTAGTAATTCACACAATTATCGACTCCATTGACAGAGGATGCAGGAGAGATCCAGTCTCTCTCTCTCTCTCGAGCCTTTACAAGGGAGCAAGTCTCATGAGGGTAATGAATGGCAACCGATTTTGAGTGTCAATTATGTTTGTGGTGAGATGGCCACCATCGACCTCTGTGTGTGGTGTGTGTGTGTGTGTGTGTGTCTAGTGGAGCACTAGAGATGGCCCATCGACCTCTGTGTGTGAGTGTGTGTGTGTGTGTGTGTGTGTCTAGTGGAGCACTAGAGATGGCCACCATCGACCTCTGTGTGTGTGTGTGTGTGTGTATGTGTGTGTGTATGTGTGTGTAGTGGAGCACTAGAGATGGCCCATCGACCTCTGTGTGTGTGTGTGTGTGTGAGTGTGTGTGTGTGTGTGTGTGTGTGTGTGTGAGTAGTGGAGCACTAGAGATGGCGTCCATTGACCTCTGGTGTGTCTCTGGCTCTCTCTCTCTCACTTCGGCATACCAAATGGGAAGTTAATTATGGGCAATTATTAATCCTCTTCTCCTGGCAACCCTGTCTTAAAGTTAAAGGCCCAATATCAACAAACATTAGTCACCTCAGTGAGAGGTAGGTGTGTGCAGGAGTAGGTGTGTGAAAAGATCTTCATAACGATGAACCAATTAATTAACTATGACTCTAATTAAAGTGCGGTCAATAATCGCTGACATACACTCAGATAGGCTGTCCTAATATAATGTACTTCTATTGCGTTCAGCGCGCACTCTGCACTCAAGTGGAATGCATTCTATTCTGAAAACCTCAAGTTTTCAACCACAAAAATAGGTGGACAGATGGAACAAGTTCCAGCAATTAAAACCCAACCCAGCTGTCACATGATAGGTGTATGCCCAACCCAGCTGTCACATGATAGGTGTATGCCCAACCCAGCTGTCACATGATAGGTGTGTGCCCAACCCAGCTGTCACATGATAGATGTGTGCCCAACCCAGCTGTCACATGATAGGTGTGTGCCCAACCCAGCTGTCACATGATAGGTGTGTGCCCAACCCAGCTGTCACATGATAGGTGTGTGCCCAACCCAGCTGTCACATGATAGGTGTGTGCCCAACCCAGCTGTCACATGATAGGTGTGTGCACAACCCATCTGTCACATGATAGGTGTGTGCCCAACCCAGCTGTCACATGATAGGTGTGTGCACAACCCAGCTGTCACATGATAGGTGTGTGCCCAACCCAGCTGGCACATGATAGGTGTGTGCACAACCCAGCTGTCACATGATAGGTGTGTTCCCAACCCAGCTGTCACATGATAGGTGTGTGCCCAACCCAGCTGTCACATGATAGGTGTGTGCCCAACCCAGCTGTCACATGATAGGTGTGTGCCCAACCCAGCTGTCACATGATAGTTGTGTGCACGCACGAGCTATAAGCCTGGAGATTGCTGTCTGTGCATGGCACAAGAGAGTGAAGTTCTAATTAGTATGGAGGTGAGAGATAGCATGCAGGGAGGGCAGGATTCTGGTGTCTGGAAGAGATCAAGTCCATCGCCCAGAACTCAATGGAGCTCAGCTATGAGAGAACTGGCACTAGTGCACAAGCAAAACCAAGAACTTGTTGCACAGATAGAGAAGGTTAGTCCATCAGTAGCCGGCGCTGGACAGCAAAGATGCTAGCTAGCTAGCCCACTAGCTGGTTAGAAACTAACCTTTGAGGACTGAGCACCCTATTATAGAAACTAACCTTTGAAGACTAACAGCAACCCTATACATATATAACCTTGTAGAAACTAACCTTTGAAGACTAATAGCAACCCTATATATATAACCTTGTAGAAACTAACCTTTGAAGATAATAGCAACCCTGTATATATAACCTTGTAGAAACTAACCTTTGAAGATAATAGCAACCCTGTATATAGAAACTAACCTTTCAAGACCAAACCCTATATATATAACCTTGTAGAAACTAACCTTTGAAGACTAATAGCAACCCTATATATATAACCTTATAGAAACTAACCTTTGAAGACTAATAACAACCATATATATATATAACCTTGTAGAAACTAACCTTTGAAGACTAATAGCAACCCTATATTTATAACCTTATATAAACTAACCTTTGAAGACCAATAGCAACCCTATATATATAACCTTGTAGAAACTAACCTTTGAAGATAATAGCAACCCTGTATATAGAAACTAACCTTTCAAGACCAAACCCTATATATATAACCCTATACATATAACTTGTAGGTAAAGGGCCGGACCTGGAGAGGTGTGCAAGTATAGACAGCAGCCATAGAATATACTTGCAACATGGTATAGGGCTAAACAGAAGCAGAGAGACTGTGCCTCAGCAGACATGGCCGCCATCTTGGTCGCAATGAATGAGCCATGTTTAAGTTTGATGGTGGGCAATGAAGAGGAAAGAGGATGAGGTTGGAGGAAGAAATGAGAAGGCAACCTCAGCAAAGCTGGAAGACGAGAGACGGGCCGAGGACATGGGGAGAGAATGCAGCGGAGTGTTCAGGTTCTTGCCACAGGCGATGAGTTCCTCCTTCATCCCCTCCACATCTGTCCTCTCCCCACATGCCCTTGACAGCCACTCCATTTGAGAGCACATCTTCACACCTCCATCCCTAACTTTCACTTCCCCCATACTGCCTTGTCCGAATTATTCCTTTGACAGGAACAATTTGATGAGACAGAACAGGAGTTCTTGTGTGATTATTAGAGCATGTCCACAGGCTAATATATTACTGCTTGATTCAGGGGCTCAGCCTCTTCCACCTCCTCTCCCCCATAGCCTGGGGGCCTATGGAGGTGGCCGTGAACTAAGGACATCAACTGCCATGGCTACCACAGTCTGGTGTTAATTGCATGTGTAAATAGTGATTAACACATGAACATACAAGTGTGAATCCACTACTGTGGCTTACCAGGTAGAGTGGCCACCTGGAATAGGATATTCTGCCCCATTGTTGGGAGTCTTCCTGGAATAAGCTATGTGGCTCTGTAGGTGGAGTCCTCTTGGAATAAGCTATGTGGCTCTGTAGGTGGAGTCCTCCTGGAATAAGCTATGTGGCTCTGTAGGTGGAGTCCTCCTGGAATAAGCTATGTGGCTCTGTAGGTGGAGTCCTCCTGGAATAAGCTATGTGGCTCTGTAGGTGGAGTCCTCCTAATAAGCTATGTGGCTCTGTAAGTGGAGTCCTCCTGGAATAAGCTATGTGGCTATGTAGGTGGAGTCCTGGAATAAGCTATGTGGCTCTATAGGTGGAGTCCTCTTGGAATAAGCTATGTGGCTCTGTAGGTGGAGTCCTCCTGGAATAAGCTATGTGGCTCTGTAGGTGGAATCCTCCTGGAATAAGCTATGTGGCTCTGTAGGTGGAGTCCCCTGGAATAAGCTATGTGGCTCTGTAGGTGGAGTCCTCCTGGAATAAGCTATGTGGCTCTGTAGGTGGAGTCCTCCTGGAATAAGCTACATGTATGTGGCTCTGTAGGTGGAATCCTCTTGGAATAAGCTATGTGGCTCTGTAGGTGGAGTCCTCCTGGAATAAGCTATGTGGCTCTGTAGGTGGAATCCTCCTGGAATAAGCTATGTGGCTCTGTAGGTGGAATCCTCCTGGAATAAGCTATGTGGCTCTGTAGGTGGAATCCTCCTGGAATAAGCTATGTGGCTCTGTAGGTGGAGTCCCCTGGAATAAGCTATGTGGCTCTGTAGGTGGAGTCCTCCTGGAATAAGCTATGTGGCTCTGTAGGTGGAGTCCTCCTGGAATAAGCTATGTGGCTCTGTAGGTGGAGTCCTCCTGGAATAAGCTATGTGGCTCTGTAGGTGGAGTCCTCCTGGAATAAGCTATGTGGCTCTGTAGGTGGAGTCCTCCTGGAATAAGCTATGTGGCTCTGTAGGTGGAGTCCTCCTGGAATAAGCTATGTGGCTCTGTAGGTGGAGTCCTCCTGGAATAAGCTATGTGGCTCTGTAGGTGGAGTCCTCCTGGAATAAGCTATGTGGCTCTGTAGGTGGAGTCTTCCTGGAATAAGCTATGTGGCTCTGTAGGTGGAGTCCTCCTGGAATAAGCTATGTGGCTCTGTAGGTGGAGTCCTCCTGGAATAAGCTATTTGGCTCTGTAGGTGGAGTCCCCTGGAATAAGCTATGTGGCTCTGTAGGTGGAGTCCTCCTGGAATAAGCTATGTGGCTCTGTAGGTGGAGTCCTGGAATAAGCTATGTGGCTCTGTAGGTGGAGTCCTCCTGGAATAAGCTATGTGGCTCTGTAGGTTGAGTCCCCTGGAATAAGCTATGTGGCTCTGTAAGTGGAGTCCTCCTGGAATAAGCTATGTGGCTCTGTAGGTGGAGTCCTGGAATAAGCTATGTGGCTCTGTAGGTGGAATCCTCCTGGAATAAGCTATGTGGCTCTGTAGTGGAGTCCTCCTGGAATAAGCTATGTGGCTCTGTAGGTGGAGTCCTCCGCTATGTGGCTCTGTAGGTGGAGTCCTCCTGGAATAAGCTATGTGGCTCTGTAGGTGGAGTCCTCCTGGAATAAGCTATGTGGCTCTGTAGGTGGAGTCCTCCTGGAATAAGCTATGTGGCTCTGTAGGTGGAGTCCCCTGGAATAAGCTATGTGGCTCTGTAGGTGGAGTCCTCTTGGAATAAGCTATGTGGCTCTGTAGGTGGAGTCCACCTGGAATAAGCTATGTGGCTCTGTAGGTGGAGTCCTCCTGGAATAAGCTATGTGGCTCTGTAGGTGGAGTCCCCTGGAATAAGCTATGTGGCTCTGTAGGTGGAGTCCTCTTGGAATAAGCTATGTGGCTCTGTAGGTGGAGTCCTCCTGGAATAAGCTATGTGGCTCTGTAGGTGGAGTCCCCTGGAATAAGCTATGTGGCTCTGTAGGTGGAGTCCTCCTGGAATAAGCTATGTGGCTCTGTAGGTGGAGTCCACCTGGAATAAGCTATGTGGCTCTGTAGGTGGAGTCCTCCTGGAATAAGCTATGTGGCTCTGTAGGTGGAGTCTTCCTGGAATAAGCTATGTGGCTCTGTAGGTGGAGTCCTCCTGGAATAAGCTATGTGGCTCTGTAGGTGGAGTCCTCCTGGAATAAGCTATGTGGCTCTGTAGGTGGAGTCCACCTGGAATAAGCTATGTGGCTCTGTAGGTGGAGTCCTCCTGGAATAAGCTATGTGGCTCTGTAGGTGGAGTCTTCCTGGAATAAGCTATGTGGCTCTGTAGGTGGAGTCCTCCTGGAATAAGCTATGTGGCTCTGTAGGTGGAGTCCTCCTGGAATAAGCTATGTAGCTCTGTAGGTGGAGTCCTCCTGGAATAAGCTATGTGGCTCTGTAGGTGGAGTCCTCCTGGAATAAGCTATGTTTTATCGCAAAGACAACTATAGGGTTGAAAGTTAAAGAGTTGGCAGAGCTGCCTAATGACGAGGTCGCTGAACAAGGTGTCAGAAAGAAACACACTGAACTACTTATGTACTCGACTGACACCTTCTATATGAATTCATGCAACACAGTGTCACACCCTCTAAATGAAGTCAAGCACCACAGTGTAACACAAGTAAACAGGTGAACACCTTCAATATGAACTCTAGCACCCTCTATATGAATTCGTGCTACACAGTCTAAGTGAATTCGTGCTACACTGTGTAACACCATCTATATGAAGTCAAGAAACATTGTCTAGCCCTCTCCATTTCTAGACTGATTAGTAACATGTCAATACCACATAGGAACCACACCCACTTGCTGGGCTAATCACATACAGTTAGCTTGCTGGAGCAGCCCTTAATAGCAGGCAGAGCCAAGCTTGCTAGTGAGCCCATACATAGAACACATATCCTATGCATGTCTGATGGGTAAGCCTTCAGGCTGGACATGTTAGCATAACACAAGCACTTGTGTAGCTTACTGCACACATGCACTTCCTGTTTCCACTCTATCCTTCCTGTGTCCTCCTGACCGTCCATCAACAGCTGTAGGGCCCACGAGAATATCAAGATGGTCTATGTCCAGTTAGGATGATGAGGATCAGGAGGACACAAGTGCTTCCTATAATCTTCACTGGCAGTAACTTGGCTGGAGGGCCATTGATGGGTGGGCGTAACTCACACCTGGGTTACCAAGGTCACTGATGGTGGACGTAACTCACACCTGGGTCACCAGGCCATTGATGAGAGGGTGTAACTCACACCTGGGTTACCAAGGTCACTGATGGTGGGACATTACTCACACCCGGATTACTAAGGTTACTGATGGTGGGCGTAACTCTCACCTTGATGGGTGGGCAGAACTCAAACCTTAGTTACCAAGGTCACTGATGGGTGGGCATAATTCTCACCTTGGTTACCAAAGTCACTGATGGTGGGCATAACTCACACCTGGGTTACCAAGGTCATTGATGGGTGGACATAACTCACACCTGGATTACTAAGTTCACTGATGGTGGACATAACTCTATCCTTGATGGGTGGGCATAATTCACACCTGGGTTACCAAGGTCACTGATGGGTGGGTGTAACTCACACCACGTGATCTTTTCCAAGTGACAGACACTGCAATTTTAAAAACACATGTAGTCATGGCCATGGTTGCTGCAGTTGCTTGCTGAGGCTGCAGGTGAAGAGGATGTCTGATCCAATCGTGTGCTCTTATTTCTTCACTTATTTATAACTTGCAACTCTTCCACTTGAACTCTCCTCCTGAGCCTGTCTGGCTAGGGCCTAGGGTTAGGGGGGTCATCGTACTTCTCATGTGCTTCACATACGATTTCAGTATACTGGGTGTGGCTTGGTACATGTACTCTGCCTAATCCTAATCCACTGTGAAGAGCAGAGTAGGCGTGGCTTGCTAGGTGCCAACTACTACTTCAGCATTTGAATTAACCTCAACCCTCAACATCTTGTGTGGGCCAGAAGCCCACATCACTGCTTGTCATGTGCTAGCAGGCTCGCAGGAACCCAACCTCCACCAGGTTACGTCATGTTCATTGTCCTTCCCTTACCCAAGAGCCTGTACTGCCGTAATAAAAATAACAATATAATATACACACTGCCAGTGAGGCAAAGAATACACACCAATGGTTGAAGTTGACACACGCACGCAAGCACCGCACACACAGGCTAGAATTGCTCAGCAACTTCAGCACATGCTCACCAGATCAGCCAACACAAAGCCCCACCCACTACTAATGAAGTGGCAGAGGGCATGTACAAAGTTGTGACCCTTGTAGCCCAGACTGCCCCACCTCTCTGCCCAGACTGCCCCACCCCTCTGCCCAGACTGCCCCACCTCTCTGCCCAGACTGCCCCACCTCTCTGCCCAGACTGCCCCACCTCTCTGCCCAGACTGCCCCACCTCTCTGCCCAGACTGCCCCACCTCTCTGCCCAGACTGCCACACCTCTCTGCCCAGACTGCCCCACCTCTCTGTCCAGACTGCCCCACCTCTCTGCCCAGACTGCCCCACCTCTCTGCCCAGACTGCCCCACCCCTCTGCCAGACTGCCCCACCCCTCTGCCCAGACTGCCCCACCCCTCTGCCCAGACTGCCCCACCTCTCTGCCCAGACTGCCCCACACCTCTGCCCAGACTGCCCCACCCCTCTGCCCAGACTGCCCCACCCCTCTGCCCAGACTGCCCCACCTCTCTGCCCAGACTGCCCCACCCCTCTGCCCAGACTGCCCCACCTCTCTGCCCAGACTGCCCCACCCCTCTGCCCAGACTGCCCCACCTCTCTGCCCAGACTGCCCCACCCCTCTGCCCAGACTGCCCCACCTCTCTGCCCAGACTGCCCCACCTCTCTGCCCAGACTGCCCCACCTCTCTGCCCAGACTGCCCCACCTCTCTGCCCAGACTGCCCCACCTCTCTGCCCAGACTGCCCCACCTCTCTGCCCAGACTGCCCCACCTCTCTGCCCAGACTGCCCCACCTCTCTGCCCAGACTGCCCCACCTCTCTGCCCAGACTGCCCCACCTCTCTCTCATCCCCTTCCTGACTTGTTACATATAAAGTAGTGTGGACGGCTCCATCCACTCGTTGCAGAAAGAAATAGACCACTGGGCCAGAATAAAGGGACCCCTCTACAGGAAATGGACCCCTCAGCCAGAATATAGGGACCCCTCTACAAGAAACGGACCCCTGAGCCAGAATAAAAGGACCCCTCTACAAGAAATGGACCCCTGAGCCAGAATAATGGGACCCCTCTACAAGAAATGGACCCCTGAGCCAGAATAAAGGGACCCCTCTACAAGAAATGGACCCCTGAGCCAGAATAAAGGGACCCCTCTACAAGAAATGGACCCCTGGGCCAGAATAAAGGAAGCCTCTACAAAAGGTGAACTATTTCATAGAATACGGCCTCACACACCAGCAGCAGCCAATTTGTTGTCTACACAGACAAGCACTTAAGATGGCTTGTAACCTTGGCCACAGGCAGAAATACGTCCTTCTTAGCTAGAGCAACATGCTCTATGCCATAGACTTTAACCATTGCCATGCAGTATGAGTCTATGCACTTGTGCATGCCTGCTGCATGTAGCCATGGTCAAACATCAGACATGGTTTCAATCACAGTAGCCACAAGCTCAGAGGGAACCAATAGTGAAGGTTTCTCCTCACCAGATCACAACCCTTCCCAGATCACTAGTGTGGAGAAGGAAGTAACATTTGGTTCATAAGTGCTCCCACCCTGCTCACCTAGTAGTAACAACTTGATCTCCTTGTTAGATTCTTTCCTATCTCTGGTAATTTGCTTCTCAATCTCTTTGTTTATTCGCTGCTGGGTCCTTTCATCTTCACCGACCAAGCAGGACATAGTGTAGTCCTTCTCACCACTAGTCAGCTACGGCAGCAGCAACAAATGTCACCCTACACACAGATCACAGGACCAGGCCAAGAACTCAACAACCACTCACCTCTTTCTTGATCCAGATGTTGCACTCTGATTAAGACTCTTCGCATGCCCCGCCTCCCTCCACCACGCCCCCCCTTCTTTCCCCCTTTTGCACAGTAAGACCCTTTACCAAATGGAACCGCACGAATTATTATACGTGCAGACAGTTGTGGTGAAGCTTTTTTGTCGGTGTTGTTCGTATAGGGACCTATATGGAGGAGATGGGCTGGTGGCGTGTGCTGGTTATTAGGCTCTTGGTTGTATCTAGTAATTAGCTACTGCTTCAAACTGTCAGGATCCTGACTTGGGCTGAAACCTCAGAACTACTTAGCTTACCCAAAGCACTATTAATTGAACTAGTGTGTTTAAATTTGAAAAACAAAAACTATGGTCAACTACTAGCAGCAAGCGAAAGACTCTCCACAACAAACCTCCATGGCTCCACCATGAAAAAGGCTCTCGTCAACAAACCTCCATGGCTTCACCATGAAAAAGACTCCTCAACAAACCTCCATGGTTGAAAAAGACTCTCCACAACAAACCTCCATTCACCATGAAAAAGACTCTCCACAACAAACCTCCATGGCTTCACCATGAAAAAGACTCTCCACAACAAACCTCCATGGCTTCACCATGAAAAAGACTCTCCCCAACAAACCTCCATGGCTTCACCATGAAAAAGACTCTCCTCAACAAACCTCCATTGGTTTCACCATGAAAAAGACTCTCCTCAACAAACCTCCATGGCTTCACCATGAAAAAGACTCTCCACAACAAACCTCCATGGCATTCACCATGAAAAAGACTCTCCTCAACAAACCTCCATGGCTTCACCATAAAAGAGAAAAAGACTCTCCACAACAAACCTCCATGGCTTCACCATGAAAAAGACTCTCCTCAACAAACCTCCATGGCTTCACCATAAAAGAGAAAAAGACTCTCCACAACAATCCTCCATGGTTTCACCATGAAAAAGACTCTCCTCAACAAACCTCCATGGCTTCACCATGAAAAAGACTCTCCACATCAAACCTCCATGGCTTCACCATGAAAAAGACTCTCCACAACAAACCTCCATGGCTTCACCATGAAAAAGACTCTCCTCAAACCTCCATGGCTTCACCATGAAAAAGACTCTCCTCAACAAACCTCCATGGCTTCACCATGAAAAAGCAGTCTGCTGCAATCAGAAAATCAGAAAATAATAAACTTAGAATATCCACGCATTTGACAAAATGCAACACAGACACCTCAGTATATCAACACAATGGAGTTCCAATATATGACCTGTTGACAAAGCAAATAACTTTTTATAATAAGTTTTTTAAATTCACTTACCAAAGAGTACATTTATTCTCCCTGTCTTTTCCCACCAAGTGAACAACTTCTGGTCGTATCATGTCTGGACAGCTCCTACTCTGCAAAATCCAACCAAAGCTTGTAAGAGGTCTGTGCTATATCCCTCACCGATCTTCATTACAACCAGAGGATTCAGACCCTCTGTAGAGGAGCAGCAGAGAAGACCCACAGCAAGTTCAAACAGAACCATCAAAAGAAGCTGGATATACTTTTGGAGAGAAGGAGATTTAAAGGAGTAATGCAACCCTAAGTCATTTACACTCCAATCCAAAGTGCTTGCTTTAAGTCTTAACTTTATCATGCTTCAAAGAGACCTTTGATGGATACCATAGCTGCAGTGGAAGGGATGGCCAGGAAGGTGGAGGATAATGAGGCACATGAGGTTCGAGGAAGAATAAGTAGAATTTTGAGAAGAACAGAGAAGGCCCTGGGAAAGCTGAGGAGGGAAGAGATCACATTCCTGCCAGCAAACAAGGGGAAGACAATGATCCTGATGACAAGAGAAAGTTAAATTTGAAAGCTGACATAGGAACACTGAAGAAGGATCCTACCAAGACACAGGAAAGCAAGGTAAGTCGTGTACTAATGAATTTGGAGAACACAGGAGAATAACAACTGCCTTATACAATAGAATTAGGCCTAGGCCCCACTGATTTATGGCTTCCCTAACATACTGAGCTTTCAATTAGGCCAATTGTGTCTTGTGTACGTGCACCATTAGCACCATTGAATAATCTTTCCCCAAGTCCATAGCACAGTTAGCTGGCAATACAAGTACATCAGTCTAGGATTCTGGGAATTTTACTTATTCAAGGTGAGTGTTGGAAGAGAAGAGTCTCTTATCAGTTATGATTTTTACCAAATGTTTCCATAGATGAGACAGTGGAAGTCATTTTTGGAATGTTAACAAAAGATGATAGCTTGCATGAGAGGACTGCACTGGGTGCTGACAGGATTTCCGACTCTGCCCTGATAATCTTCTTGGATACTGTTTCTGACTAAATATATATATAAAAACATGCTTAGCTGAAAATATTATTGTAGTGCTCTTAATCAATATTGCTCAATATCAACTTCATGAGACTAACTCGATAGACACACACAGGAGTGACATCACATTTGGTGGGCAAGGTAACCAAATGTTGTAAAGGCTAATGCAATTAAGCATAGAGCCCTCCATGTGCTCGCTTGTATGCAGCTGGTGTTTGTTAGTGCATTTCTAATGCTGTTAAACATCTAGCCCTAGCCCTAGCCCTAGCCCTAGAACTCCATCAGTCCTGATCAAGGGGGTAAAGAAGAAAACCACACCTATCACTGCCACTAGGAAGAGTTCGACTCCTCCCATCTCATTGTACTTGCCCCACATTTGTCTATTTGTCATCATTTTTTCTCTCACTTTATTTTCACTATATTTAACTTTTCCCTCCTATAATTATTAATAGCTAGCACTTGATACAACTGGTAGCCGACGATCATGTCCAAATTACAGTCATCAGAGCTGGTATAAACTAGTCGACTCACTGAAGCTTTCTGAGGCATTCTGACATGCACTATAATATGTTCCATCCAATCTATGAATGCCAATCTATTGCCTGCCAATCAATACACTTCAAAACATTATATTAACACCCTTTGCAACAGATTCATAGATTGGATGGAACATATCGACCAGTACTTATTATCAACTGGTTATACTGAGCGAGTATGCAAGCCAAATATCCAAACCCACTCACACAATATGGGAAAGTCGACGGGAATTTACAAAGCCCACGCTACTCCAACGAAAAGATAAGAAGGGAGAAGAGCTGGTTTCTCTACATTTGGGGACTATAGCAGTTCATCCATGAGAACTGTCACTGCCATAACCTCCATTGCATTCCTTGAAGAATTCTTCAAATACTCTACACTTGCCATGTCACTTAGTTCTTTATCTGCCAAGTCCATGTGGAACTTTTTCTCAGTACATGTATCACTTTTTTCTACATCATTACACTCCTCTCAGTTGCAATCATCACTTTCTCTGTTTCTCTGTTGCAAAGGGTGTTAATATGCTACCATGTTTTGATTGGCAGGCAATAGATTGGCATTCATAGATTGTGCAGCACAATCTAGGAATTCGTAGATTGGATGGAACATATAATTATTATATACAATTTTAGAGCGCCTATTCCACAATTAATAAACTCTAGTGAGAGCTTTGAGTTGATCAAATTTCGTGGATATTCTTTCAGTCAATATTTCGTTTGAGGAAGCTTCTCTAGTTCACGTGTTAAAATATTATCATTCAGATCATCAAATTTAATTGATCAGAAAACATTACAAAAAAGGAGAAAATTCACAACAAAAGTAAAATATTAATCTGAAAATAGCTGCAAGAGTTTGGGTGTCCTCTTAATTCACCAGCAATCACATGATCCATTTTCAAATTTCAACAATTATCTGAATCATAGCTCAATGGGATTTCATGATTACTTCAAATTCCATCAACAGCTATTATACCTCCAGCGCCACAATACAAATCTTGCAAGGTGCAGGCCACATTTGATTGCATTGGAGTGCTCAGTCAACTTCAAGTGCAAGTCCACTTCAAATGCCTGAATTGCTTGCCATTGCATAAAATATTGTTCAGATAATGTCCATAGAAGATCTGGAAGTTTTAGGGTATCTGTGCCGTGCTCTTCTTTTTTAAAGCTGTCTCAGGTACCAATTTTAAATATACTTGGAGTTCTTCCTCTAATAATGACTCTCCATTTGGGTTGTGGCAAGATACATACAGATACTGGGAGAGATTTATTTTACTTGGCGACAACTACTTACCTCATTAGCTAGTCTCAAACATGAGCAAGTCCCACGCATCATCTGTAAAGAACCGGTTGAAGAGGTCAATTACAGGCAAATCTGCAAAGCTACATATTGTAAGGTTCACTTTGGCCACAAGTAAACTTGCTGTATTTGTAGGTTGAGACCTAATCCACGAACACTTAATGGATCCACTGAAATGGAGCCACCAGCTGTAGATGAACAAGGAGTGCTAGCTCCTCAAGCTCCTCGACTGCTTCGAGTATGCCCATGAGTATGCTATGCCCATTAGTATGCTATGTATGCCCACAAGTATGTGCATGAGTACATTCACAAGCAGAAGTGCCACTTCAGTGTCAGATGGGTCCACAGCTGTGCACACATCTATTATGATAATAATGTTCAAGCACCTGTCAATTCATGGGATATTATACTCACAGCTAAAATATTCTGCTAGCTTTTTCTTTACACACAGCTTCGCAAGTGCCTACAACATCGGGCAAGAAGAGTTCCCTCTGCCACATTGTGGTCAGTCTATAAATCCAATGGGAAGGGTTTCATAGCTGGCTCATAGCCCATTATATAATATACCATCATACCTGCTGCACAAAAGATGTTAGCACTAAATGGAAATTATGTATTCAAGCACTCATGAATTCCTGCGAGAAAGGTTATGACTGAAAAATTATCATGGTAAAGCATTATTCTAGCTTTATATAGCACGCTTAACTTGACAACTACATGCATTTACTTACCCTGAACCTGGCCTCAAGTACACACATCACCGTGAGCAGGAAGCATATCCATCAGCTCTTCAGTGAAATCAGACACACACTGAAATATCAATGGCAATGATGGGCTCAATGGGAGAGAAAGAAGCACTGGCAAAGACACAGTACCACAACACTTGGGGATTAGAGTTGCAGCAGAGCCTAGTGCAGCACAGCCTAGTGCAGCACAGCCTCCTAGTGCAGCACAGCCTCCTAGTGCAGCACAGCCTAGTGCAGCACAGCCTCCTAGTGCAGCACAGCCTAGTGCAGCACAGCCTAGTGCAGCACAGCCTCCTAGTGCAGCACAGCCTCCTAGTGCAGCACAGCCTAGTGCAGCACAGCCTCCTAGTGCAGCACAGCCTAGTGCAGCACAGCCTCCTAGTGCAGCACAGCCTCCTAGTGCAGCACAGCCTAGTGCAGCACAGCCTAGTGCAGCACAGCCTAGTGCAGCACAGCCTCCTAGTGCAGCACAGCCTCCTAGTGCAGCACAGCCTCCTAGTGTAGCACAGCCTCCTAGTGCAGCACAGCCTCCTCGTGCAGCACAGCCTCCTCGTGCAGCACAGCCTAGTGCAGCACAGCCTAGTGCAGCACAGCCTCCTAGTGCAGCACAGCCTAGTGCAGCACAGCCTCCTAGTGCAGCACAGCCTCCTAGTGCAGCACAGCCTAGTGCAGCACAGCCTCCTAGTGCAGCACAGCCTCCTAGTGCAGCACAGCCTCCTAGTGCAGTACAGTCTCCTAGTGCAGCACAGCCTCCTAGTGCAGCACAGCCTCCTAGTGCAGCACAGCCTCCTAGTGCAGCACAGCCTAGTGCAGCACAGCCTCCTAGTGCAGAATATCAAGTTGTATTGTGAACATCAGCACACACATAATTTGTGGGGAAATATTATATATCCACGAACCACCCCGGAAAGAATATTTCTAGATTTATAAACAATTACTAGGTCTTTATGGGTAGAACTGCATCACTTACTTTGGAAGTTATCATGTGCACTTTCATCATCATCTGGTGGTGGTGTCGTTTCACTAGAGAGTAGGGCTATATATGTACACCAACAGAGCCAGCAACATTGTCTGTGGTAACCCAATACTCAGAGCTGACACTACATCTGGTTCCTGCCAAAGTAACCAGTAACAGGCGCCTTTAGTTTCCTCTCTACCACTTTCATCCTTGGAAGGCTAAAAATGTCCTCAAATAACTGATGAAGAACTAGGATCTCTCATACAATGGCTCATCATTGAAGTTTAACATCATGTTCACCATAGTTACCCTGGCCCTCCATGCCCAACATCATGTTCACCATAGTTACCCTGGCCCTCCATTCCCAACATTATGTTCACCATAGTTACCCTGGCCCTCCATGCCCAACATCATGTTCACCATAGTTACCCTGGCCCTCCATTCCCAACATCATGTTCACCATAGTTACCCTGGCCCTCCATTCCCAACATCATATTCACCATAGTTACCCTGGCCCTCCATGCCCAACATCATGTTCACCATAGTTACCCTGGCCCTCCATTCCCAACATCATGTTCACCATAGTTACCCTGGCTCTCCATGCCCAACATCATGTTCACCATAGTTACCCTGGCCCTCCATTCCCAACATCATGTTCACCATAGTTACCCTGGCCCTCCATTCCCAACATCATGTTCACCATAGTTACCCTGGCCCTCCATGCCCAACATTATGTTCACCATAGTTACCCTGGCCCTCCATTCCCAACATCATGTTTACCATAGTTACCCTGACCCTCCATTCCCAACATCATGTTCACCATAGTTACCCTGGCTCTCCATGCCCAACATCATGTTCACCATAGTTACCCTGGCCCTCCATTCCCAACATCATGTTCACCATAGTTACCCTGGCCCTCCATTCCCAACATCATGTTCACCATAGTTACCCTGGCTCTCCATGCCCAACATCATGTTCACCATAGTTACCCTGGCTCTCCATTCCCAACATCATGTTCACCATAGTTACCCTGGCCCTCCATTCCCAACATCATGTTCACCATAGTTACCCTGGCCCTCCATGCCCAACATTATGTTCACCATAGTTACCCTGGCCCTCCATTCCCAACATCATGTTTACCATAGTTACCCTGGCCCTCCATTCCCAACATCATGTTCACCATAGTTACCCTGGCCCTCCATGCCCAACATCATGTTCACCATAGTTACCCTGGCCCTCCATGCCCAACATCATGTTCACCATAGTTACCCTGGCCCTCCATGCCCAACATCATGTTCACCATAGTTACCCTGGCCCTCCATGCCCAACATCATGTTCACCATAGTTACCCTGGCCCTCCATTCCCAACATCATGTTCACCATAGTTACCCTGGCCCTCCATTCCCAACATCATGTTCACCATAGTTACCCTGGCTCTCCATGCCCAACATCATGTTCACCATAGTTACCCTGTCCCTGCATTCCCAACATCATGTTCACCATAGTTACCCTGGCCCTCCATTCTCTCATACTTCATTCAGTGATAGAGTAAAGCTATAACCATGCCAGCCATTTCTAAACGTTGTTTTACTTTGAATAAATTAGAAGTGGTCATCGCTCTTTGTGCCTATAGGCGGTGAGAAAGCAAAATAACAGGTAGTGCATTTTTTCATCTTAACGCATACAAACAAACAAGAGCAGCTGCAGCCATCCTCAGCATCAGACTGCACACTACTTCAACATGTGGACATTTTTTTCATTTCATTTCGTTGGACTTTACATGTGATTTAATAAGTATGATGTTTATAGCGGATAAAGTTAGACTGTGACCTATTGCATTAAGGATGGCAAATGAGTTGGTGGAGCTAATAATGGAAAAAAATGGTGGAGCTAATAATGAAAAAAAATGGTCTAGCTGCGTTAAAGCTTTAGAACAAGGACAAAGACTTCCACAACATCTACTGCCCATGGTAAAGAGAGGAGAAGGATCATCTGAGCCGTGGGAACTAGATCCAGGATTTTTTGTCCCCCAGTATCAAGCAAAAGCAAGTGACCTCTGCAAAATAAGTGACCTGCCATGCATATGAGGAGGCAGTCATTTTTGTCCCCCCTCCTGTGGCTTGCAAAATTAACGAGCTCAATCTAGTGTAAGATAAACAAGGCACCGGAACAGTCAGAGAGTGAATGTTCTAGGGACAAGCCATTACTTTATCTAAATACCAACCAAAGTCTCTTATTTTAGCTAGGTAGGTAGAAATTTTGCACTACACCTAGCGGAACATATATGCTAGCTAAATATGCTAACGGGAACTGCTAGATTATTTTAGCTAACAGAATCTCTCTTACGCAGCATAAATTAATTGATCCCTCTATGTACATATAGCCCTCCTGTCTGCTGGCAGTACTGATCTTACATGTTTATCTTACAGATCTAAAAGCAGAACTGATGATCCCCAATGTGCATGCCATGACTGTCCAGCCAACCTGGAACAAATCTACTGGCAGAATTGACCCCACCCGAAGATAATCATCTAACAGCCTATAACTCTATACAGAATTATTTCCTACTCGTCTGTCTGTTATTTTATCTTGTTTCTTATTTTTTTCATGCTAATAATTAACGAGTTTCCAACACGAGAGAAAACTCGTGTTGTGGCTGAATAATAACTGCCCATTAATGCTGAGAATGCAAGAGAATGCAATAGGCAATTTATAGGACATGTTTTTGCCATTAGCTAGCTGCAATTTCTTTAAATACCAACACACCATACTTTTCTGTATTTGTTTAGCTTATATATATATAGCTATCAACTCCACCAAACACACAGACAATATAACTTTGGGAACTAGCATCAACTCAAATCAGCAGAGAAAACTAGGCTGCTAAGCTTCTAAGAAGTTAATGAATTTTCTTACTATTATGCCTTGGCTCTATATATATATATCTAGCAAATCTATCTAGCTACTGTTAAAAAATATTCCTGTTAAAAATCAATCATAATAATAATACTTACATGTAGTTGCCTATTTCTTTATTCATTGCTAGTGCTTAGGTATCATTAGCACGACAAGCTTACTTAGGCTCGGGTAATGAGTCAATTTGAAGTTGTTTGTTAAAAAGTTATAGCATCTAATTATGTCTAGTGAGAATTGGTTGAGGCTTTTAGTTTCAGCATGCTTATATTTACTAAAAAGGTGTGGCATTATTTCTAGTTTTTTAAAGGCACGACTTATTCCAGTTTTTAGTGTTTAAACTTGAAAGGCATGACATCATTTTTAGTTTTTGGTTTTTAAACTTTTGACCACACCCTCTAATAACCTGACATGACAGGGTCCAAGAAACGTGATCAAATTGGTCTGACCTAATGAGTGGAATAGAGGATGTAGTGGATACTGACATCATTTTGTGGTGATAAGGGCAATGATAGACAATAGTAAATAGTAGTTAACACTCTATCTATCTATCTATTCTACTAACTAGCTAGCTAGCTATAAACTAACAACATTTAGAACAACAAAAATCCTACTGTCAGCAAATATTACAGCCGATGCCATATTTTCCTAGTCTTTCCACTCTTGCATTTGCAGTAGAGCTTTGTTTCACCTTATTCACAGCAGGCTAGGGCATAGCATCATCACCACAAAGTTTAGAAAGGTAGCTATAGAGCTTTATCTCCAGAGCAGGCAATGCATACACCATTTCTGAAGGAAATCGTTGCAGTTTGCCAATGTTAATGCAATGGATGACTTGACTGCATCTTATTCTGGTCATATCTGCATAATACAAGAAGATGGAATAATGCAGGGGTTAGCAATAATGTATTTTTAATAGTGTGATACCAAATGACAATTAACACACACACACACCCTCATGGTGAGAGAGAGACTGTCATATCTCCTGACAGTTGCTACTGGCCTATATTTGAATAGTTAGAGTATTTGAATAGTTAGAGAGCAGAAACAAACCTGTAGCTGGATGGGTTATTTCCAAAGCATATTTCTGTTGCAAAAGTAATGGACATGCTGCAGAGCCATGGTGAAATCATGCATTCTCAAGAAGAGTATTTATGTAATTCGTGTGGCAGCTGTCAAACAAGTAATCTGATTGTTGTGCTTTCATATATAAGATTTCATTTGCTGTCATAAACTTTCAACAAAGAACAATGAATTCCTGCAACTGCAATCCAATGGTTACCATTAGTGTGGATAATTTGCAAATATGGACCTTCAATGTGCTTGAAGCTCACAAGTTTTCCCCCAAAATAAGAGGCTGAAGGCCACTACATCTGGAAAAATTGTGTCTTCATAATTTTGTTTGCTGCTGGTATGTGAAGATCAGTGAGTAAATTCTCCTCCTTCACAATACTAGTCCTGAATTTCTGTGGCTTTTGAACTATGAATAAAGAAATAAGCAGGGGGAAGTTCTCATAACTATTATAACTGTTACCTGTGCTCTGATGCTTTGTCTTAGTTTTCTTGGAGAGTTCACCAGTAGTTGTGTTAATAAACTCCCTTCCTTGATAACAGATAATTACAGTGGACATCCAAAATGACGAGGTCTACAAGCAACAGAAGAGTATTGACTGGACGCTATATACAAGTCAAGGGATAAATCTATTAGCTGAATAATAAATAGCATAGCCAGCTACTTACAATTAAAGTCATTGCTCCACCAATGGAGCCAAGAAACTCTGCTAGTGATGATGCTGTTTTATCTTCAAGTAATCCTGCTTCAGCCACTTTGAATAGTAATCAGTCATCGTCATTATATATTTATTTCCCTTGGGAGTTTGTTGGAGCGGAACAAGATCCACACCAAGTTGATTCCAAACTAGGATTTGGGTGTAAATGGGCAGATGTCTTCTCTAGCTTATGATTTTTTTTGCTGGCAAATATCTCATGATTCAATCTCTATAAATAGAATGGCATCAATAGAACAAACTATTCAACGTATAGTTGTGAGGTTCACAGGCGCGGGGTCAAGCTGGTAAGTGCTTAAGCAAATTTTCTGTAGTGCATGTACTTGCACTAAGTGGTACAGGAAGTGCTTAAGCGTAATCAATTACAGCACATATCAAGCACGTTTAAATACTACATAAAGGTGACAAAACACACATTTTACACATAGAGCACATGGCTTGTTCTAGAATCTATAGACAGTCACAAGAAGGACAATGGCAACACCAGCTAGTGTGTTTTAGCTAAACATTATTTAAAGCAGTAGCTACAATATTAGTCCTTGCAATTGTGCTTGAAATATACTCGTGCTTGGAGTTAAGTACTATCAATAATGTTAGTGCTTTTGCTTGTGCTTGGAAAGTCTTATGCCTGCATTTAAAGTACTGGTATAAGTACTAGACCCTATGCCTGGACCAAGTACAACACCTGATTCAGTATTACATAGCTAACTGGTAGCTGAATTTACATAAGCACACACTTGCTTGTACATCTCTGGCCAGTAGAATCTCTTATCAAGTTGAGACAAAATCTTATCTCTTCCCAAATGCGGATCTTCATGGATTGTCTTAATATCTTTGGTTATGTACAACCAGTTTGGTTGCTTCCCTCACCTTCTGCAATGTAATGAAGGTGGCCATTGCTTTGTTATCTTCCCTCACTTTCCAATGAAGGTGGCCATTCCTTTGTTACCTTCCCTCACCTTCCCTGCAATGTAATGAAGGTGGCCATTGCTTTGTTATCTTCCCTCACTTTCCCTGCAATGTAATGAAGGTGGCCATTGCTTTGTTACCTTCCTTCACCTTCCCTGCAATGTAATGAAGGTGGCCATTGCTTTGTTACCTTCCCTCACCTTCCCTGCAATGTATTGAAGGTGGCCATTGCTTTGTTACCTTCCTTCACCTTCCCTGCAATGTAATGAAGGTGGCCATTGCTTTGTTACCTTCCCTCACCTTCCCTGCAATGTAATGAAGGTGGCCATTGCTTTGTTACCTTCCTTCACCTTCCCTGCAATGTAATGAAGGTGGCCATTGCTTTGTTACCTTCCCTCACCTTCCCTGCAATGTAATGAAGGTGGCCATTGCTTTGTTACCTTCCTTCACCTTCCCTGCAATGTAATGAAGGTGGCCATTGCTTTGTTACCTTCCCTCACCTTCCCTGCAATGTAATGAAGGTGACCATTGTATCCACAACAAAAAACTTGGACCTGTTCCATAACCCGTTCTTTGCCTTTTGGTTGGCATTTTCAGGGTAGACTCCATAGGTCAAGTAATCGTTTATTGGAAATGTTCAGAAACAAGTAGAAGGCTCAGCTTTGACAGGTCAAATGGCTTGCAGCAAGTCCCCCTAAATTACTGCAAAAGCTCCATACCCCTAGCGCTTTAGGAATCCTTTGGGAACCTATGAGGAATGGAGACCTTATACTACAGATCTGTCCTCACTAGAGCAGGGATTATGTGCTTGAATAGTTTATGCAGTACTGGTAGAGGTAGGCCCAACAAAACTTATGAGCCAGTCAGTCCCTTTTATAGGGCTGGCTGGCTCAAAAACATGAATGACTAAATAGGGAAATGATATCAACGTGACCAATGAGATTACAGAGTATTCTAGAGTTCTTATCTATTGCCCAATAAATAATTGTGTGTGCATGTGATCTATTGGTTCTACGCTGTTAATGCCATCATTGGGTGTGTTGTGCTTAGTCATGGGATATGGCCCCTGACAGAGCCCTATATCACAGTAGTCTCCATATTATAACTCTTACAGGTTCACAATATGCTGCGAAGCTTCGCTTGAATAGACAGGTTTCTATATTACTTCAGGCTGCGACATGTGGGTGGATTCATGTTGGTGTGCTTTATTGCTGTGACATGGTGGACATGTGTTGGTGTGCTTTATTGCTGTGACATGGTGGACATGTGTTGGTGTGCTTTATTGCTGTGACATGGTGGACATCTGTTGGTGTGCTTTATTGCTGTGACATGGTGGACATGTGTTGGTGTGCTTTATTGCTGTGACATGGTTGACATGTGTTGGTGTGCCTTATTGCTGTGACATGGTGGACATGTGTTGGTGTGCTTTATTGCTGTGACATGGTGGACATGTGTTGGTGTGCTTTATTGCTGTGACATGGTGGACATGTGTTGGTGTGCGACGTAATCAACATCAAAGTCGTCTTCAGATCAGGAAGAACTCTGAGGACACAACTGAGAAGAGTGAAAGATGTTTTACCAGCTAATATGCACTCATGTGTTGTGCCCTTGTAGCTGTGGGAAATACTGCATAGGGGAGATCATCAGAAGACTGGAGACCAGAGTGAGAGAACATCAAGATTAATGATGCCTATAGAAAGCGTTATAAAGAGAACTCTGCAATTGCTGAGCATGCATGGAATAATGGACATTCTATTTTGTGGGAGGAAGCCACCATCTTGGACCAGGCCAGAAGACAGCTAGTGAAGGAGGCATTGCACATCAGCCTAGTGTGAGAGGTTCAATTGAGACTGTGGAATGGACTCTGGCTGTTTGGGAGCCACTCAAGAGCCTTAACTTCTATTCTTATTTTATCTATATAATTATTTTTAAATTTTCTTAAATTATTATAAATATATATATTTATTTGTTTTTATTATTATATTCAAGATATTTACATATTTTATTTACTATTTATTTAATTTTTCCCCTCTTTTATTTTTTAATTAATATATTTGTTATTAACATATTTGTTATGACAGACCCTAATTCATCTCTGCGCCTTAATCTGCATTTTCTGTCCCTATGCTTCTATACACCCTCAGGACTTCTCCATATTTTCTCTCTCCTGCCCTGCTAGATTATGATGAGAGTCTCAAGTCAATTGTGAGTGGTATCACTAAGATTAATTTCTCTGAGGATGTCTGTTCTTGGTTGCAGGCCACTCTCCCTGTTGTTGTAGGGGGTCTTGGAATCAGGAGTGCAGTGCAGCTTGGTCCCTCTGCCTTCTTGGCTTCAGCTGCTGCCACTCTTGACCTGGTCCAAGCCATGACTGCCACCTCACTTGTTTCACTCCCTGTCCCTTTTGTGGATGATACCCTTTCAGCAGGTCTATGGATCCCGGCAACCCTCCACCATCTGGTCATGCAGCATGCTTCCAGAAATCCTGGGATATGTGCAGGGTGTCACAATCTGTGGAATCATTGTTGCACAATGCGTCTGATGATTTGGCTCGAGTCCGGCTTTTGGCTGTTTCAAAGGAAGAATCTGGTGCATGGCTAAATGCCCTCCCCATCTCGTCCCTGGGTTTGATGATGGATGACGATACCATCAGGGTTGCTGTGGGTCTCCGCTTGAGCTCCTCTTTGTGTCGCCCCCATAACTGCCAGTACTGTGGAGCATAAGTGGATCACCTTGCTATGTGGTCTTAGCTGCAAGAGGAGCGAAGGATGTTTCTACCATCATACCACCATGATGAATGACATCCTTTTCCGGGCATTGTTATCTGCCGGTGACCCTTCCAGGATGGAACTGTCGGGTCTCTCATTCTGACTGGAAGAGGCCTGATGGGGTAACCATGGTACCATGGAAAAATGGTAAGCAATGGTGTGGGATGCAACATGTCCAGATATGTTTTCCCAGTCATATTGGGTGCAGCAGTGAGTAGTGCTGAAGCTGTGGCTGCTATGGTTGAGGAGAGAAAAGTGGCCAAGTATGCCAGCCTAGATACTTGCCACTTTTTTGTGCCTGTGGCCATCGATGGGGGTCATCAGGAATAGGTCGATGGCTTTCCTGAAGGAGCTCAGCCTCAGGATAGGGCAAAGAACTGGGGAGGTGAATGCCCGTACTCACCTTCTTCAGTGTCTCTCAGTGGCAGTCCAGCAGGGGAATGCCTCGTCTGTTTTGGGGTTATCTTTTTAGTTATTCATGATTGTTAATTACTTATTATTTTGGTATTTTTGTAATTGTTATTATTATTGTAATATTAATGTTATTATTACTAGTAGTAAATTTATAAAGTAGTTATTTATATTTATTGGCTGGTATGTATCCTACAGTTATATTTATTACTATATTTATTTTTGTTTGTTTTCTATTTATTTATTTTTATTTGTTTTTGTTTTTTTATCCAATTCACATGCTTTGTGTGTGCTGAGTTGTGGTTTTGTAGCATGTGGTGAATAGCTAGCCACGGGTATGGAGTAGTCTCATGCGAGTCATGAGGTCTCACGAAGGCTACAGCATCTAGTCATTATTCCTGATGAAGGCTACAGCATCTAGTCATTATTCCTGATGAAGGCTACAGCATCTAGACATTATTCTTGATGAAGTCTAGAGCATCTAGTCATTATTCGTGATGAAGGCTAGTGCATTTAGTCATTATTCCTGATGAAGGCTAGAGCATCTAGTCATTATTCCTGATGAAGGCTAGAGTATCTAGTCATTATTCCTGTTGAAGGCTAGAGCATCTAGTCCTTATTCCTGATGAAGGCTGGAGCATCTAGTCATTATTCCTTATGAAGGCTACAGCATCTAGTCATTATACCTGATGAAGGCTACAGCATCTAAACATTATTCTTGATGAAATCTAGAGCATCTAGTCATTATTCCTGATGTAGGCTACAGCATCTAGCCATTATTCCTGATGAAGGCTACAGCATCTAGTCATTATTCTTGATGAAGGCTGGAGCTGATGAAGGCTGGAGCATCTAGTTATTATTCCTGATGAAGGCTGGAGCATCTAGTCATTATTCCTGATGAAGGCTAGAGCATCTAGTCATTATTCCTGATGAAGGCTTGAGCATCTAGTCAATATTCCTGATGAAGTTTAGAGCATCTAAACATTATTCCTGATAAAGGCTAGAGCATCTAGTCATTATTCAATTAAGTCTAGAGCATCTAGTCATTATTCCTGATGAAGGCCTCAGCATCTAGTAATTATTCCTGATGAAGGCTTCAGCATCTAGTCATTATTCCCGACGAAGGCTAGAGCATCTAGTCATTATTCTTGATGAAGTCTAGAGCATCTAGTCATTATTCCTGATGAGGCTTCAGCATCTAGTCATAATTCCTGAGGAAAGCTAGAGCATCTAGTCATTATTCCTGAAGCATCTAGTCATTATTCCTGATGAAGGCTAGAGCATCTAGTCATTATTCCTGATGAAGGCTACAGCATCTAGTCATTATTCCTGACGAAGGCTAGTCATTATTCCTGATGAAGGCTAGAGCATCTTGTCATTATTCTTGATAAAGTCTAGAGCATCTAGTCATTATTCCTGATGATGGCTAGAGCATCTAGTCATTATTCCTGATGAAGGCTAGAGCATCTAGTCATTATTCCTGATGAAGGCTACAGCGTCTAGTCATTATTCTTGATGGGCTAGGACTCTGGCTAGGGCTTTCACAAACCAGAAGACCTATTTGCTACCCTTGCTAATGGCACCGTGTTTAGCAAACTGGATTTGTCTCAAGCCTACTTGCAACTCCAGCTAGATGTTGCCCAATGCCATATGTCACAGTGAATTTGCATCAAAGACTCGGCCGACTTCCATTCGGAGCTGCAGCCCTGGCAATTTTTCAGAGGCTTATGAATGCCATATTACAGGGAATCCCAGGTGTTAATTATCTGCTACATTGATGATATCCTGGTCACTGGAGAAAATGAGGAATATCATCTATGCAACCTGGAAGAAGTGTTGAAACATCTGGGAGAACACGGATTCAGGTTAAATAAATGAGTCTATTGAGTATCTAGGTCATCAGATCGATCGACATGGAATCAGAGCCCTTTCTAGCAAATTTGAAGCAATTTCCAATACTTCTCAACCGATTAATGTGTCAGAGCCCCGATTGTTTCTCAGACTACTTAAATGGAAATTCACCCACAATTTGGCCAGCATTCCTTACCGTCTCAACCATTTACTCCAAGAAAAACAGAAATGGAAATGGACGAATGAATGCTCCAAAGCATTTCAAAGGGCCAAGGATCAGCTCACATCTTCAGAAGTACTGATGCATTATGATCCACAATTACCTATCAAAATGTCAGCTGACGCTTCAGCCTATGGAATAGGAGCTGTCATTTCACATGTGTTACCTGACGGAAGTGAAAGGTCTATATCTTTTGCTTCTGGCACTTTGACTACAAGTGAAAAAAATCATGCCCAACTTGAGAAAGAAGCTCTGTCCCTAATTTTTGGAGTCAAGAAGTTTCATCAGTACCTATACGGTAGAAAAATGACACTGATCACTGACCACAAACTCTTGACTGCCATCCTCCCAAAGAAAGACATTCCATCCTTGGCAGCCGCTCGTTTGCAGCGTTGGGCACTTCTGCTGTCAGCACAATAATTTATTATGACATTCAGTTCAATCTCACTGCAATTATTCAGGCTTCCTCTACCAGCCCAAGACTCCAAAGCAAAAGCAGGAGCAGTGAGTATTTTCAATCTGGCAAAGGTCCAGTCACTTCCAGTCACATTTCAGCAAATACAAACAGCCACTAGACATGATCCAGTACTAAGCAAGGTCACTACCTATGTCCTGGATGGCCTGAACAAGTGCCCGACGAACTAAAGCTTTTCCTCTCACGACAATGAGAGATAGGAATTGAAAGTGGATGCCTGATGTGTGGAATAAGAGTCATTATAACAAAAAGTCTACAGCAGAGGCTGTTGGAATCTCTCCACGAGAATCATCCAGGCATAACACGGATGAAAGCTGGAGCTATATATGGTGGCTTAGGCTTGACAAAGATATTGAGGATCAAGCACACAGGTATGTTTACCATGTCAGGAGCAAAAGTCTAAACCTCCAGTGGTGCCACTTCATCCATTAATATGGCCAACTTCACCTTGGAAGAGAGTCCATATTGACTTTGCAGGACCTTTCCTCAACAAGATGTTCCTCATAGTTGTGGATGCACACTCCAAGTGGCCAGAAGTGGTTCAGATGTCTTCTCCACAACCGCCAAGACAGTGGAGGCTGCAAGTTGTATTTGGAAAGTATGACCTACCTGAGCAACTCATCTCGGATAATGGACCCCAATTTACATCCAAAGATTTCGAAACACTTCATGAAGGCCAATGGTATCAAACACACACGTAGTCAGTGCGCCTTACTATCCATCATCAAATGGCCTAGCTGAACATTTCGTGCAGACCTTTAAACGAGAAATGAAGGCAGGAGAAAAAGATTGACAAGCATTGAGTACTAGATTGTCCCAATTTCTACTGGACTACCGCTCAACACCTCATGCTACAAACAATGTGTCTCCTGGTGAACTGTTCCTGCAAAAGAAACTACGCACCAGATTCGATCTTTTGAAACCTGACCTAGAGTGTTTGTTGAATACTAAACAGTCTACTCAGAAGAAGTATCATGACCAGAACTCCAAGCTAAGACAATTTTCATCTGGCCAATTAGTGACGGCTAAGGATTTCTATTTTCAAAACAAGTGGGTTCCTAGAGTGATCGTGAACAGCTCAGGTCCTGTCTCGTACAATGTTGAGCTTGTAGATGGAAAAATCATCAAAAGATGTTTATCATCTGTGAGATCGTTCATTGTCATCACAATTCTCTTCTGAAGTTTCAACTCCAGATTTCGAATTCTTAAATGATCAAGCGCCTGTAACATCTCCTACCCCAAGATCGATTCAACCAGCTGATGTTTCTGTTCGTCGATATCCGCAACGAGGGGAAGAAAATGTGGTAACTGAACTATTGAACTAAAACTATGACATCACCTATTGATGCTAAAGTGTTAATGTAAATATTGCATGTGAATGTTTTCATGTACCTTGCACTTTTAAAGCTATGGTCTAGACTGCTATTAGCTTGTCTAATTAGAACACAATATTGATTTTTGTATAAATAGACTAGCTTATTTCTTGCGCTCCAGAGTTCCTATTTTGATCAATAAATGATATCACAGTGTGCGCTTCATGTGTGATCCAGAGGTGTGCTTCATGTATGATCTATGAGGTATGCTTCATGTATGATCCATGAGGTACACTTCATGTATGATCCATGAGGTGTGCTTATGTATGATCCATCAGGTGTGCTTATGTATGATCCATGAGGTATGTTTCATGTATGATCCAGGAGGTACACTTCATGTATGATCCATGAGGTGTGCTTATGTATGATCCATCAGGTGTGCTTATGTATGATCCATGAGGTATGCTTCATGTATGATCCATGAGGTGTGCTTCATGTGTGATCCATTAAGTGTGCTTCAGGTATGATCCATGAGGGGTGCTTCATGTGTGATCGATGAGGTGTGCTTCATGTATGATCCATGAGGTGTGCTTCATGTGTGAACCATGAGGTGTGCTTCATGTGTGATCCATGAGGTGTGCTTCATGTATGATCCATGAGGTGTGCTTCACGTATGATCCGTGAGGCGTGCTTCAAGTGTGATCCATGAGGTGTGCTTGATCCATGAGGTGTGCTTATGTACGATCCATGAGGTGTGCTTCATGTGTGATCCGTGAGGCGTGCTTCAAGTGTGATCCATGAGGTGTGCTTGATCCATGAGGTGTGCTTATGTACGATCCATGAGGTGTGCTTCATGTGTGATCCGTGAGGTGTGCTTCATTATGATCCATGAGGTGTGCTTCATGTATAATCCATGAGGTGTGCTTCATGTGTGATCCATGAGGTGTGCTTCATTTATTATCCATGAGGTGTGCTTCATGTATGATCCATGTGGTGTGCTTCATGTGTGATCCATGAGGTGTTGCTTCATGTGTGATCCATGAGGTATGCTTCATGTATTTTATGATAACTATGTCATTTCCCATTTTCCCCCTTACTTTTCTACATGTGGTCATTTTGGTTACCTTACCTTACCTGATTGTAATTGTCATCCTTGTTTGCTATGTTGGAGTTTTAAGATGATAAGAGCCTAATGTTCTGAAGGCAATTCCTTGTTCTGATTATATCACAATCTTATCATCTTAAAACCTATGGACCGACTCCTACGACCGGAGAAGCTAGATACAGATCCGAGCTCGAGTTCTGCTAGCAAGGACTGGCTTCACTGGCTTCGCACCTTAGAGAAATTTCTTTCTGTCCTGCCTAGGGAGGGACTTAACAAGCTATTTGTAGTAACGAACTATATTAGTCACGGATCTTTGAATTACATCGAGCATTGCACAGACTATGACGAGGCCATCGGCTTACTGAAGGCCCAGTATGTAAAGCCTGCCAACGAGGTGTTTTCCCGACATCTATTGGTCAACCATTCACAGAAAAGTGGAGAGATGCTTGACGAGTTTCTTCAGTCGCTAAAGTCGCTGTCAGGACTGTAACCTCCAGAATGTTACTGAGACTGTGTACAGAGATGAGGCTGTACTTATTATGCCTTACTGCAGTCCAATGTCATTCGCCATAGACTGCTTGAGAAAAATACTCTGGACCTGAATACGATGTTCATGCAGGCTCGGTCCCTAGATGCTGCCTAGAAGAGCTCTGAATCCCACTGTTCGCCAAGCTGTCTTAGCCCAACAACTGCCACAACCTTATCCCACGCCCACACTGAGGAATCCTTGGACAGTACCCCCCTTGCAGTCACTGCTGGTGCTAAGTGTTACTTCTGCGGTTACAACAAGCACCCTCGCCTGAAATTCCCGGCTAAGGATGCGACATGCAACAAGTGTCTGAAAAGGGGCACTTTGCCAATATCTGCAGGTCTAACCCTGCCCGTAGCAAATCTGAAAACAGTAGTGCTACAGCTATGTAACCTTACATTAACGGCGATCGATTCTAATACACCATCATCCCTGCTCAAGTCCAGCTCTGAGGTCACTATCAACGGTGTAAGTACTAGGGCACTAATAGACTCCTGCAGCACAGAGGGTTTCATTCATCCCTGCCTTATAGATTTCCTTAGCCTCCAAAAACATTCTGAACATAGGAACATTGCCATGGCCCAATCTTCACTGTCTGCAAAGACTCTTGGATACTGCATTCTTAATTTAGACCTTGGATGTAAGAAGTACTCAGATCTTCACGTGTCAATCCTCTTCCGTGCTGATATAATACTTGGACTTATGATTTTCAGAAGCAGCACCAGAGTATCATCTTCAATCATGGTGGGCCTCAGTCACCTCTGGTGGTTTGTGGACTCAGCATGTTGAAGGTTGATCTCTTTGCCAATCTGACTGCTGACTGTCATCATCCTCGCCACAAAATCACGGAGGTACAACTACGATGACAGAAAGTTCATTGACACAGAAGTTCAATGCCTACTCAAGGAAGGAATCATAGAGCCCAGTACCTCACCATGGCAAGTCCAAGTCATGGTGACCCACAATAAAAGCCACAAGAAGTGTCTGGTCATTGATTATTCACAGACGATAAATTGTTTCACTCTCCCTGGATGCACTCCCCTACCCTGTATTGATTATACTGTCAATACTATTGCACAGTACCGGGTCTTCAGCACCATCAATTTACGCAGTGCCTCAAGTTCTCATCAAAGACACTGACAAACCATATACTGCATTCCAGGCTGGTAAGGTATTGTGTACCAATTTACACGAGTACCATTTGGAGTGACTAACGGAGTGGCAAGTTTTCAAAGAGCAATGGATACCATAATAGCTGAAAAACAGCTGCAGGCGACTTTTCCTTACCTCGACAACATTACAATATGTGGGAAAGATCAGAAAGAGCATGATATAAATCCCGAGCATTTTTTGGAAGCAGCTTCTCGATGCCAGATTATCTATAATGAAGATAAATGTGTGTTTTCCATTCGAAAACTGGCAATTCTTGGCTCAGTCATTGAAGAAGGGGAGATCAGGCCAGATCCTGATCGTCTATGCCCTCTGCAACAACTCCCTGTTCCTAATGATATGAAAAGTCTCCGTCGAATCCTTGGATTATTTTCTTACTATTTACAATGGATTCAATGTTACTCTGAGAAGATAAGATCCTCGCAATCACCTCTAGTTTCCCAATTTCTAGAGAGGCCAGAACTGCTTTTGAAACCCTAAAAAGGGACATTGAGCGGTCAGTGGTGTGTGCCATTGACGAAAGCATACCATTCGAAGTTGAGACTGATGCATCAGAGTGTGCCATTGCTGCTAACCTCAACCAAAATGGACACCCGGTAGCATTCTTCTCCCACACATTACAGGGTTCTGAGATTAGGCATGCATCAGTTGAGAAAGAAGCCCAAGCTATCATTGAAACAGTTCGCCAATGGAAGCACTACCTTACAGGAAGGCATTTCTCCATAAAGACAGATCAACATTCCATCGCATACATGTTCGACAACAAGCTGAGGGGAAAAATTAAAAATGGCATTGGAGGATGGAGCTATCTTGTTACAGCTTTGATATTGTGTACCGTCCAGGAGTTGAAAATACCGTGATACATTTTCTCGAGTATCCTGTGCTGTTGTCTTTTGCGCTAATGATCTAGTGGAACTTCATAACTCACTTTGTCACCCTGGAGTAACTCATATTTTCCACTTTGTGAGAACTCGGAATTTACCATAATTATTCAGTTGAAGAAGTGAGACAGATGACCAAGATTTGTAGGGTGTGTGCCAAACATAAATCTCAGCTTCACAAACCTGTACATGCGCATCTGATAAAGGCTACTCGGCCATTTGAGAGACTGAACCTAGACATCAAAGGTCCATTGAAATAAATAATCAGAACACCTTTTTTCTCAATATAATTGATGAATATAGCCGGTTCCCTTTTGTCTTCCCATGCAAGGATGTCAGCGCCCAAACGGTCATACAATGCCTCTACCAGCTGTTTTCTGTTTGGGGTATGCCAGCATACGTCCACTCTGACAGGGGCTCCTCTTTCATGAGTGCAGAGTTGAACCATTTTCTCTACAGAGGGATTGCTGCAAGTTACACTACTGCTTACAACCCAGCTTGCAATGGACAAATGGAAAATATACAATGGGACCGTTTGGAAGGCTGTAACAAGGCACTCAAGACACGTGGCCTCCCAATGGCATGTTTGCAAGACATGCTCCCAGATGCACTGCACTCATTGTGTTCTCTGCTGTGCACAGCCACCAACTGCAGTCCCCATGAGAGGCTCTTCAATTTTGAGAGACGCTCTTCCACGGGCGAATCGATACCTTCCTGGCTCATGAATCCTGATCTAGTGCTACTCAAGCGACAAGTCCATACAAGAAGAAACCCCAGTAGACAAAGTTGAGCTCCAGCAGGCCAACCCTCAATATTCACACATTCGGCATGCTGATGGACGAGAGACTACCATATCAATCCGACACCTGGGTCTACCTGGGGATGTTTTGAGTAATGACCTTCTGCCTGAGCCTGGTGGACCTGTGAACAGTAAAGTGGTGAGCAGTAATTCTGATGCAATACAAAGAGGTGCTCCTGAAGCCCCTGTGATTCTGGCTACTGAGGATGCCCCGCTACTCAGACGTTCGGAGCGCAACAGGCATGCGCCTGATAGACTCAACCTATGAACATGAAAGGAGAGGGTCAATGTTATGATAACTTTGTCCATGTTTACATCCAATTTTCCCCCTCACTTTTCTCTATGTGGTCATTTTGGTTACCTTACCTTACCTGATTGTGATTGTTGTTCTTGTTTGTTGTGTTGGAGTTTTAAGATGATAAAAGCCTAATGTTCTGAAGGCAATTCCTTGTTCGATTATATCACAATATATGACAGGAGGTGTGCTTCATGTATGATCCATGAGGTGTGCTTCATGTGTAATCCATGAGGTGTGCTTATGTATGATCCATGAGGTGTGCTTCATGTGTAATCCATGAGGTGTACTTCATGTATGATATGGTGTTGCTTCATGTATGATCCATGAGGTGTGCTTCATGTGTGATCCATGAGGTGTGCTTCATGTGTGATCCATGAGGTGTGCTCAGGGCCGTATTTAGGGGGGGGGGGGCAGGGGGGGCAGTCGCACCCCCAGATATATATTTGGCTACAAAATTGAGAGGCCCCAAAATATTAGGTGGGCTTGGATGTCAAGAGTCACATAATCAGTACATGTATGATTTAAAACATCACCCTGTTAATTTTAGCTGTCATTGTGCTAGCAGTGCAAAAAATATATTTGCCATCTGGCTGCCAGCACTTGATGCTGGAAAGCATTCCTTATTGGATATTGATGACAAGCTAACACTCTTGACGTCCAAGTTTAAATTCCCACCTAATTTTATGTTCCCTGTCACTTCAGGGAGAACATTTAGTCTAAGCTGGACAGTAAATAGGCCATGGTTGTGTTATAGCATATCAAATGATAGTGTAGACTGTCTGCCATGCCTGTGCTTTGCAAGTGTAGACACCAAATCCCCGTTTTTTTCCCCCCTGGGCTTTAATAAATGGAAGAATTGTACATTCATAATGCCCCTTCTCTTAGTATGGGCCTGCTGAATTCCCACTTCTTTAGCCATTAGTGAAGCAACATCTAAACCTGATTGTGGAGTTTTTAGGAAAAGACAAGCTTTCTCATCTGCTAGCTTGTGTGCTTCACTTTCCTTGTGCTTATCAAATAAGCTGCTCTTCTTACCGAGAGGTTTCTTCCATTTATTGCAACCAACAGTAAATGGACAGCTCGAACAATTTGAGAGTATAAGCTTCTCTCTGCACCTGACATAGCTTTCATCACATTGACAAGTGAAAATACTGTATATTGGAAGGATCAACCTTGTTGTTGAGATGAAATGTCTGGAGATGTGCCAAGAGTTCATCTTTCACTAAATCGTCTTCATACAACTTAAATAACTGATCATACTCTTCACTTCCACTACCTGAAGCAATACTATCTTTATCTCCACTTTCTCTGCCTTCACCTTTTAATAGTAGCTGCTCTAGGGTCTTATAGATCTGATATCCTTCTTGCTCAAATCTGTCAGTGATACAATTGATTACTGTATCAAGGGCTTCAAAGTATATGGCTCGGTAGTAGTCTTCAGGAGTAACAGGTGCAGTTCCACTGTTGTTTTGAGAGTCAAAACGCTGTGGAGTTTTTCGTCTCCGAGGTAACACTGGCTCCTCAATACCACAGTTATCTGCTTCCCTTGTTACACACTTCCAAAATAACTTGTAATTTTCATTAGATCTCATTGACTATAGAGGGAAAAAAAGATTGTCACAAAGGGTACATAATAATTAGCTATCATAAAACTACCTTCAATGTAGTTACAGTCGTCTTAGCCAGAGTTTTTTTTGCTTCAGAAGCACTCATCCTTGTGTGCTGAATGGTCTTACTCAAATTATCAGAATGCCTAAGAATGTTTCGAAGTAAGAAAGCTCCATAAAAATAATCAAATGTTTGCATTTGGCTTGCAACACCATTTACACATGCTCTAACCCCAGAATCTACTTTACTATCCAAAATTGTTTCCCACACTTTCAAAATGACATCATAATTGTCTAGTATACTTTTAAAAGTGTCATTACGCACAGTCCAGCATGTTGGACATAAAACACGAAAAACCCAACCGTGGCTGAAGAAAGTTCACTTTTAAGATTTTCAAAAAGAGAGTGCTGCTTGGGTGAATATTGAAAAAGCTTGCTAATTTCGTATGTGGTGTCCATACTTGATTGTAAAAGCTTCACACTTTTAATGGAGTCACCAATTGCAAGGCTTAAAGTGTGACCATAACAATGGGTGTACTGGTTCATCTTGGAGTATCTGTGACTTGACTCCTTTTCTGCTTCCAGCCATATTGCCAGCACCATCGTAACACTGTCCACGGCAACGTGATAGACTAAGATTAAATCTCAGTAAGGCATCCTTTATAATATGAACTATAGTAGTGGCAGTTATATCTGGGCATTGATATAAGCCTACAAAATCTTCATGAACTTCAAGATCTGGGCTGACATGCCTAAAGCATATTACCAACTGCTCCTTATTGGACACGTCCACACATTCGTCTGCTATAATAGTATAATAATCAACTTGCTGAATACCTTAATGACCTTACGAAGAATGCTATGTGACATCACTTGCAAAATTTCATTCTGGATCTCTGGACTCGTATATTTGTCCATTTTCTTTTCCATCCAATCAAGAATATCCTGAAACAATTACAGTAAATATAGCTAGTCTAATAATATTCATTATACTCTTAGCTATGTAAACTTACATGCTGATCACAACTTCTCAATTTCAATAGTTGAATGAAATTGCTCTCCTTCTCATTGTGTCCTCTGAAGGCTAATCCTTGCCTACCTAAAAATTGCATATTCTCAAGAATAGTCATCAACATACGCCCATTTAGTTTCTTTTCTTCTTTGTCTGCCTGATCTAGCATATCACCGACATTCTTGCTTGATCCCGAACCTGTGACTGCTCGAACAGCATCAAGATGACATTTAGATGTTTGATGTTTCCTGTTTTACAGTAATAATATATCTGCTATTTTTATTAGCTTAAATGTTTACCTGAATCTTGAGCTAGCATCTTTCCAGTTCGAGAAACCTTGAGAAATGTAAGCATCTTCTCTCTTGCTAGAAAGACCTTTAGACATCAAATTCATTTTGTGTGTTTCAGAACAATAAAAGCAAAGCACAAAGTCATTGTTTTCTTGATAATCAAGGAATGGCCCCTTAAATTTTCTCTTTTCTCCTTTATTACCAAATGATCTTGAGGGAAAGCAAAACTTATTGATTTGGATAACAGCTTTTTGAAGTAGCCATACTGCTTCAAAGCTTGATTTTTTTAGTGGGCACCTGCTACATGTGGCTTGTGGTCAGGGTGCACATGTAAAAAGAGATTAGCACACTATGTTATAATTTAGCACTCTGTTATTTTAAACACTCTATGTTATTGTCCTTTGACTTGTGAGGTGCATCAATTGGTGTGTGTGGTTGTTTTATTTCTAGGGGTTTGGATAGTGGAAAATACGAGCGCCTCTCCGCCTCACCCCTTGCAATGCTCCTGCATGAGGTGTGCTTCATGTACATAGCCATAGGAGCCGCAACCGTATGATCCATGAGGTGTGCTTATGTATGATCCATGAAGCGTGCTTCATGTGTGATCCAGGATGTGTGTTTCATGTATGATCCATGATTCATGTATGATCCATGAGATGTGCTTCATGTGTGATCCAGGAGGTGTGCTTCATGTGTGATCCATGAGGTGTGCATCATGTATGATTCATGAGGTGTGCTTCATGTGTGATCCATGAGGTGTGCTTCATGTGTGATCCATGAGGTGTGCTTCATGTGTGATGCAGGAGGTGTGCTTCATGAATGATCCATGAGGTGTGCTTCATGTGTGATCTTTGAGACTGCCCCATAACGAACCACCGAAGCAGTTAACAGAGTTCTTTTGCAAGAGAATCTTCATGACAAGCAATGTTTATTATTATATAGTTTTTTTTAAATATTGTTGTTGTTGTTGTTGTTGTTATTGTTCGATTGGTTTTTTACTATTGTTGTTATTTCTATTACTATTGTAGTTGTTATTATTATTACAATAACCTTCTCAATAATCAACTTGAAATTGTATTCTCTCGACATTTCGACTAGACGCTCTAGCCTTCATCAGGAATAATGACGCGATGCTCTAGCCTTCATCAGGAATAATGACTAGATGCTCTAGCCTTCATCAGGAATAATGACTACATAGATGCTGTAGCCTTCATCAAGAATAATGACTAGATGCTCTAGCCTTCATCAAGAATAATGACTAGATGCTCTAGCCTTCATCAGGAATAATGACTAGATGCTCTAGCCTTATCAGGAATAATAACTAGATGCTGTAGCCTTCATCAGGAATAATGAATAGATGTTCTAGCCTTCATAAGTATATGCTGTAGCCTTCATCAGGAATAATGACTAGATGCTGTAGCCTTCATCAGCAATAATGACTAGATGCTCTAGACTTCATCAAGAATAATGACTAGATGCTCTAGCCTTTCAGGAATAATGACTAGATGCTCTATCCTTCATCAGGAATAATGACTAGATGCTATAGCCTCCATCAGGAATAATGACTAGATGCTCTATCCTTCATCAGGAATAATGACTAGATTGTCTAGACTTCATCAACAATAATGACTAGATACTCTAGCCTTTCAGGAATAATGACTAGATGCTCTATCCTTCATCAGGAATAATGACTAGCTGCTATAGCCTCCATCAGGAATAATTACTAGATGCTCTATTCACCAGTAAATGCACTAGCCTTCATCACGAATAGTGACTAGATGCTCTAGCCTTCATGAGACCCCATGACTCACATGAGAGTACTCCATACCCATGGCTAGCTATTCACCATGTGCTACAAAACCACATCTACAGAACCACATCTCAGCACACAAGTAGCATGTGAACCGGATTTTAAAAAAATAACCAAATAAATATAATAACATACCAGCGAATAAATATAAATAACTACTTTCTATATACTTTTTATATACTAGTAATAATAACATTAATAATAACAATTACAAAAATACCACTAATTAACAACTAAAAAGATAACCCCAAAACAGACGACGCATTCCCCCGCTGGAATGCCACTGAGAGACGCTAAGAGACGCTGAATGAGGTGAGTACGGGCATTCACCTCCCCAGTTATTTGCCCTATTCTGAGGCTGAGCTCCTTCAGGAAAGCCATCGACCCATTCCCGATGACCCCCAATGACTCGATAGCCACAGGCACAAGAAATTGGCAAGTATCTAGGTGGGCATACTTGGCCACTTTTCTCTCCTCAACCATAGCAGCCACAGCTTCAGCACTACTCACTGCTGCACCCAATATGACTGGGAAAACATATCTGGACATGTTGCATCCCACACCATTGCTTACCATTCTTCCATGGTACCATGGTTACCCCATCAGGCCTCTTCCAGTCAGAATGAGAGACCCGATGGTTCCATCTTGGAAGGGTCACCGGCAGATAACAATGCCCGGAAAAGGATGTCATTCATCATGGTGGTATGATGGTAGAAACATCCTTCGCTCCTCTTGCAGCTAAGACCATGCATAGCAAGGTGATCCACTTATGCTCCACAGTACTGGCAGTTATGGGGGCGACACAAAGAGGAGCTCAAGCAGAGACCCACGGCAACCCTGATGGTATCGTCATCCATCATCAAACCCAGGGACGAGATGGGGAGGGCATTTAGCCATGCACCAGATTCTTCCAGATTCTTCCTTTGAAACAGCCAAAAGCCGGACTCGAGCCAAATCATCAGATGCATTGTGCAACAATGATTCCACAGATTGTGACACCCTGCACATATCCCAGGATTTCTGGAAGCATGCTGCATGACCAGATGGTGGAGGGTTGCCGGGATCCATAGACCTGCTGAAAGGGTATCATCCACAAAAGGGACAGGGAGTGAAACAAGTGAGGTGGCAGCATGGCTTGGACCAGGTCATGAGTGGCAGCAGCTGAAGCCAAGAAGGCAGAGGGACCAAGCTGCACTGCACTCCTGATTCCAAGACCCCCTACAACAACAGGGAGAGTGGCCTACAACCAAGAACAGACATCCTCAGAGACATTAATGTTAGTGATACCACTCACAATTGACTTGAGACTCTGATCATAATCTAGCAGGGCAGGAAAGAGAAAATATGGAGAAGTCCTGAGGGTGAGAAGCTTAGGGACAAAAAATGCATTACGCAGCAGATTAAGGCATCCTGAGCAGAGATGAATTTGAGTCTGTCATAACAAATAAAAATATATAATATGTAAATAATAACAAATAAATGAATTAAAAAACGTAAATAAAATACTAATAAATCTTAATAACAAATATATTAATTAAAAATTAATAAATAATAGCGGCGAAAAATAAAATGAAAAATAAATATAACAATAAACAAAACTTGTATATATAAATAATTATAATATACCAACAACAAATAATATATATATATATAATAATAACAACAAGAACAAACAACAACAACAATAATAATAAATGAACAGATTAAATAAATAATATGATAATATAATAATAATAACAAATAAATATGAAAATTTAAAATTATTATTGTAGATAAAATAAGAATAATTATGTAGGAAGTTAAGGCTCTTGAGTGGCTCCCAAACAGACAGAGTCCATTCCATAGTCTCAATTGAACCTCTCACACTAGGCTGATGTGCAATGCCTCCTTCACTAGCAGTTCCTTCTGTCTTCTGGCCTGGTCCAAGATGGTGGCTTCCTTCCACAAAATAGAATGTCCATTATTCCATGCATGCTCAGCAATTGCAGAGTTCTCTTTATAATACTTTCTACAGGCATCTTGAATCTTGATGTTCTCTCACTCTGGTTTCCAGTCTTCTGATGGTCTCCTCTATGAGTATTTCCCACAGCTGCAAGGGATATGGTACACAAACCATGAGTGCATGTTAGCTAGTAAAATATCCTTCATTCTGCTCAGTTGTGTCCTCAGAGTTTCTTCCTGTTCTGAAGACGACTTTGATGTTGAACTTCCTGCAGACCCTCCTGATGTCTTCACTCATCCCTGCTGCACAAGGAATCACTACCATAGGATCCTTGTTTTTAGACCCCTCATGCCTGTACTGGTGTACTTATCTTCCTTTCCGCGTTTAGATGCATCTGCAGAGGAAAGGTTGATGAAGTCTTCAGATAACTATTCTCTATTAAGACCCTATTCAAATGATGTTCTTCCTTCCTAGGTCCTCCTTCTCAGTCACTACTCTCCTGGCTCTATCATACAAGCTCTTCACCACTCCTCTTCTGACATGGATAGGATAATGTGATCTACAATCAAGGTACCGGTTGGTGTGCACGGGTTTTCTGTAAACGGTTGCAGTTAGCCTTCTATCTTCCTTCCTGTGTAGGTTTGTTAGGCTTAGGGCTCTTGAGACGGCAAGAGAACTAGCTAACAACAGTCAAGGTTCTAGACTAAAGTTATAATTCGCAATACATATCAATTACAACACTCAAAATGCCAAATCTAGCCAAGTCTGTCAAGTCCTAAAACTCTGCCCTTAAATAGGCTGGAGCCGGCCTCTTCCAGTCATGACCAAACAAGGTAATGATACAATCCATAACACCTATATGGACCAATGAGATCACTACAGGCAAGCAGCAATGACAAACACACAAACATACAACAGTTCAATTATATGCTTCTAACAATAGTTCTATTGTTCTGGTTGGAGAGGAATGTTAGTTTGTAACAAGGTTGAAATCCCGAAAGGGCAATGATCCATCCACTTCAAGCTCCATGGTAAACTTTATGGATGGCTAGGGCTGACCTAGCCCTAGTTAGATGGTCTTCCACAGTGGGGAGATGAAATGTTCCTGCCAGACAGAGGAACTAAGAACCGTCTAACACATAGTGAGAAGAGACAGCAGTGTCAACGATATGTGATGTTGAGTTCTGTCCAGCATCCATTGGATGGTAGAGCAGCAGCACTGGGACAAGCCCAGAAAGGTGACCCTTCCCTAACCAACGTCAGGAGCAGGTGAATGACAGAGATTCAGAGTATCAGATGGAAGATGGACTAATATACTGAAGAAAACACCAGACAAGGGAGAAAGATCAAACACTGCAGCTAGTGTTACCGATGTGATACCAAATAAATGGCATTCGGATGGCCCACATCATCCCAAATACAGGCAATCTTGGTGGAAAGAAGACCCAAGTACGATTGTTGGACCATTTTTTCTGGCCAGGGTTGTACTCTGATGAGGTGGAGTTATGCAAGTCGTGTCTGGAATGCCAGAGGGACGCACGACACAAAAAGCACCGAGCTCCGTTAATTCCAATTCCTGTGATTGGTCAATCCGTTAAAAGGGTTAGAATCTAATAGGACTGTTATCAAAAGACAAAGGCTAGACCCAGGTTCATCCTTACTTTAGCCGATTATGCAACCAGGTATCCCAAAGCGATGCCCCTCAGACGAACAGACAGTGAGACTAGTGCAGGTGAACTCATGACGATTTACAGTCAGGTAGAAGTGCCGAAAGAAATACTCTTGGACTATGCAAATCTGACGGGAGCGTTGATGCGGGAACTCTTCACCTACTAGGAATCAAACCCATTAAGATGTCACCCTACCATCTCCAAACTGACGGAATGGTGAAGCGATTCCACTCCACCTTGAAAGGTATGTTGACAAAGGTTATGAACAAGTTTGATAACCAGTGGGACAGGGCACTCCTGTATGTGCTATTTACCTACTGTGAGGTCCCTAATGAAACCATGAGCTTTGTCCCATTTAAACTCTTGTACAGATGGCCTGTGAGGGGACCACTTCGCATTCCTAAAGATGAATGGCAAGGATGCAAGTAGAATCAGACGAGTTTTCTTGCATACGTATATGGTGTACACGAGAAGCTTGAGAGAGTGCAGAAGTTAGCAGGAGCTATGGAATGCAGTTAGAAGATGAAAGTCAAGGAGTTTTAATAGAACATCACGCTCAAGAAGTTTTGAGCCTGGAGATCAGTACTTGTACTCCTAACATCTGAATCCAACAATCTTCTAGAGAAATAGATGGGGCCGTATTCTGTGACGAGGAAATTGACAGACTTGACCTATGAGATCCTCATGCAGGACAAAAGAAAGCAGAGAAATGTAGTCCACATCAATATGCTGGCCAAGTGGGAGAGCCCAACAGCAGCAGGTGCTGCATTTTAGCAGAGGCAGTATCAGAAGAACCACAGGAGACTGATAGGTTGGTGATCTGGCCAACCCCCGAACAGACACCATCTCAGGTGTAAATCAGAAGCTGGAATCTTATCAACAAGAATGTGTGAAAGCGATCCTAACCAAGTATGATGACGTCTTCAGTAATCAACCAGGACGAACCAGTGCAGCCCAGATTACAATCGATACAGGAGATGCTAAGCCTGTATATTTGCCTCCATACCGCCTACCAGCAGCAAAGGTTGAGGTATTACAGGAAGAAATCCGACAGCTTCTCCAAGAAGTCAAGACAGTCTGTGGGTAGCTCCAGTGGTGTTCGTGCCAAAGAAAGACAGCACCCTACAGTTATGCATCAACTACAGACGCCTCAATAAAGTGACGAAACCTGATCCCTACCAGATACCGCAGAATGACGAGCTGGAGCAGCAAGGTTCATGATGACATTGATCTTACAAAGGGATACTGGCAAGTACCAGTCAGCCCTGACAGCATTCCAAAAAAGGCTTTTGTTACGAAACTGGTCAAATACCAGTTTAGGACTATGCCATTTGGGCTGGTGGGCACACAGGCAACCTTCCAGCGCATGATGAACTCTGTACTTGCAGACATTAAATATTTTGCAGCTGCCTACATGATGATGTGGTGGTGTTCAGTAGATCGAAGGATCACCTCCAGCGCCTTCAGGAGGTGGTAACAAAACTCCGAATGGCAGAATTGACTGCCAAACTGAGTAAGTGCCAGTTTGGCATGAATGAATGTCGATTCCTGGGGCACATGGTGGGAAGTGGTCACATGGTTGGAAGTGGTCACATAGTGGGAAGTGGTCACATGGTGGGAAGTGGTCACACGGTGGGAAGTGGTCACACGGTGGGAAGTGGTCACACGGTGGGAAGTGGTCACACGGTGGGAAGTGGTCACATGGTGGGAAGTGGTCACACGGTGGGAAGTGGTCACACAGTGGGAAGTGGTCACACGGTGGGAAGTGGTCACACGGTGGGAAGTGGTCACACAGTGGGAAGTGGTCACATGGTTGGAAGTGGTCACACTGTGGGAAGTGGTCACATGGTGGGAAGTGGTCACACAGTGGGAAGTGGTCACATGGTGGGAAGTGGATGGTGGGAAGTGGTCACATGGTGGGAAGTGGTCACACGGTGGGAAGTGGTCACATGGTGGGAAGTGGTCACACAGTGGGAAGTGGTCACCTGGTGGGAAGTGGTCACACAGTGGAAAGTGGTCACATGGTGGGAAGTGGTCACATGGTGGGAAGTGGTCACCTGGTGGGAAGTGGTCACACAGTGGGAAGTGGTCACACAGTGGGAAGTGGTCACATGGTGGGAAGTGGCCACATGGTGGGGAAATGGACGAATTCACCGGATTATGCAGAGTTTGTGGCGGTTCACCAACTTAGACAACCGAAAACAAAAAAGGATGCGAGAGCATTCTTGGGTCTGGCCGGGTACTACAGAAGATTTTTACCTCATTTTGCTGACGTAGCTGTCCCACCCACAGAAACAACGAGAAAGGAAGCCCCAAGGAAAGTGAAATGGTGAAGAGAGACGCGACCATCATGGGCGTATATAGGAAGATGACTTTTAATGGGGGGGGGCCGATAATATTGTGGAACTTTACAGCTACACCCTTTCTAAGCTATTTAATAAGTATGCATTTTTAGATAAGTCTGTTGTATAGAACTATATGTGGGCTTCATCAAATCATCCGGGCATCTTCCTTCATGGAGTGAAGTCCTTGGAATCATAAAGGACATGATCATAAAATGAATCCAACTTTTCCTCACTTCTCAGGGATTGCATATAAGAAACAAGGCATTTAGCTCCCTTTATGGCCTCTTCAACTGTAATGTCTTGTGCCTGCAAATTGTTTGAGAATTGATCAGGTGCTGAAAATACCAGATAAGCTAGTTTGAGGTATCAAAATTATCCATTTTGGTTGCCATTCCACTTGCTTTTGCAGCGTATTCATCGTGCCCCTGACTGATCTCCTCCAAAGCATTTTGTAAGGAATCGTAGTTCTTTAAAATGCTTGCTATGGATGCATGCCTCACAGTCCAACATGTAGGGCACAACATTCTTAATTTAGGAGATAGTTGACCAGTATTAATTGTTAACCTCTCTTCTTAAATTTTCAAACAAAGCCATTTAGGAGACAGGGGGGACAGTTGTATTTTTTTTTTAACTTGTGGTTGCCACTTTAGAGCTCCATAGATTCTGTACACTTCATGGTATGGACTTGATATATAGATCAAAAGATAGGTCTCTCTGTGTGCTCTCTTTTGATACTTCATAGATATAACTATAAGTTACTGGATCTAAAGTGGAGGGAACTTCAAAACCTGAATGCCTGATTTTGCCGCATAAATATCTCCCGATTGCAAAGTGCTAAAGAGTTGAACTTAGCACCAGTGGCTAGAGGAAGCACTAGTCTATTCAATGAGTGTTTTCATTAGGTGACAAATGAGTTTTATGGAAAATTCATTTTGCACCCGCGCGCTTGACAACGTATATATATATATAGTAACGGGGGGAGTTTTCAGCCAGGGTCGGTTTTCAGCCACCTCGCAACTTTTTTAATTTTATCCTCTGAACTAGAGCGCAGATGTTCTAAATAGACATCCAGTGAAGTCACATGGTAATATAGAAATAATTTAAGCCATTGTTTAATAGCTGGTAATAGGCTTCGACCGAGCTAGGCGGTGAATAAGCAGTGGCGTTTGCTTCAGAACTAGTCGCGGTCCACCCTGAAAGTGTGTAGCTAAGGGGGAGGTGTAAACTTTGTAGTATAGTTCTGTCTGTGATTGGAGTTAAGCTGCTGGAGTTGGTCTGCAGGCTAACAGATAATAAAGAAAATCTACATCAAAGGGAAACTAACACCAGGGAAAGGTACAGAAAATGGTCAGTACAAATGATGACAAAGGCCTTGAAAGATTGCAATGATGGCATGGGGGTGCGGCAATCTGCCAAAAAAAATGATGTTCCTAGAGGTAAGTTTCACTTCTAAGCTTAGTTTTAGGGTGTTTTTTTTCATAATGGAGTTGAATGAAACTTCCTTTGTCCTTTATAGGTACTCTACAAAGTAAAGTTAAGCACAACATCCCTGCTAATTCTCGATCAGGCCCTTCTCCATATCTATCTGGTGCAGAGGAAGCTGAGCTTGTTAACTGGGTATTCCACATGTCTTCAATTGGATATGGCCGCACAAGGGACCATCTAACGTTGATAGTCAAGGCGATTCTAGATAAAGATGGTCGACGTAACCCATTTGCACAAAACCGTCCTGGTAAGGATTGGCTTCGTGGGTTTATGGCAAGACATCCTGAAATTTCACTCAGGAAGTCACAAACCTTGGATGTGTATCGTGCTCTCTCTTGCACTCCGGCCATTCTGGATCAATGGTATGCTGGCTTTAAAGTTTTCCTAGAATCACACAATATTCTTGATTGCCCCTCTGCTATCTACAACTGCGATGAGAGTGGGTTTCCTCTCATGTCTCGTACTGGGAAAGTGCTAGCACCATGTGGTTCAAAACAAGTGAACAAAGTTAGTAGTGGAAATAAACAACAGATCACTACATTGGTCTGCTATAATGCAGCTGGCGAAACCATACCACCCTATCACGTCTTTCCAGGTGAACGCTTCAAAGAAAACCCTTTAGATGGTGGTGTTCCAAATAGTTACATGGGACACAGTGACAATGGTTGGATGACAGCATCACTCTTCTATGGTTGGTTAGCCAACCATTTTATTAAGAGAATACCTCCTGAACGTCCAGTTGTCATAGTTTTTGATGGACATGGCTCTCATATCAATATGGAAGTTTCTAAACTCGCCATAGAAAATCAGGTACTACTCTATTGTCTCCCACCTCACTGTACACATTGTATGCAGCCATGTGATGTCGGCTTCTTCAAGCCTCTGAAACAGAACTGGGATAAGGCTGTAGAAAGATGGGAGATAGAGCACCTAGGCGATGTATTGAGTAAATATGATTTCGCAAAAGTGTTTCGAGTTGCCTGGGAGAAGACAGTGAAATTGTCAACCATGGTAAACAGCTTCAGAGTCACAGGTCTTTGTCCTATAAACAGGCTAGCTATTAAAGCTGATATCCTTGCACCATCTACTGTCTACCACTCTCAGAACAGTGGAGCTGGTGACAAGAATCCGAGTCCACCTGAGTGTCCACATGACAACCCACCTGAGAATCTACCTGATGTTACAGGATCTACACCAACTCTGCAGATGTTAGAAAAATCAATGACAGTGGACCAGATTGAGTGTTTCCAGTGCCGACTAGATGAAGGATATGATCTCACTCATGATGAGTTGTACCTTGAATGGAAGTCACTCAAAAGTCTAGCAGACCAGACTTCCACATCGTCGCAAGATGCTACAACAAAAGGTAACATTTCTCCACCAAAGGCCAGTGGTACGGCTACCTCTGTAACTTCCACACCTGTCTCTGTAGCTTCCATGCATGCATCAAGTGAGACACCAGCACCAAATCTTAAATTGCAACCTGGAAAAGCAATTTCTCCGGTATTCAAAGACATTTTATGTTATCCAAAAGTGAAAAGTAAGAAGGGGAAGCAAACAGCACATCGAACTAAGCTTCCAAGCCACCTGACATCAAATCAGTTTATTGAACTTTGCGAAGAAAAAGAACGAAAGAAAAAAGAAGAAGAAGAGGACAAGGAAAGGAAAAGACTAGAGCGAGAGGAAAAGGCAAGGAAAAGAAAGGAATTGGAAAAAGAGAAAGCCAGAATCCGGCATCAAAAACAGGAAGAAAGAGAGAGGAAGAAGGAGGAGGAGCAAAAGAGAAAGGAAAAGAGGCAGCTTGAGCTTCAACAGAAGAAGTACGGGAAACAGAGAAGCAAGCAAAATTCCAACCCATCTTCATCGGGTGAGTCTCCGTCATCCACTGGTGAGCCTCTGTCATCCACTATCGAGCCTCCATCTACTACTGAGCTTCTCTGTCATCCACTGGTGATCCTTCAACATTGGGAGGTTCTGGGTTGCCACATTTCAACCAGTCTTCATCAGGTGATTCTGGTGTAGTGAAACGTGGAACGAAGCGTCGTAAGGTTGCACTTGTGACGTCTGTTTGTTGTGCTCTCTGTGGGACAGCCGAAGATAGTTCGGATTCTGAGGAGAACTGGGTGGAATGTGGCCACTGTGGAAGATGGTTTGAAGAGACATGTGCTGATGTAGACATTGGAAGTATTTTAGACATTGAATGGCTTTGTCACTTTTGTGAAAGTATTTGATTATTGGTCAAAATATGAAAAACAACCCCACTACTATTTGGTTTGCTTAAATATTAATGAGAAGATATAATAGTTAATTCATAGTACATCATTATTGTGTGTGTAGAATGGAAGTTGTTGGCACAATTGTTGGGTTAAAAGGTGTGGCTGAAAACTCCCTCTGGTGGCTGAAAACTCCCTTAGTTAGGTGGGTGCACTTTGGTGTAAAAATCTGAACAAAACACATACATGATCCTTAATATTATTGTAGCCCAAGATATGCCCAACACTAAATCCTACAAAAAGAAATGAAGTTCAATGAAGAGTGTGGTAGAACAAGGAAAAGTAGCTTAGGTGGCTGAAAACTCCCCCCGATACTATATACTTACATTTTAGCGCCCAATAAAAACACTAGTAGAGCGTCCTCTAGCCACTAGTGCTGCTAATTTCAACTCTCTAGTACTTGGCAACCTGGAGATATTTATGCAGCAAAATCAGTCATTCAGGTTTTTGAGGTTCCCTCCACTTGTAGCTCCAGTAACTTAGCTATAGTTATACTTAAGAAAAATATTTAATATCAACAGAGAGCACAAAGAGAGACCTATCTTTTGAGCTATATACAAGTTCATATCATGAAGTTTACAGAATCTATGGAGTTATAAAGTGGTAACCACAAGAATAAGAAAAGGGTGTGGGTCACTCTCCCCCCAAAAATGCAACTGTCACCCCTTAGCAGGGTTAATTCAAACACAAAATTCATAGCATCTCTCACTATATCACAGGTTATAATTATATACATCCTTCACACAAGATTGAGGTTGTGAGCCAGGCAATGAATGTAGAGTGCCTTTGGTTCTTCCTTCTTAGTTAAAGCTTGAACTCCATTCCTGATTACACTCATATTGGCAGCACCATCAAATGCTTGACCCCGACATTTACTGATGGGCAATGAGCTCCGCAACAAGCATCTTTTATTAAAGAAAATATCGTCACTGTTTTAGTATCAGAAAGTTGAATAAGGCCTAGGGTAGTCTCATGAATGTTGTAGTCATGATCTATCGAACAAATTGATAATGATTGTAATTATTTCATTAACTATCTGTGGGGAAATATATTCTCTGTCGTAGCCAGGGCAATCCTTAGCCTATACAGATTACCACTGAAAGTCTCCATATCTTCCTTGTGCCCACGAAGGGGTAAACCCTGATGGAATAGAAATTGAACACAGCGGAGAAGCTTTATGAGCATGCATCTATGATGGTTTTGGTCAGGGCTATGTTGGTGGTTGAGCTGAACATCTCTACCTAGACCATGAGAGTTTGCTGCAACTTAGAGTAGCTTCCTTGTGAAAGCTACTGGCTTCATGTTCACGAAATTTCTGTCGTGATTGAAAAGCCGAGATAAGTGAATGCAGATTGGCTATGTTTTGGAAAGCTGAGAAAGCCTTGATTGTCAGCACAACGACAAGTGGCACAATAAACTTTGTACTGTGATGTGCATACAGTTATCCAAGGATGGATTTTGTACCAATTGGTTTGTATCTTTCTTGAATGACATATTTTATTGTCATGATCCTTAGTGACAGTGTGATAGGAAAAGCTTGTTTTAGAATCACCCACACTGGATGGTTGATATTGAGTGCACAGATCAGAGCAACATTGCACTGGCAGGTACTGCTGGAAGTAGATGAAAGGTCAACTGCTTCATCATCGGGTATCACAGCTGAATTTCATCCTCCACTATAGACGATATATAATCTCAAATTAGAACCACTTACAGTACACTGATTTAGCCAGTTATCCTACCTGTTCCTGATGAATCCAATTCATTTGTTTGATCTGATCAGCTGAAGCAACTTTAAAATAAGTGTCCAATCTTCTTCTGAGCCATCAATGTTGGACCATAGATTCTTATACTGGTACCTTACAGATCTTTGGTTGGACAATGCACTTCTGATAGCTGGCCATGTGCTTAAACTGAGCACATGACTGTCAGCTTTGCACCTAGCATCTAGGACTTATTCACACCTGCTTTGATAACATGACAATCCCATAAATGTCGTTTTTACATGCATCATTCAAAATTTACATGTGACTCGTTTTTACATGCATCATTCAAAATTTACATGTGACTTTGTATTAATTCACACCTATATATCCAATCATGAATGTGTGAATCTTTCTTGGTTTATAAGGGGGGAGGTTGACACTTGGCTGAATATAAGGGGGGCCTGACACTTTCCTGAAAATAAGAGGGGTGCCTGGTCGCCCCTGCCCCCCGTTGTTCCTACGCCCATGAACATGCTTTTGATGAGGTGAAGTCTAAGCTAACCAGCAGCACTACGTTGATGAGTCCCTACACAGACAAGCTGTTCACGTTACAGACAGACACATCAGAGCAGTTCACGTTACAGACAGATGCATCAGAGCAGTTCACATTACAGACAGACACATCAGAGCAGTTCATATTACAGACAGACACATTCACATTATAGACAGACACATCAGAGCAGTTTTACTTGCAGCAAAAAGAGATCAGCACTACAGCACTGTCATGGCCTGGTTGCTTAGCTTCTCTCTTCCGAGGTCAACCATCACTTGTCTCGGGGGCACCCCTTCATGAAACATCACCAGTGACCTTGCCATGAGTGAGGGTTGAATATCACTACATCAGTGAAATCCATTGAACTCTATACCAATACAATACGTATATAATGTCAATATTGTTGACCCGCTATTTACCACGTGCTACAAAACCACACCTCGGCACACGTGTCCAGCATGTGACCTGGTTTGAAAAATTAAAAATAAGTAAACAAAAAAATTAACAAAAGAATAAATAAATAATTATAACAATAAAAATTATAACAATAAATAATACAAATAATAACAATTAAATATAAAATAAATAAGTATTAAAAATAAATAAGTAAATATACAAGATAAAATAAGAATAATTAGGCTTCAAGTTCAAGCTCTTGAGAGTGTTAATATTATTTGTTATTATTATCGTTGTTGTTATTGTTATTGCTGTTATTGTTATTGCTTTATAATGTTATTATATTATTGTTATTTTCTCAGGTTTTTTGTGAATGCTTCAACCACAATGATGAGTTGCAGGAGGTGTCTGCTGATATATACAATGGCTGTACAATGTGGATGAGCTGCAGGAGATGACTGCTGATATATACAATGGCTGTACAATGTGGATGAGCTGCAGGAGATGACTGCTGATATATACAATGGCTGTACAATGTGGATGAGCTGTAGGAGTGTCTGATGATATATACAATGGATGTACAATGTGGAAGAGCTGTAGGAGTGTCTGATGATATATACAATGGATGTACAATGTGGATGAGCTGCAGGAGATGACTGCCGATGGCTGTACAATGTGGATGAGCTGCAGGAGATGACTGCTGATATATACAACGGATGTACAATGTGGATGAGCTGCAGGAGATGACTGCTGATGTACAATGGCTGTACAATGTGGATGAGCTGCAGGAGATGTCTGCTGATGTATACAATGGATGTACAATGTGGATGAGCTGCAGGAGATGACTGCTGATATATACAATGGCTGTACAATGTGGATGAGCTGTAGGAGTGTCTGCTGATATATACAATGGATGTACAATGTGGATGAGCTGCAGGAGATGACTGCCGATGGCTGTACAATGTGGATGAGCTGCAGGAGATGACTGCTGATATATACAATGGATGTACAATGTGGATGAGCTGCAGGAGATGACTGCTGATATATACAATGGATGTACAATGTGGATGAGCTGCAGGAGATGACAGCTGACATATACAATGGCTGTACAGATTTCAAGCAAACATTGAGAGAGTAATAGCACAAGATCGTATGAGTTTGAAGGATGTGTTGGAACTTGAATGTGGATATCGGTGCTGACATGGGTATGGAAGTTTGGGCTAGTCCATATAAGATTATAAGTACACATGTTGCCCATGTAAAATGGCCAACCAAATGATTCCTTATATGTTTTTTTAAAATATATTTTTAATACTGTTAATAGATTGGGTTAATATCTAGTAGAGAATTGGAGAATGAATTCAACTGCACATTGAGAGACTTACAACACAAGCTGGTGTAGCAGCATCATTCCTGATGAACTATATATCCGAGCTGTCCAAGAGCAAATTGATAGTGTTTATCGTGAAAGTCATACTCTCTCTACTAGAACAAGTGAGAGTTCATTGCGAATAAGCTTGAACTAGCAATGCCCTCCTCTTGTTGTTCTAAAGAGAGGAGGTTTTCACGGAGGGAATTAATGTTGTGTTGTTTTCTATTCTATGGCATAAAAGTAGTCCCAGTCATTGAGAAGATTAACTGTGATAGGTTTGTAATAAGAGGGGGAACACACTCCCAACTTTGGCACACAAATCCCCTCATGTCATGGACTTGTCTGGCTTCAAGCTAGCCAGAGCAGCCAAACATCTGAAGTGTCAAGCATGGAAATGATGCTGTTGAGTATGCCTGTGTCAGTTAGCATTGAGGTGGCCACAGTGACATTGAAATGATGCTGTTGAGTATGCCTGTGTCAGTTAGCATTGAGGTGGCCACAGTGACATTGAAATGATGCTGTTGAGTATGTCTGTGTCAGTTAGCATTGAGGTGGCCACAGTGGCATGGAAATGATGCTGTTGAGTATGCCTGTGTCAGTTAGCATTGAGGTGGCCACAGTGACATGGAAATGAGTATGTCTGTGTCAGTTAGCATTGAGGTGGCCACAGTGGCATGGAAATGATGCTGTTGAGTATGTCTGTGTCAGTTAGCATTGAGGTGGCCACAGTGGCATGGAAATGATGCTGTTGAGTATGTCTGTGTCAGTTAGCATTGAGGTGGCCACAGTGGCATGGAAATGATGCTGTTGAGTATGCCTGTGTCAGTTAGCATTGAGGTGGCCACAGTGACATTGAAATGATGCTGTTGAGTATGTCTGTGTCAGTTAGCATTGAGGTGGCCACAGTGGCATGGAAATGATGCTGTTGAGTATGCCTGTGTCAGTTAGCATTGAGGTGGCCACAGTGACATGGAAATGATGCTGTTGAGTATGTCTGTGTCAGTTAGCATTGAGGTGGCCACAGTGGCAAGGAAATGATGCTGTTGAGTATGCCTGTGTCAGTTAGCATTGAGGTGGCCACAGTGGCATGGAAATGATGCTGTTGAGTATGTCTGTGTCAGTTAGCATTGAGGTGGCCACAGTGACATTGAAATGATGCTGTTGAGTATGTCTGTGTCAGTTAGTATTGAGGTGGCCACAGTGGCATGGAAATGATGCTGTTGAGTATGCCTGTGTCAGTTAGCATTGAGGTGGCCACAGTGACATGGAAATGAGTATGTCTGTGTCAGTTAGCATCGAGGTGGCCACAGTGGCATGGAAATGATGCTGTTGAGTATGTCTGTGTCAGTTAGCATTGAGGTGGCCACAGTGGCATGGAAATGATGCTGTTGAGTATGCCTGTGTCAGTTAGCATTGAGGTGGCCACAGTGACATTGAAATGATGCTGTTGAGTATGCCTGTGTCAGTTAGCATTGAGGTGGCCACAGTGACATTGAAATGATGCTGTTGAGTATGTCTGTGTCAGTTAGCATTGAGGTGGCCACAGTGGCATGGAAATGATGCTGTTGAGTATGCCTGTGTCAGTTAGCATTGAGGTGGCCACAGTGACATGGAAATGATGCTGTTGAGTATGTCTGTGTCAGTTAGCATTGAGGTGGCCACAGTGGCATGGAAATGATGCTGTTGAGTATGCCTGTGTCAGTTAGCATTGAGGTGGCCACAATGGCATGGAAATGATGCTGTTGAGTATGTCTGTGTCAGTTAGCATTGAGGTGGCCACAGTGACATGGAAATGATGCTGTTGAGTATGCCTGTGTCAGTTAGCATTGAGGTGGCCACAGTGACATTGAAATGATGCTGTTGAGTATGCCTGTGTCAGTTAGCATTGAGGTGGCCACAGTGGCATGGAAATGATGCTGTTGAGTATGTCTGTGTCAGTTAGCATTGAGGTGGCCACAGTGACATGGAAATGATGCTGTTGAGTATGCCTGTGTCAGTTAGCATTGAGGTGGCCACAGTGACATGGAAATGATGCTGTTGAGTATGCCTGTGTCAGTTAGCATTGAGGTGGCCACAGTGACATGCTGTTGAGTATGTCTGTGTCAGTTAGCATTGAGGTGGCCACAGTGACATGGAAATGATGCTGTTGAGTATGCCTGTGCCAGTTAGCATTGAGGTGGCCACAGTGACATGGAAATGATGCTGTTGAGTATGCCTGTGTCAGTTAGCATTGAGGTGGCCACAGTGGCATGGAAATGATGCTGTTGAGTATGTCTGTGTCAGTTAGCATTGAGGTGGCCACAGTGGCATGGAAATGATGCTGTTGAGTATGCCTGTGTCAGTTAGCATTGAGGTGGCCACAGTGGCATGGAAATGATGCTGTTGAGTATGCCTGTGTCAGTTAGCATTGAGGTGGCCACAGTGGCATGGAAATGATGCTGTTGAGTATGCCTGTGTCAGTTAGCATTGAGGTGCAGTGGCATGGAAATGATGCTGTTGAGTATGCCTGTGTCAGTTAGCATTGAGGTGGCCACAGTGGCATGGAAATGATGCTGTTGAGTATGCCTGTGTCAGTTAGCATTGAGGTGGCCACAGTGGCATGGAAATGATGCTGTTGAGTATGCCTGTGCAGTTAGCATTGAGGTGGCCACAGTGACATGGAAATGATGCTGTTGAGTATGCCTGTGTCAGTTAGCATTGAGGTGGCCACAGTGGCATGGAAATGATGCTGTTGAGTATGCCTGTGTCAGTTAGCATTGAGGTGGCCACAGTGGCATGGAAATGATGCTGTTGAGTATGCCTGTGCAGTTAGCATTGAGGTGGCCACAGTGACATGGAAATGATGCTGTTGAGTATGCCTGTGTCAGTTAGCATTGAGGTGGCCACAGTGACATTGAAATGATGCTGTTGAGTATGCCTGTGCCAGTTAGCATTACGCATGGGCAGATTACAGGAGGGGGCCCAGGGCGTCCCCCCCTAAAATGTGTTAAATTATTATTATTATCCCATTATTATGATCAAAGCTAATATACTGTATTGATAGTGTCTATCACTATATTAGTGATCATACTGATAGTGCTTGAAATAATCAACGTATTAGGCCTGTCCACACTCAGGGGTGGATCCAGGAATTTTAGATTGGGGGGGTTGATGAACTACTCACGGCCATAGCCACGGGTGTTTCCATGTTGCCCGGAAATTCTTTCTTTCCTGTATCATGATCAGATCATTAATCATTTTGCAAGAAAGCACTGTCCTGCATTTCTCTTGGCAATTATATAACAAGACATATCATCACCAACATTATTATAACAAGAAATGTAAAATTGAACATGGTATCCTTTAAAAAGAATTGTGAGTAATAGTGCAAGTGCTCAGGAAACCCCTTTACTTATTCCGGGCTATGGTCCTGGCTGCCTGCCTACTAACAACCTAAGGAAGATGCTGGGGTGGATCCAGGAATTTTAGAAAGGTACAGGGGGGGGGGGGCGTGCAGGGGTGGAGAACTAGCCCATGCACACTGTACTGTGTAATGAATAAGAATATTTATCAGCTTAAAAGAACAGCAACTAAAGATAAACAAGAAACTATTTTCAGTCAATAAATAGTGAAGCTTGAAAGAGCCTTCTCGGGTGACACTGCACAAAAGCATGGCAGATATCATCAACTGACATTCTCACTCCATAGTTCATGGCTATTACAGCAAGATCAGAAAAGTGTTGTTCAGTCAAAGTCGACCTTGTGTATGTTTTTATCCTCCTGAGTAAACTAAATGATCGTTCTGCTTCAGCACTGGTGATAGGCAGAGTGCAAGCAATGACTAGAATGTTTGGGAAAGTATCAGAGTCACAAGAGCTAAGAGCTAGGAGATAATTGTTGGGGATGGTAGCCTCATCTTTGTCTCGCTTATGCTCCCACAATGATTGCCATCTTCTTAGTTCACTTTTGAGAGACAAGGAACATGGAAGATCTTGTTCCCAGTACAGAAGATCATCTATATGTTGTGATAGTTGAACACTCGGATTGCAGTTGAGCACTGAAGGCACAAGGCATATGACTTTGTTTTCCCTACCCTTGAAATCTTTCCTCCAACTGGTTAATGAATGAATCCAGCACTGGTATACTCTCTTGTAATGCTCTTTTGCTGATTGACTTGGAGTGTTCCGTTGAATGGTTGTCTTTCTTGGAACACTCTCACTCACACCAATTGACTCAGCCAGTTCAAGTACCTCGCAATACCACAAGCTAAAAACGGTTTCAATAGTCTTTCTGAGGGTTTTCAAGCATTCAATCGCTTCAGTAACTTTGTTATAGACATCATATATATCTTGATCCTGCTTCTGAAGTTTTGAAGCAAGTAGTTTTACTTCATCAAGAACATTCTTGGTGATTATAAAAACAGCAAGAGTTTGAAAAGAAGAGAGAGCAGCTTTCAGACTTTGTGCTTTCACTCTTGTCTCAGTATCCCAATTCCAGCTCCCACCTGATGAGCCTAAATTTGGGTAATCAGTAGGATACAAAATGGCATCTAAGAAAGTGATAAGTGGCTCATACATTTCAAGAAACATTTCAAAGCATGTACGTCTCTCCACCCATCTTGTCTTACACATTCCTGGAAGCTTTCTTGCTTTTGAAGAAGGCAAGAATTCATTGACTGTAAGTTCAAAAAGGTTTTGTCTCTTAGGGCTGTGAGCTAAAAGGAGGTGTGCTTCATTTATAACTAAAATCAAGTTTCGCACTTTCTGAACAAGACATGCTCTGGCAATTGAAAGATTAAGGCAGTGTGAGTAGCAGTGTGTGTACAAAGCTAGTGGGCTGACCTTCTTGACTTTAGATTGAACTCCTGCAATGCCGGATGACATCACAGATGCTCCATCATAAGCTTGCCCTCTAATTCTACAGGGATCTAAAGAAACTGAAGGACTAGAAACTGTTTCAAGAATCTTTCTTGAAATGGATGAAGCATTGGCTCGGTCCAAGTAGACAAAGCTAATCAGGCACTCCTTGATATGAGGATCAGTGGGAGAGGACAGATCAACATACCTGAAGCACACAGAAAGAATCTCTTGATTAGAATGAGGATCTGTGGCTTCATCAGCAATGATGGTGAAAGGGAATTTTTTTCTCAGAGCTGTTCAATTACATGCTCTCTAATTTGCTCGCTAATTTTAGATGCATATATGTGAATAACCTCATTTTGAATGGTCTTGCTGGTATACTTCGCATTCCTTTTAGCTGAGAGAAGGTGTTTGTGTAGGAGCATATCTGTCTTAGCCAAAAGCTGAAGTGTGGCTACAAAATTGCCCCTGTTGAGAGAAATCCACTCTGTAGTCAGAGTGGCCTCTGAATGGTAGTGCTTGCTTTGCCAAAAACTCTACAGCCAAAACTATCTGCTGGAGAACATGCCTGTTCTCTTCAGCTTGTTGGTTGCTCTGTTTCAATAGTCTTGTATCTATCCTTTCATCTGGTTGGTTAAAATTTCTGAGAAAAAGGTCTACCCTCTTAGCTGCACGGCAATGCATTTGAGTCTGATCATGGCATACAAGTAAACCATCCTTGCCAAGTGCTTTTGAGTATGGTTTCTGGTATGGGGACAAAACAAACAAACCAGAACGATTGCCAACTCTAGAAACACTGCCTCTACCCGGCTGCTCTGGAAAAACTATAAAATATCTGCAAGACCACCTGCAAGAACAGTGCTGTATGAAAGCCAAGGAAATTGTACTAACCATCCAAGCTGGAAGGATACACTCCAGGTTTTTCCTACTTTGGTAACCTGATGTGAATGAAGATGATCAGAAGAAGAAGGTTTGGAATGATGAGAAAGATATTGCTTCTTACGATCATCTGGGATATTATTTGCTAATGACCTAAGCTTATCCCAGTTACCTTACGCGGCCTCAACTATTGTCCCTAAGTCCACCTGTCCACTAGTTGACAGAACTACACTGAGTGATGTAGTCATCGTATCAATTGTTGCTGAGCATAACTCATAACTGAGAAACAGTAGTTGGCATTGACAAGGAAGAGCTCGATGTAGTGGTTGTGACTGTCATTGATGGTGATTGAACAAATAAATCTATATCAGTTGATGCCAGAGTTACCATCATCAGCAGTCATTGACACAGGGATATGGGACCCAGACTCGATTCTACATTAATTAGAAGGCTATTATAAATTGAGCATTCAACTCTTAACCCTTATTGTTCATATACTAGCTGTATATTGTATCTTACCTTTAAAAAAAAGTTGTCAGCTGGGTGCAATCCCTGGGTGATGGCCTCTTTCTACTTCAATATTGATGGCAGATGCAAAATGCTATAATATATGCACAGCCACATTCCAGGAGTGTGGGTTTACTAGAATTTCATTCATATTTAACCGTTTGTAGTTTAACCAAAGTGTCTATATCTAACAAGTGTCTATATCTAACAAGTGTCTATATCTAACAAGTGTCTATATTCTATATCTAACAAAGTGTCTATACTAACAAAGAAACTGGAGGTGGAGCTAGTGTTTAGAACGTTATGGGGGGGTTGCAACCCCAGAAACCCCCCCCCTGGATCCACCCCTGACACTGCACACTGGAGTCGACTTAAGTCGTTTCATAAGTGTTTCTGCGCGTCCACACTGCAAAAAACAAGTCGACTTGAACTTCGAGTCGACTTTAAACGACTACGTTTTGAGTCAACGAAATAGGTGACTTGAGATGTAAACTTTTCAAAAACGTAGAAATTGAGGAATGTAATAAATATTGCGCATCATATAGAACACTTTTTATTGCTCAGAGCTCGCGAGATGACTGGAGGTTGGGAGGTTGATAAAACTAAGGCTCTGGTCAGTACCTGGGCGCAGGAGGGCGTGCAGAAGGAATTGGATGGGGTGAAACGTAATAGGACGGTATATGAGCGCGTTGCTCAGCAGTTGGCAGTCCTTGGGATCGAAAAGACGAGGCATCAGTGTCGGTCGAAGATTAAGAACCTTGAAGTATACAAAGGCTATCTAGCTACTGTCGCTGTCGCTATTTGTAAGCCTGCCTTTTTATATATTTTGAATGGTAGCTTCATCAGCCACCATCATCCACACGAAAAAAAGAACTCGATACGTATTCGCCATAGCACAAGTTAGGTTTCGCGCATGCGTGACATTTTTGACGGCAGTGGGCGGTCCCGTGCAGGTAACTTCTCTGTGGCGTGCAAAGTCGTTTTGCGCAACGGAAACGACTCAGAAAACGATTTGAAACGTTTCCATTTTTGTGTAGGCCTTTAAGGCCTGTCCACACTACACAAAAATGGACATTGATTGAGAGCAACAAACTCAGCACTATGCATTGATGAGTTGACAGCCATAGGTGTTGTGACATTGACAGCTGGCAGTTCCTGACTCTTGACTTTCTGAGTGCAAGATGAAAAGAAGACTTATTACTGATTTCTTTGTTCCTGCCACTGGAGAGGTTGCTGAGAAAAGATGGAGGCCTGATGATGACCCTTCAGCAAATCACAACCCTGGCTCAGTTGGTGGTACATGTAATGCAGTTCTTAGTGTGAGGCCAGAGCCTGAGGGTCCTATTGATAGCAGTGACTACCTGGAATGTGCTAGCTTACCAGGGAAAAAACTAAACTCTTGCTACTCAAAGAGAGATGTCCTGACAAAACAATTTCCAGACAAAGTTTATATGGACAAAACCAGTTCTCTGGGTATTAAGAAGCCCTATTGCCAGCATGAATGGTTTAAAATCCACCCATTTATTTCTCACTCCATTAACACTTTTCCCGGTGTAAGCGCCATATGGCGTAATTGCTTTTGAAAAATCATAAAAAATCAATCGTTGGGTTGTTTTGCAAAACAAAAATATCATAAAATTGCGCTATTCTAACTGCAGCTACATTCAAAATTATACGGCAATAGCGCCATGGTAACTAGGGAAATCCCGCCCGTAAAGTTCAAGGGGTCAATTCTGCCCTAGAATTTAAAATGGTCGAAAGGCTATCTTTTGATGAGGTGCTCACAGCGGTCCTGGACGACAACTACGACGACTTCGGGTTATCTGACGATGAATCTGAGGAAGGGGAGAGTGAAGCCTACCGTGTACAGCCCAGTTTGGATCGTGACCAAGTAGAGCTACTCGGCAGAGACTTTTCCAATCGAAACCATGGCAGTATGGACGAAGCTATGGCTGTTGGAGGCGAAGGCATTGATCCTGGCAGTCCTCCTGGTAAGTCAATGTACTTTGCTAGCTATATATAAAGCCTGATAGTCTGAGGAGCTAGCTAAATCATGGTGTTAGCTACACCTGTGTAATAGCCTACTTTCCTTTATAGTTCTAGCTGTACTTGATTCCTTGACTTGTCTAATAAGTTGACGAATAACAACTCTATCATGTTCAGGTTTGATGGAGCAAGTGATGGACCATGACGGAGATAATACCATGGCACAGCTTCCCCATGTTCAGATGAGTTCTGATAAAGATAGTGATGCAAACACACCTACCCCACTCTCTTCATCCATACTACACGAGGACGCTCGTCTTGTTAGACCTACACGAGGACGTACTTTTCTCAGAAGTAGGAATGTTCAACTCTCCCCCTTACCTTCATCCAGTGCTAGTCTTACTGCACGAGGACACTTGTATATCAGACTATGAGTATGTCATTACAGAGTATTGTATTGTATAATTGCTCTTTGATTCTGTGTACATTGTATCAATATTATTGGTTATGGGAATTGTATCAATAATATTGGTGGGAATTCTATACAGTAGAAATTATGTCCTCTCTGTTAGTCAGGCAAACGTCTTGTCATACCACAGCATATCTCAGTTGTTCCTAAAGTTGGCTGAAAAAAGGATAACAATACAATAATATACAATTTTAATTTTTTTATTTTATTATTAAACATAATGATATTCATACATGTGTGGTTTGGTTACCTAGCAATATGAATTGACCACAATAATGTCCAACAGTAGAGCTATCTTGTGGTATATGGTTGCTAGGGACTATTGTTAACCTCTGATTTAATATCAATTTATTTGTATTTAATGGTCAATTTTTAATTTTTTCCCAAATAAACTTACCGGGAGAAGAGTTAAGGAGGATGGAATTTACTGCCTATCATGTGTGCTTTTTCCTGTCAAACCTGTACATGGGCACTAACCAAAGCTTACCAAAATTGGAAAGATGCCCGAAGCGATTTGCGAGCATACTCTTGCCTTGAGTACCACAAAAGGTCAGAAGCTCATTTATTCAAACATCTGAAAACCCATTGACCCGGATTGATTGAGAGCAAACTGCAAAAAGAATTGAGAAAAATCGGAACATTTTGGGATCAATAATTGTGTTTCATTTTGTGGGAGACAAGGAATTGCATTGTGTGGTCACATGGAAGAGGAGGCTTCTTTGCATCCAGGGTATCTACTATCTCTAATCGACTTTCACGTAGATGCTGGAGATACTGATTTGAAGGAACACTTAGAAACGCCAATGCCAAGTATGTTTCACTGAATGAGCTTCTGTTTTGCATTAAGAGGAGTTTATGCAAAATGAGATCATAAAAGAAATAAAAAATCAGGAAAATGGATCCTTATATGCTGATGAGGAAATCGACAAATCAAATTGGGGGCAACTTGGAATTGTCCTACGTTACACTGTAGGTACCACTACTGTTGAAAGATTATCGAGTAAGTAGCTTGTGAACGAATTACTGGAGAAGCATTGTGCTCTGAAATAATTATGATGGTACTGGGAATATGGCAGGGTACCTAAATGGCTGTGCAGCAAATTTCATGACGTTTGCTCCTAAAGCTCCTTACTTCCATTGTTGTAGCCATGATCTTAATCTAGCTCTCTCAAAAGCATCATCAGTGCCACAAATACACTGCATGCTATCTACAATCACTCGGCTAGGAATCTTTTTTAAATGCTCACCAGAAAGGCAAAGATATTTAGAGAAGCATATAGAGAATTACAACTCGATCAGAATTTGATTCCAATCAAGAAAGTTAATTGCTTTGTACAACTCGCTGGGTCGAAAGACACACATCTTTGTTTGATTTTCATATAATGTATGAGCCTTTAAATGTCTAGAGGACATTCATTCAAGACAGAATTCTAACATCAGGTGGGATAGCAAAACAGTAACTGAAGCAAGTGGTCTCCTATGTCAGTTAACTACATCATGATTCATTGCTTCCTTTCAATGTGCCAGATATTTTTTTGGTTTTGCATCATCACTAGCAACTATTACATCATCACTAGCAAGTATGCTTCAGGGAACCAGTATGGATACTATTGCAGCATGCCAGCAGATTCAAGGTGTTTTGGATTTATTCAAAGATACGAGAAAAGAGCCTGAGAAGTATTATTTTTTTAATGTATGAGAGTGTGCTGAAGTAGCAAATATTCTGTGCCTCGTAGATGTGCCAAACAAACAATGTGAAGTAATGTTAGTGGTGAAACTTCATATGTGTACTGGAGGCGAGCTATTTTTTTCCTAACATGATATCTGAATTATCATCTCGATTTTGTCACTGTAACAAAGTAGCAGTACAGGGTTTAGGATTTATTCCTAGTAACTTATCACAACTAACAGATGATAGTGTTGACAAAATTGCAGCCTATTTTTAAGAAGACTTACCTATATAGCATCCAGTGTCTAGCACAAGAAATCCAGCTATGGAGGAGGCTTTGGCAGCAATGAGGAAAAAACTGATACAATTCAAGATACTTTAGAAGAAATGAATCGGCGCCTATATCCTAACATTGCAGCTATTTTGCATGTACTACATTTGATTTCTGTGACCAGTGCTTCAGTTGAGTGAAGTAATTCATCATTAAAATTCATCAAATCTCCTCTACGCTTTAACAATGGGTGAAGAAATACTGAACGCTTTGATACTGTTGTATGTTCACTAAGATATAGCGCTATTGATTTATTTGCTAACAGGAGTCCTAGCTGAATGTTATATACTTTAGTAGTATACTTTAGTAGTCCAGTATAACTTTTTGGTCAAAATGATGAATATGAATAATTTGCTACATTACAAAACTCGGGTTGTTTAGCGCCTGTGGATGTTTTAGCATCCATCTGGTTGTTAAGTGCTGCTCTCACTGTCATTAGAATGCATCTTTATTAAGCACTAGTTAATTTTGATTAAAGAATAATGGTGTGCGTTATATAAAAAGTAAGCGCCTGTTCGATGTTTAGCGCTGGTTTTCTTGTCATTTCAGTTAGAAGCTAGGGCGCTAAACAACCAGAGTTTACGCTATATCAATCTGTATGTCTGTCTGTGTTTGTATGTGTGTGTGTGCATGTGTGCATGTATGTGTTCGTCCTTTATAGACTCCTCTCCTGGAGGTGGTAAAATGGCATAACCAACATTTTTGAAAATCTTTTGACCTTGGGCATGTTTTCGGCCTGGTTTTGTGGGTGTGGCTATACTTGGGCAGCATCTGATGTTAAAGTGGCCCACCTGGAACCAAGTTAATGTTTTAATTGTTAATTTGCACTTGGAAATTAACACCTGAAAACATTAGCTGGGTGTCTAATATGGATCTGATGCCCAGGAGTAGCCATACTCCACAAAACCAGGTCAAATACATGCCCAGGCTCAAGAGGTTTTTAAAAATGTGGGTCATGCCATGGAAGCACCTCCAGGAGCAGATTCTATTGGCTGTAATTATAGTCAACTCTTGCACAGGAATATACGGGTTAGTATCAGTGCCCACATAGCAGGCCTGACACTGCTAGTTATATTAATATGCTTACCGTTACATTTACGTGGGCATGCCTCCCACCCTAATGCAAGATACTCTAAATCTCCAATATTAATGGCCCCCCCAATTCAACATTCCTGGATCCGCCCCTGATTGAGGTGATGACAGTGACAGTCATCAAGCAACAAAAACAATTTCAAGAATATTGTGAAGATGATGTACTCTAGAACTTGGCATTTGGTATAAGAAAGAGAGATCTTGTAGCAGCACCTGAGGACACTCATGACCTGTTGTGCTAGTTACATCCTAGGAAGAGGCATTAGCTGGGAAATTTGTGAAGGCCAGCAGATGTGACCATTCTAGTGGATCTTACAACTCCGTGGGGTGGGTGGGGTGGGTGGGGGTTATTTTCACTCTGCAGACAACCTTGGCAGCTGTGCAAATAAGTTCTTGATGGGTGCTCAGGAAGTGACTATTATTATTGGAAGAACATTAAGAGAGTGCTGAGGAGAGCAGATCACAAGAGCCTGTTAAAAAAAGTGTGAATTGAACACACATTTTCGGGCTGCGGAAAAAGATTGTGGCTAGCAAAGTTTATTAAATCAGCTATTGTCTCTTCACAAGCATCTATGGTGGGCCAGGCAGAACTTGGGTAGAGTTCTAGCCACTATGGAAGAGACATGTCCAGTCAGTGACAGGCCAATGTTGGCCAGGGCTTTAGTGGACCACCTGAGCATCAACAGATCGAGTGGAGTTGGGATAGTGGAGAAGAAGTGTGTCTGTCTTGTAATGTGCAGTGTTCCTGATGAACTTTGAACCTTGAGTATATACATGATATTTATACATGGCAGCAGTTAAGGAAAATTACAGAAATTATAAGTTAGCCAATCCCATACCATGCCAGGAGGTGGGTGACCAAGAACCCATGGAGTCTGAGGGGAACGCGAGCTGATGGCTTGTAAGTGGCCAATGGTGCTGATAAGAAACAGTTCTTGATCTCTCTGTAGCTAGTCAGGCGAGAACCTGTTCTTCTGATGCTCGACAAGAATTGTTGCTGCACATTGTCCATACTGTCACATAACTTCCAAATAATGTCACTCCAAATGATTGTCACTCCAAATCATTATCACTCCTAATGATGTCACTCTAAATGATGTCACTCCAAAGATGTCACTCCTAATGATGTCACTCCTAGGTGTTCCACACTTTGAGCAGCATTTTGTCAGATTTCCTCTTACATCATCTGCACAATTAGCAAGTAGAGGGGACTATTTTCACTGCTAAATAAATCCGGTTCATGAGCAGACAAAATTCCCTTCCTGTTTTACCTCCTTAAAGAAAGCCGAACACCGGAATACGTAGAAAAAAGGGGAAAAAAGAGTTCCTTGGAATCACCGCACCCCCAGTGCAGTGCAGACAATAATATAAACAGGTGAGATGACTTCTGCTGTAATAAACACCGGCATCGAGTTGTACTCCTTGAGTGTGGTGTGGGGGAAGAGTCCCTTTCTCCTCTGCCAGCATTCACTATTCATGCACCCACCTACATCTACAACCATCTGTACACTCCTCATCTTCCCAAACAAACATGCACCCACCTACATCTACAACCATCTGTACACTCCTCATCTTCCCAAACAAACATGCACCCACCTACATCTACAACCATCTGTACACTCCTCATCTTCCCAAACAAACATGCACCCACCTACATCTACAACCATCTGTACACTCCTCATCTTCCCAAACAAACATGCACCCACCTACATCTACAACCATCTGTACACTCCTCATCTTCCCAAACAAACATGCACCCACCTACATCTACAACCATCTGTACACTCCTCATCTTCCCAAACAAACATGCACCCACCTACATCTACAACCATCTGTACACTCCTCATCTTCCCAAACAAACATGCACCCACCTACATCTACAACCATCTGTACACTCCTCATCTTCCCAAACAAACATGCACCCACCTACATCTACAACCATCTGTACACTCCTCATCTTCCCAAACAAACATGCACCCACCACATCTACAACCATCTGTACACTCCTCATCTTCCCAAACAAACATGCACCCACCTACATCTACAACCATCTGTACACTCCTCATCTTCCCAAACAACACTATGGCCACCTTCATTTCAGTGCCTACCCTCTCGACCTCCTCCAAGCTCCTTCAACTCCATCCAGCTCATGACTAATGCTTTCCGTACACTCCAAATCACAACTTATTATCATGTCTTCCACTTCCTTCCTGTCAGACAACACGCTATTCAGCCTACATCGCTTCCTATCCTGCAATAGACCTGCTGACCCCATCCTTAACACCAACCTCACTTCCCTGCAATCACCTTGTACACCTTTCTGTTCTGTCACCTCTTGTTAATCATGCCACTTCAAGCTGCTCTGACTCACTCGACATCCTCCCAATCACACACATTTCATCTTCACCTTCCATTCTTCACCTCACTGACCCTAGCTCGTTCAGATCGTATTTCTTCCTCAACAGTCTTCCCACCATCCTATCCCTCCAGCCATTCTTAGCTTGTCTGCCACAACCTTTACCAGTCTACCCTCCTCCATCTTTGCAAGCCTCCTACCATTGAACATTGTTTTCTTACCTCCTTTCTGCCAACTTCCTCCGCCCAAGTCCCCCAGCACTGCCACTCCTGCCACTGTGTTGCTAACCCTTAATAAGCTTCTTCCTACTCTTGACTCTAATTTCCTACAAGCACTCTGTCCTCCTGTCTGCCACACTTCAGCAGCATGTCCCAGGCTTGACCTAGCCAACAGCTCCCACACCACCTTATACACTTTCATTTTTCTGTTCACTTTACTCATCCACCATCACTACCTTTCCAATCCATTCCTCTGCTCTAACCTTCATCTCCTCCAAGTGTACATTCCCTCTCAGTTTCTCATCAAACCACACCCCCAGGTATCTGAACACTTCCACTACACGTACTTCCAGCTCCTCCCCATCAATATCCACTTCACACTATTCCTCCCTTTCCAAATGACCATTCTTATTCTTCTTCTATCAAACTTCAACTTCCATCTTATTGCATACTTCTGTACCACACCCAACATCTCTTGCAACTCCACTCCTGTGTCCGCCAAAAAAATAATATCATCAGCATAGAGCAATGCAGCACACCATGTCATCCACCTTCCATCCCAGCTCAGCTCCCTCTAGTTCATCCACCATTCCTGACACATACATGTTGAATAATGTTGGTGACAAAGGAGACCCCCGCCCAAGTCCCCCCTCTATCCCGAACCACCTTCACAGACCACTGTTGGCTTCCACCTTAATGTAGACGCCATGATACATTCGTACAAATTTCTCCCACCTGCCCCCCACAAGCCATCCCTCCTCGCACTGTCGTAAGCCTTACTGATGTCTAAGGTAAGACAATCCATTCTCCCTTTTCTGAATCTCATCTGAGACCTCCATGCTTCTGAGAAAACTCTCTCCTCACAATTTTGTTAACCTCTCTACCATCAAAGTAGTAAAGACCTTCGCTACACAACTCACTAATGGTATCCCTCTATAACTCCCAATCACTTCTGCATCACAGTCTTTGTAGAGTTGTACCAACAAACTCCTCATCGAATCCTCTGGACAGCACTCCCTCCTCAGCACCATGTTCAGCAAATCTACTAATACTTCTACCACCCTCCACCCTCCATCATCATCTCAATCAAGTGTTCCAACTGGTCCTGGAGCTTTTCCGCTCCTTAAACTCTTAAACAAATCCATCACCATCTTATATCAACACTGCCTCAACTATAAGTGTTTATATAATCCATCTTGTCTGTTTCTCCAGTTTCCTCTCCAGTTCCCCCTCTTCCTACACATGGTAACTAACCCTTGTCACTAAGTCCAGCTCCTTCAACTCTTCCACTTCCAATATTCAGTCTTCATCAAATAATCTCTCCTCCAAAGCCTCCAAATATAGCTCACCATGCTCATCGTACTCCTTACAAACTTCCTCTACTACATTCTCCCTTTCCACCTCAAGGGCTCTTCCCTCCTCTTAGAGATTAATCCCATTCTCCACTCAACCCTCCTCTACTGCCTACTCCCAATCATCCCTTACCTACCCAAGGGTTTCCCCCTCATATAAGGGATTGGCACCCTCCACCTGGCATCAACAATGGATGTCCCCCAAAAAATCATTCACCTCCAGGCCTCCACAAAACGCCCACCCCAATCATCTACCCATCAGTCCTCAGCAACTCTCCTCACATCTTCATCCTACCCTCCCTCTTCTGGGTCTATTCTTTCACCACATCTCCTGTCTTCCCCCCAGCTATCAACTCCATCTAAAGAAACTACGAAGGATCTAAACCTTAACTTCAAAGTCCAAAATCTCTCTCTTAAAACCTCTCCTCTTCCGTCTAATTCCACCTCTCGCTTCACCAGCTGATCTCTTAAGCTCTTTTCTTTCAATGCCTGCAGCCTCTTATATAAATTACACCTTTCTTCCCGATCTTCTTTGTGTGAATGAGACTTGGCTCTCCCCAGACATTCTTAATAATGAGATTTCTCGACCTAACTTTATCGCCCAGATAGAAATCGCCATGGTGGTGGTGTTGCTATTCATGTACACTTCTTTACATGCTGTTCCTTTGAACATCCGCAAAAGCCTCGAACTCCTTCTTCTCTTAGTCAAAGTCAAAGTACAGGAATTTACTTTTATGTTTGGAGCTTTTTATAGACCTCCTCCTTCTTAAACTCCTCCTTCTTAAATAATGTATCTCTCCTTTCAGACACTCTAAGCGCTCTTTTGCACACTGTGCTCTCTGGCCTGATCCTTTCTGGAGACTTTAACGTCAATGTTGATGTGTCCTAAGTACTCTTCTCTGTCTCTATCTCTTAAACTTTCTGCACTCTCTGATTTGTTCTCCCTCAAGCAACTCTCATCCTTTCCCCCACTCACCTCTCATTCTGGCTCGACCTCTACATAGACCTTGTCTTTGTTCCATCCCATGTTCATGCTTCTTCTTTGGTTCTGCCACCCGTATCCTCCTCTGATCATAATAGTATCTTAATGGAAATCACCTTTCCTTTTCTCCTTCCTACTATATAGAAAGTGTACCAAGTGTAAAATCTGGTTTATCATCTCGCTGACTTTGACAGAGCTGCCTACCTACTTTCCTCCTTTCCCTGGGATCAACTCCTGTCTTCAGACCTTGATTTCTGGAAAGCATTTAAAGATAGATTTTCAGAAGTCATCAGTTTGGGTGTCTCCTCTAAATTTATCTAACCCTCTTCTTGCCACCCTTGCAGTGATAATAGCCTTCAACAACAAATTTTAAAAATGTCACAATCTTTTCTTATGTGCTAAAAAACTAGACTCACCTGCTCTTTATCTGGCTTTTCACTCACTTAGAAACATCATAATTATCATCTACTATTAAAAGAAAGAAATGCATCTTCTTCCAGTCTCTCTCATCCTCTCCTTCCAAAATGTTTTGGTCTTTTGTCTGCTTACCTTTCATTTCCCCCTACTACTACCAGGCTCTGGAAATCTCTCCCCAATGACTTGGGCAATATCAACACTCCTTATCATCAATTAGACTATAATCAGATATAATTCCTCCAGGCATGTTTACTTATTTTTACTCTTCATATTTTTTAAATTCATTAATTAATTTATTTTTCAAAAAAAATGAGCTCAGTAGCAGCAGAAGTTAATTAGAGCTTTACATATGTGATAATATGCTAATGTAGATGGGGGGGGGAGAAGGGTTGAAGTTGGGCTAAGAATTGTTTGAAGGAAGAGAGTGAGGACAAGGATCTAACGAAGGTTGGGAATGAGTTCCAAAGAGCTGTGGCAGAGGGAACAAAAAGACTTCATGGATGCAGTGTGGGATTATGGGATTATGATGTTCAATGGGTGGTATTGGCGAGAAGACATTCATGAGTATAGTAGGAGCTAATTGGATTGAGTCTGGAGGGAAGTGGATGTAATTGTTTATTATTTTGTAAATTAGAAGGAGCTTGGCCCGAGCACATCTATTTGAGAGTGTAGGAAGTTTAAAGGTGGAGAGGTTGGATGCATAGTCAGAAGTACATTGGCGAGTACAGAGTCTGAGTGCATAGTGCTGAATGTGTTCTAAGGATTTTGAATTACAAGAAGAGGGAGGAGGTGACCACACAGAGGAACAGGAACTTAGATGAGTGAGAACTAATGTTTTGTAAAGTTTAATTAGCATATGAGAGGATAAGTGATGGTAAAGGTTGCGATAAATTAATCATATTATTTTCCTTGATTTAGTGCGTACTTTGCTAATCACCAGTTTCCAGGAGAGGTTAGAGGTGAAAGTAACTCCTAAGTATGTAAATGAAGTGATGAGATCAGGGGGAGTGCTATTGAGGACCTATACAGTGGAGTATGAGGATGCGAGGGGTTTACGAGAGATCATCATGTACTTGCTTTTATTAGAGGAGATGGGAAGATAGCCATGGTGGTATAATGTCAATGTCTGATTGCACTGAATCTAAGGAAGAGGTTGAAGAGAATGGATGAGAGAGGAGGATGTCGTCTGCATAGAGAGTAAGTGTAGAAGATGTCGAGAGTGGGAGCTTTGCAATGCCGTTAATGTAAAGAACAAAGAGAAGAGGACCAAGAATAGATCCTTGAGATACTTCAGAGGATGCATGACACGAAGAAGAGTAAACACCACAGATAGTGACACTCTGTGACCTGGCCGTAAGATGGGAAGTGAGCCAACAGAGGAGGTGAGAAGGAATATTAAGTGAGGACAGAGTGTTTAAGAGTGGTCTATGCGGCACAGAGTCAAAAGCTTTCTTGACGTCTAGAAAGACTGCACAGACAGACTTGTGGGCATCCAGGGAAGCAAACCAGGATTGAATTACGTTAAGTATTGCTATTTCAGTAGACAGGCCTGGGAAAAATCTGAACTGAACGTTTGACAAAACATCTTGTAAGGTGATAAGCTTGTGTTAGTACTTGCATCAGTATTATTACCTTCTCAGCTGAAGTCTAATGTACTTCTAGGTGACTTTAATGTTGACCTCTTGCTTGGGGGTCAAGCCTCCAGTGAACTCCTGGCCATGCTATCTTCTTTCCATTTATCTAAGTGGTTAATGAGCATACCAGAGTCTGTAGCCTATCCTCTACTCTGATAGACCATGTATACTTATCTGATACATCGTTACTCTCCTCCTGTGACACCCACCCACCCCTTGGAAACTCAGACCACAAATCTATCTGGCTGCACTTGCTTAGGACTAAACAGAATCCTGTAAAGATGCACCGTACAGTTTGGAACTATTCTAAGTCTGACTGGTGTGCCATCATTGATGACCTTAACCATGACCTTCTCTTCCCATCCAATGACGTTGATACTTCTTGGCATGCTTGGAGATTTCACTTGATTGTCCTCTCTAGACACATCCCTAATAGGTTACTAAAGCTAAGAAAGTCTCTACCATGGATAAATTCTAGGCTTATCAAACTCTTTCGCAGACGTAATCACTGTTATTCTGAGTACAAACCTTCTAGGTCCCCAGCCCTTTGGTCAAAGTTCTGCCGTCTTTGTAATTTATCGGTCTCTGCAGTGCGTCAGGCCAAGTGTCAGTTCCTCAAAAATTTGGCTTTAAACCTACATTCACCCAAGGTCTTCTGGTCTCTCTATCATTCCATTTCACTGAATGGCCAGAGAACCCCGCCTATCTTGTCTAATGGCTCAATTTCAGTTGAGGCCTCCTCAAGTAAAGCTAATTTGCTGAATGCCTATTTTCCTTCCTGCTGTTCTCGTTCTGTCTCTGTCCCAGTTGAGTCTCTTGAAGCTCCTTCTTGCTCCTCTTGCCCTGGCTGGTCTTTCATCAGGTTCTTGTTCAGAGGAGGAGGTTTTTAAGCTACTCTCTTTCATCAAGCCAAAGACTGCCTCTGGCCCTGATAGAATTCCCAGCATGATGCTGCGTAAGACAGCTATTGCTACCTACCCATCCCTGACCTCTCTATTCAATCTCTCTCTCTCTAGTGGGATCTTCCCATCAGCATGGAAGTCACTTCTGTCTTCAAAGGGGGTGGCGCTGACCCGAGTCTTGTTCAGAACTATCGACCCATTTCCCTCTTGCCACTGCCTTGCAAGATACTTGAACGTATTGTTCACAACAGGCTGTCGTCTTATTTATAACAAATTCTGTTCTGTCTTCCCGGCAGTTTGGCTTCCGTCCTGGCAGTTCCACACAGGAGGCATTGCTGTTTGCTACCAATGACTGGCACGTCTGTCTAGACTCTGGTGCTACAGTTTTTTTCGACCTGTCGAAGGCCTTTGACAGAGTACCTCACCGTGCGCTCCTTTCTTCTCTTACTAATACTGGTATTTCAGGTTCTCTATTGCACTGGTTTTCTAGCTACCTACTGGATCACACTCAAACTGTTGTCTTGAATGGTTACACCTCTTCCTCATGCTGTTTTGTCCGGTGTTCCCCGTGGGTCTATCCTCGGCTCTCTGCTCTTCTCAATATACTTGAATCCCATATTCAATGTCCATCTTCATAGTGGCTCAACTCTTGTAGCTTATGCAGATGACATTGCCCTGTACAGGCCTATCCCACTGCTGCTGATGTCACTATCCTATAGCAAGATGTGGACTTGATCTGTAACTGGATTACTGATGTTGGCCTTTCGATCAACCGCAAAAAAACGGATCATTTATAGGAAAAGAAAACGTCCTATAGTCCACATCACAGCTCTTTCAGTCTCTCTCCCAGTGGTGGATTCTGTTGTTTTCTTGGGTGTCTCCATCTCCTCCAACTTAAAATGGAATGCTCATGTGGCCAACACCTGTGCTAAGGCTAGGCAGAAGTGGGATTCTTCTATCGTTTCTTTCGCCTGGCTGACACCAAGACCTTGTCTCACCTCTACAAGGCAATTATCCTCCCTCAACTCGACTATGGCAGCGTTTGGGACCTGGCTGTGTCTCCCTAGCCAACTCACTTGAGTCAGTCCAGAAGTTTGCTGCAAGATTATCCTCTAGGCACTGGTCCGACTTCTTTAATATATAGTCTCCCGCCTACTCTTGGCTGGAACTCATTTAAGAGCCAGACGAGCAACAAGTCCATGGTGTGTCGACACATCCTAATGTCTATTATTCCTCCCTCCTACTTCACTGCCCACCCTCATCCAAACCCCTGGACCTGCCACTCCTAATCATCTAATTACCCCCTTTGCAAGATCTGCCTATTATAGTCCTCTTTTTTTGTCCTCTTTTTTTGTTAGCTGTGTAAGAATATGGAATAGTTTACCTGACTTTATTGTGTTTGCCCCTAATATTAATTCCTTTTCCTTAAATTGTGGTCACCTTATAAATCCTAATCCCTTTCTATCATATTATATATTCAATATCTTTTGTGTTTATTATATTTATCTTAACTAACAGACTATTTACTTTCTTGTGTGCATCCCATTACTCATGTAACTAGGGTGGCCTTAATACTAGCATTTGGTTGCTAGCCATTTCTGTGCATTTGCCTTGTATGTTATAAAAAATAAAAATTAAAAAAATTAAAAATATAATATAATAATACGTGGAGTTCTAATACCTTGCTTATTATGGATAATAAGGAGATTGGATGATAGTCCTTGGGGAAAGAAGAGGGTGGAGATATTTTGGGAAGTACAAAGGAATGCTTCCAGTCAAGTGGGTAGTGCACCAGTAGAGAGGGAGGAATTAAAGATAAGAGAAAGAGGAATTGACATGGAGGCAGCTGTGGATCCTCACTCTGTTCCTTGCTGCTGCCTTCATGCTCTAGCTACACTGGAGACTCTGGTCTCTCATCGGCCAGTCTATTTCTCAGAGGGAATGCAAGTTAGAAGACTTGCAATCTCATCCAGTGAGCAGAGGAGCTCGGGTGGGCAAGGGAAGGGCAGAGGAGGTGGTGTGTGATTACAGAGGAGACTTATTAAAACAGCTTGAGAAGAAGTGATTTAGAACCTCGGCTTTAGACTGAAGGGAAGCACAAGTTTGATCTGGGATGGAATGCAAGATGTTTTTTCTTTAAATTGCTCTCCAAAAAGAACTCGAGTTGGGAGAAGATGATCTTTGGAAGAAGAAGTGTTTTGCTAAGCTGAGGAGTGAGAGTGTGGCTACGGCAGCGGCGATGGCTGTCCTCCCTTGGTTATTGATGATACAAAATAAATGCCCATCTCATTCATTCGCACCCTGACCTCCTTCACCTGAACTAGGTATTGTTGACACTCTTCTCTCTCCGCCAAACTTAAGTGTTACAATCTCCTCCCACACATTTTCTCCGTCTACCAGTTAGTGCTAAATCTTCCTACTTTTCTTTCCCCTCAGGTCCTCAGGTCTGACCAAAAAATCCTTCAGCTAGTTCCACCCGTTCTCTTATTTCGTCCATTTTCTCCTGTAGCTCCACCTACCTTTCTTTATTAGTACAATCTCACATTCCCCCTTGGCTTCTTTACATTCACCCCAGAGCTTGCTCATTTCAACATCGGGTCCCCCCATTCCTGTTCCCATTGCTTCTTCTGCTTCACCCAACCACATCCCTCTGAGTTCTCAAATTCCATTGCCTAGCCCTCACTCTGCCTGTAAACACCTTTCCCAGCATTCCAGATGCTATTTGTTGCATTGGACTCCTGCTCTCTGACCACCCCCTCAACTCTTCTGCTCATCCTACAAATGCTTCTGCTGATACATCAATCAACTCTCCTCTTGAATATTACTGTTTCCTCCATAGCTCCAGACCTCACTTCACAGTACCGAGTAGGTCTGTGATCCTCAGTCTTGATCGTACACCTACCCTACAATGAACTTGACCGCACCCTCAGTGTCCTGTGTACGCCCACCTACTGTGTTACAAACACTCAGGGGTGTCATCAGCCTCACCCACACGGCAATGACCCAATTAACTTCTTCAGCGCGCGCAAAGCGACAAAGTATAAGGTGTGGCGATAGGGGCGAGACTCTTTTGTTTTCCTTGACCTTTAGACCCGAGATCGAGGATTGACGACATATGACATAATAGTATTGCATTCCTGCATAGGCACGCGAGTGTGTGTACTTACCTAAAGGCGAGGGTCGTACATTGGTGTGTTGGGTGAGACCTAGGCTCTACCTGCCAGACTAGCTTTAGAACTACAGCTTCAACGCTTAGTTTCCTGGGATCGACGCGGTGGTTTAATTGGGTTGCTCTGTTTCCAGCCCTTCATTACCATATCTCTAGTCTAGCTATACGACCACCCTCTCCATTCTTCCCTTAAATCTATCGCTCCATCGATCAGGTTGCATGTTTTCTTGCAGCTGTTTGCTCGATGAGGAGTCGCAGGCTCAGGCCCGCATCAACAAGGCCATAGAGAGGGAACTAGACCAATGGAAGAAGGTCTCTAGAAAGGAAATCAAGTTGTTACTCCTAGGTGAGTGTCTATTGAACGCTGTATGTCGGGTTAGTTGAACAGTGGATCTGACGGGTGGTAGTCCACTACCCAGTTCAAGATTGCCAGCTGTGGGTGTGGTTCTATGCTTGAGACATGGCTGCATTCATGCATACTTGATGTGTGCAGGGACTGGTGAGGCTGGCAAGAGTACTTTTATCAAGCAGATGAGAATCATACACGGTGCTGGATACACAGATGAAGACAGGGCTGGCTATAGAGTTGGCATCTACCAGAACATCTTTCATGGGATGCAAATCCTTATTGAGGCGATGGAGAATTTGAATATCAGTTACAGTAATTCCATCAATGAGGTATGTAGTGATAATTATTTCATGAAGCTAGCGGACCTGCTCAATAGCAGTGCATTAACTTTGAGCAAGGGAAATGGTGTCCACAACCTGCCCTGTAGCTGGGCAGAGAAGACGGAGTGTTCTTGTTGCTTTCATCCTTGCAGGATAACTTGGCTAGTGTGTCAGAGGTGAACTGTGAAGAAGTGGCAGAGCTGAGCGAGGATCACTATGAAGCTCTCAAGACTCTGTGGGCTGACTCTGGCGTGCAGAGTTGCTATGAGCGTAGGAGAGAGTTCCAGATCTCCGACTCCGCTAAGTAGTAAGCTGTTGCAGTGATGTATACTGCTGACTGGGTGTATTAGGCCAACTCCAGCACTCCTATAAGCTGTTGTAGTGATATATACTGCTGACTGGGTGTGTTAGGCCAACTCCAGCACTCCTATAAGCTGTTGTAGTGATGTATACTGCTGACTGGGTGTGGTTAGGCCAACTCCAGCACTCCTATAAGCTGTTGTAGTGATGTATACTGCTGACTGGGTGTGGTTAGGCCAACTCCAGCACTCCTATAAGCTGTTATAGTGATGTATACTGCTGACTGGGTGTGGTTAGACCAACTCCAGCACTCCTATAAGCTGTTGTAGTGATGTATACTGCTGACTGGGTGTGGTTAGGCCAACTCCAGCACTCCTATAAGCTGTTGTAGTGATGTACATGTATACTGCTGACTGGGTGTGGTTAGACCAACTCCAGCACTCCTATAAGCTGTTGTAGTGATGTATACTGCTGACTGGGTGAGGTTAGACCAACTCCAGCACTCCTATAAGCTGTTGTAGTGATGTATACTACTGACTGGGTGAGGTTAGACCAACTCCAGCACTCCTATAAGCTGTTGTAGTGATGTATACTGCTGAGACTGGGTGTGGTTAGGCCAACTCCAGCACTCCTATAAGCTGTTGTAGTGATGTATACTGCTGACTGGGTGTGGTTAGACCAACTCCAGCACTCCTATAAGCTGTTGTAGTGATGTATACTGCTGACTGGGTGTGGTTAGACCAACTCCAGCACTCCTATAAGCTGTTGTAGTGATGTATACTGCTGACTGGGTGAGGTTAGACCAACTCCAGCAGCTGTTGTAGTGATGTATACTGCTGACTGGGTGTGGTTAGACCAACTCCAGCACTCGTATAAGCTGTTGTAGTGATGTATACTGCTGACTGGGTGTGGTTAGGTCAACTCCAGCACTCCTATAAGCTGTTGTAGTGATGTATACTGCTGACTGGGTGTGGTTAGGCCAACTCCAGCACTCCTATAAGCTGTTGTAGTGATGTATACTGCTGACTGGGTGAGGTTAGACCAACTCCAGCACTCCTATAAGCTGTTGTAGTGATGTATACTGCTGACTGGGTGAGGTTAGACCAACTCCAGCACTCCTATAAGCTGTTGTAGTGATGTATACTGCTGACTGGGTGTGGTTAGACCAACTCCAGCACTCCTATAAGCTGTTGTAGTGATGTATACTGCTGACTGGGTGTGGTTAGGCCAACTCCAGCACTCCTATAAGCTGTTGTAGTGATGTATACTGCTGACTGGGTGAGGTTAGACCAACTCCAGCAGCTGTTGTAGTGATGTATACTGCTGACTGGGTGAGGTTAGACCAACTCCAGCACTCCTATAAGCTGTTGTAGTGATGTATACTGCTGACTGGGTGTGGTTAGACCAACTCCAGCACTCCTATAAGCTGTTGTAGTGATGTATACTGCTGACTGGGTGTGGTTAGACCAACTCCAGCACTCCTATAAGCTGTTGTAGTGATGTATACTGCTGACTGGGTGAGGTTAGACCAACTCCAGCACTCCTATAAGCTGTTGTAGTGATGTATACTGCTGACTGGGTGTGGTTAGACCAACTCCAGCACTCCTATAAGCTGTTGTAGTGATGTATACTGCTGACTGGGTGTGGTTAGACCAACTCCAGCACTCGTATAAGCTGTTGTAGTGATGTATACTGCTGACTGGGTGTGGTTAGGTCAACTCCAGCACTCCTATAAGCTGTTGTAGTGATGTATACTGCTGACTGGGTGTGGTTAGACCAACTCCAGCACCCCTATAAGCTGTTGTAGTGATGTATACTGCTGACTGGGTGAGGTTAGACCAACTCCAGCACTCCTATAAGCTGTTGTAGTGATGTATACTGCTGACTGGGTGTGGTTAGACCAACTCCAGCACTCCTATAAGCTGTTGTAGTGATGTATACTGCTGACTGGGTGTGGTTAGACCAACTCCAGCACTCCTATAAGCTGTTGTAGTGATGTATACTGCTGACTGGGTGAGGTTAGACCAACTCCAGCACTCCTATAAGCTGTTGTAGTGATGTATACTGCTGACTGGGTGAGGTTAGGCCAACTCCAGCACTCCTATAAGCTGTTGTAGTGATGTATACTGCTGACTGGGTGTGGTTAGACCAACTCCAGCACTCCTATAAGCTGTTGTAGTGATGTATACTGCTGACTGGGTGTGGTTAGACCAACTCCAGCACTCCTATAAGCTGTTGTAGTGATGTATACTGCTGACTGGGTGAGGTTAGGCCAACTCCAGCACTCCTATAAGCTGTTGTAGTGATGTATACTGCTGACTGGGTGAGGTTAGACCAACTCCAGCACTCCTATAAGCTGTTGTAGTGATGTATACTGCTGACTGGGTGTGGTTAGACCAACTCCAGCACTCCTATAAGCTGTTGTAGTGATGTATACTGCTGACTGGGTGCGGTTAGGCCAACTCCAGCACTCCTATAAGCTGTTGTAGTGATGTATACTGCTGACTGGGTGTGGTTAGACCAACTCCAGCACTCCTATAAGCTGTTGTAGTGATGTATACTGCTGACTGGGTGTGGTTAGACCAACTCCAGCACTCCTATAAGCTGTTGTAGTGATGTATACTGCTGACTGGGTGAGGTTAGGCCAACTCCAGCACTCCTATAAGCTGTTGTAGTGATGTATACTGCTGACTGGGTGTGGTTAGACCAACTCCAGCACTCCTATAAGCTGTTGCAGTGATGTATACTGCTGACTGGGTGTGGTTAGGCCAACTCCAGCACTCCTATAAGCTGTTGTAGTGATGTATACTGCTGACTGGGTGTGGTTAGACCAACTCCAGCACTCCTATAAGCTGTTGTAGTGATGTATACTGCTGACTGGGTGTGGTTAGACCAACTCCAGCACTCCTATAAGCTGTTGTAGTGATGTATACTGCTGACTGGGTGTGGTTAGACCAACTCCAGCACTCCTATAAGCTGTTGTAGTGATGTATACTGCTGACTGGGTGTGGTTAGACCAACTCCAGCACTCCTATAAGCGATGTATACTGCTGACTGGGTGTGGTTAGGCCAACTCCAGCACTCATAAGCTGTTGTAGTGATGTATACTGCTGACTGGGTGTGGTTAGACCAACTCCAGCACTCCTATAAGCTGTTGTAGTGATGTATACTGCTGACTGGGTGAGGTTAGGCTAACTCCAGCACTCCTATAAGCTGTTGTAGTGATGTATACTGCTGACTGGGTGAGGTTAGACCAACTCCAGCACTCCTATAAGCTGTTGTAGTGATGTATACTGCTGACTGGGTGTGGTTAGACCAACTCCAGCACTCCTATAAGCTGTTGTAGTGATGTATACTGCTGACTGGGTGAGGTTAGGCCAACTCCAGCACTCCTATAAGCTGTTGTAGTGATGTATACTGCTGACTGGGTGTGGTTAGACCAACTCCAGCACTCCTATAAGCTGTTGTAGTGATGTATACTGCTGACTGGGTGTGGTTAGACCAACTCCAGCACTCCTATAAGCTGTTGTAGTGATGTATACTGCTGACTGGGTGTGGTTAGACCAACTCCAGCACTCCTGTAAGCTGTTGTAGTGATGTATACTGCTGACTGGGTGTGGTTAGACCAACTCCAGCACTCCTATAAGCTGTTGTAGTGATGTATACTGCTGACTGGGTGTGGTTAGGCCAACTCCAGCACTCCTATAAGATGTTGTAGTGATGTATACTACTGACTGGGTGTGGTTAGACCAACTCCAGCACTCCTATAAGCTGTTGTAGTGATGTATACTGCTGACTGGGTGAGGTTAGACCAACTCCAGCACTCCTATAAGCTGTTGTAGTGATGTATACTGCTGACTGGGTGAGGTTAGACCAACTCCAGCACTCCTATAAGCTGTTGTAGTGATGTATACTGCTGACTGGGTGTGGTTAGACCAACTCCAGCACTCCTATAAGCTGTTGTAGTGATGTATACTGCTGACTGGGTGAGGTTAGGCCAACTCCAGCACTCCTATAAGCTGTTGTAGTGATGTATACTGCTGACTGGGTGAGGTTAGGCCAACTCCAGCACTCCTATAAGCTGTTGTAGTGATGTATACTGCTGACTGGTTGTGGTTAGGCCAACTCCAGCACTCCTATAAGCTGTTGTAGTGATGTATACTGCTGACTGGGTGAGGTTAGACCAACTCCAGCACTCCTATAAGCTGTTGTAGTGATGTATACTGCTGACTGGGTGTGGTTAGACCAACTCCAGCACTCCTATAAGCTGTTGTAGTGATGTATACTGCTGACTGGGTGTGGTTAGACCGACCAACTCCAGCACTCCTATAAGCTGTTGTAGTGATGTATACTGCTGACTGGGTAAGGTTAGGCCAACTCCAGCACTCCTATAAGCTGTTGTAGTGATGTATACTGCTGACTGGGTGAGGTTAGACCAACTCCAGCACTCCTATAAGCTGTTGTAGTGATGTATACTGCTGACTGGGTGAGGTTAGACCAACTCCAGCACTCCTATAAGCTGTTGTAGTGATGTATACTGCTGACTGGGTGTGGTTAGACCAACTCCAGCACTCCTATAAGCTGTTGTAGTGATGTATACTGCTGACTGGGTGAGGTTAGGCCAACTCCAGCACTCCTATAAGCTGTTGTAGTGATGTATACTGCTGACTGGGTGTGGTTAGACCAACTCCAGCACTCCTATAAGCTGTTGCAGTGATGTATACTGCTGACTGGGTGTGGTTAGGCCAACTCCAGCACTCCTATAAGCTGTTGTAGTGATGTATACTGCTGACTGGGTGTGGTTAGACCAACTCCAGCACTCCTATAAGCTGTTGTAGTGATGTATACTGCTGACTGGGTGTGGTTAGACCAACTCCAGCACTCCTATAAGCTGTTGTAGTGATGTATACTGCTGACTGGGTGAGGTTAGGCCAACTCCAGCACTCCTATAAGCTGTTGTAGTGATGTATACTGCTGACTGGGTGTGGTTAGACCAACTCCAGCACTCCTATAAGCTGTTGTAGTGATGTATACTGCTGACTGGGTGTGGTTAGGCCAACTCCAGCACTCCTATAAGCTGTTGTAGTGATGTATACTGCTGACTGGGTGTGGTTAGACCAACTCCAGCACTCCTATAAGCTGTTGTAGTGATGTATACTGCTGACTGGGTGTGGTTAGACCAACTCCAGCACTCCTATAAGCTGTTGTAGTGATGTATACTGCTGACTGGGTGTGGTTAGACCAACTCCAGCACTCCTATAAGCTGTTGTAGTGATGTATACTGCTGACTGGGTGTGGTTAGACCAACTCCAGCACTCCTATAAGCTGTTGTAGTGATGTATACTGCTGACTGGGTGTGGTTAGGCCAACTCCAGCACTCCTATAAGCTATTGTAGTGATGTATACTGCTGACTGGGTGAGGTTAGGCCAACTCCAGCACTCCTATAAGCTGTTGTAGTGATGTATACTGCTGACTGGGTGAGGTTAGACCAACTCCAGCACTCCTATAAGCTGTTGTAGTGATGTATACTGCTGACTGGGTGAGGTTAGGCCAACTCCAGCACTCCTATAAGCTGTTGTAGTGATGTATACTGCTGACTGGGTGTGGTTAGGCCAACTCCAGCACTCCTATAAGCTGTTGTAGTGATGTATACTGCTGATTGGGTGAGGTTAGGTCAACTCCAGCACTCCTATAAGCTGTTGTAGTGATGTATACTGCTGACTGGGTGTGGTTAGGCCAACTCCAGCACTCCTATAAGCTGTTGTAGTGATGTATACTGCTGACTGGGTGTGGTTAGACCAACTCCAGCACTCCTATAAGCTGTTGTAGTGATGTATACTGCTGACTGGGTGAGGTTAGACCAACTCCAGCACTCCTATAAGCTGTTGTAGTGATGTATACTGCTGACTGGGTGTGGTTAGACCGACCAACTCCAGCACTCCTATAAGCTGTTGTAGTGATGTATACTGCTGACTGGGTAAGGTTAGGCCAACTCCAGCACTCCTATAAGCTGTTGTAGTGATGTATACTGCTGACTGGGTGAGGTTAGACCAACTCCAGCACTCCTATAAGCTGTTGTAGTGATGTATACTACTGACTGGGTGTGGTTAGACCAACTCCAGCACTCCTATAAGCTGTTGTAGTGATGTATACTGCTGACTGGGTGTGGTTAGACCAACTCCAGCACTCCTATAAGCTGTTGTACTGATGTATACTGCTGACTGGGTGAGGTTAGACCAACTCCAGCACTCCTATAAGCTGTTGTAGTGATGTATACTGCTGACTGGGTGAGGTTAGACCAACTCCAGCACTCCTATAAGCTGTTGTAGTGATGTAATACTGCTGACTGGGTGTGGTTAGACCAACTCCAGCACTCCTATAAGCTGTTGTAGTGATGTATACTGCTGACTGGGTGTGGTTAGACCAACTCCAGCACTCCTATAAGCTGTTGTAGTGATGTATACTGCTGACTGGGTGAGGTTAGGCCAACTCCAGCACTCCTATAAGCTGTTGTAGTGATGTATACTGCTGACTGGGTGTGGTTAGGCCAACTCCAGCACCCCTATAAGCTGTTGTAGTGATGTATACTGCTGACTGGGTGTGGTTAGACCAACTCCAGCACTTGTTGTAGTGATGTATACTGCTGACTGGGTGAGGTTAGGCCAACTCCAGCACTCCTATAAGCTGTTGTAGTGATGTATACTGCTGACTGGGTGAGGTTAGACCAACTCCAGCACTATAAGCTGTTGTAGTGATGTATACTGCTGACTGGGTGTGGTTAGACCAACTCCAGCACTCCTATAAGCTGTTGTAGTGATGTATACTGCTGACTGGGTGTGGTTAGGCCAACTCCAGCACTCCTATAAGCTGTTGTAGTGATGTACAGCTGACTGGGTGTGGTTAGACCAACTCCAGCACTCCTATAAGCTGTTGTAGTGATGTATACTGCTGACTGGGTGAGGTTAGGCCAACTCCAGCACTCCTATAAGCTGTTGTAGTGATGTATACTGCTGACTGGGTGTGGTTAGGCCAACTCCAGCACTCCTATAAGCTGTTGTAGTGATGTATACTGCTGACTGGGTGAGGTTAGACCAACTCCAGCACTCCTATAAGCTGTTGTAGTGATGTATACTGCTGACTGGGTGTGGTTAGACCAACTCCAGCACTCCTATAAGCTGTTGTAGTGATGTATACTGCTGACTGGGTGAGGTTAGGCCAACTCCAGCACTCCTATAAGCTGTTGTAGTGATGTATACTGCTGACTGGGTGAGGTTAGGCCAACTCCAGCACTCCTATAAGCTGTTGTAGTGATGTATACTGCTGACTGGGTGTGGTTAGGCCAACTCCAGCACTTCTATAAGCTGTTGTAGTGATGTATACTGCTGACTGGGTGAGGTTAGGCCAACTCCAGCACTCCTATAAGCTGTTGTAGTGATGTATACTGCTGACTGGGTGTGGTTAGACCAACTCCAGCACTCATAAGCTGTTGTAGTGATGTATACTGCTGACTGGGTGTGGTTAGACCAACTCCAGCACTCCTATAAGCTGTTGTAGTGATGTATACTGCTGACTGGGTGTGGTTAGACCAACTCCAGCACGCCTATAAGCTGTTGTAGTGATGTATACTGCTGACTGGGTGTGGTTAGGCCAACTCCAGCACTCCTATAAGCTGTTGTAGTGATGTATACTGCTGACTGGGTGTGGTTAGGCCAACTCCAGCACTCCTATAAGCTGTTGTAGTGATGTATACTGCTGACTGGGTGTGGTTAGGCCAACTCCAGCACTCCTATAATCTGTTGTAGTGATGTATACTGCTGACTGGGTGTGGTTAGGCCAACTCCAGCACTCCTATAATCTGTTGTAGTGATGTATACTGCTGACTGGGTGTGGTTAGGCCAACTCCAGCACTCCTATAATCTGTTGTAGTGATGTATACTGCTGACTGGGTGTGGTTAGGCCAACTCCAGCACTCCTATAAGCTGTTGTAGTGATGTATACTGCTGACTGGGTGTGGTTAGGCCAACTCCAGCACTGCTGTTGTAGTGATGTATACTGCTGACTGGGTGTGGTTAGACCAACTCCAGCACGCCTATAAGCTGTTGTAGTGATGTATACTGCTGACTGGGTGTGGTTAGGCCAACTCCAGCACTCCTATAAGCTGTTGTAGTGATGTATACTGCTGACTGGGTGTGGTTAGGCCAACTCCAGCACTCCTATAATCTGTTGTAGTGATGTATACTGCTGACTGGGTGTGGTTAGGCCAACTCCAGCACTCCTATAAGCTGTTGTAGTGATGTATACTGCTGACTGGGTGAGGTTAGGCCAACTCCAGCACTCCTATAAGCTGTTGTAGTGATGTATACTGCTGACTGGGTGTGGTTAGACCAACTCCAGCACTCCTATAAGCTGTTGTAGTGATGTATACTGCTGACTGGGTGTGGTTAGGCCAACTCCAGCACTCCTATAAGCTGTTGTAGTGATGTATACTGCTGACTGGGTGAGGTTAGACCAACTCCAGCACGCCTATAAGCTGTTGTAGTGATGTATACTGCTGACTGGGTGTGGTTAGGCCAACTCCAGCACTCCTATAAGCTGTTGTAGTGATGTATACTGCTGACTGGGTGTGGTTAGGCCAACTCCAGTACTCCTATAAGCTGTTGTAGTGATGTATACTGCTGACTGGGTGTGGTTAGGCCAACTCCAGCACTCCTATAAGCTGTTGTAGTGATGTATACTGCTGACTGGGTGAGGTTAGGCCAACTCCAGCACTCCTATAAGCTGTTGTAGTGATGTATACTGCTGACTGGGTGTGGTTAGACCAACTCCAGCACTCCTATAAGCTGTTGTAGTGATGTATACTGCTGACTGGGTGTGGTTAGGCCAACTCCAGCACTCCTATAAGCTGTTGTAGTGATGTATACTGCTGACTGGGTGAGGTTAGACCAACTCCAGCACTCCTATAAGCTGTTGTAGTGATGTATACTGCTGACTGGGTGTGGTTAGACCAACTCCAGCACTCCTATAAGCTGTTGTAGTGATGTATACTGCTGACTGGGTGTGGTTAGGCCAACTCCAGCACTCCTATAAGCTGTTGTAGTGATGTATACTGCTGACTGGGTGAGGTTAGACCAACTCCAGCAGCTGTTGTAGTGATGTATACTGCTGACTGGGTGAGGTTAGACCAACTCCAGCACTCCTATAAGCTGTTGTAGTGATGTATACTGCTGACTGGGTGTGGTTAGACCAACTCCAGCACTCCTATAAGCTGTTGTAGTGATGTATACTGCTGACTGGGTGTGGTTAGACCAACTCCAGCACTCCTATAAGCTGTTGTAGTGATGTATACTGCTGACTGGGTGAGGTTAGACCAACTCCAGCACTCCTATAAGCTGTTGTAGTGATGTATACTGCTGACTGGGTGTGGTTAGACCAACTCCAGCACTCCTATAAGCTGTTGTAGTGATGTATACTGCTGACTGGGTGTGGTTAGACCAACTCCAGCACTCGTATAAGCTGTTGTAGTGATGTATACTGCTGACTGGGTGTGGTTAGGTCAACTCCAGCACTCCTATAAGCTGTTGTAGTGATGTATACTGCTGACTGGGTGTGGTTAGACCAACTCCAGCACCCCTATAAGCTGTTGTAGTGATGTATACTGCTGACTGGGTGAGGTTAGACCAACTCCAGCACTCCTATAAGCTGTTGTAGTGATGTATACTGCTGACTGGGTGTGGTTAGACCAACTCCAGCACTCCTATAAGCTGTTGTAGTGATGTATACTGCTGACTGGGTGTGGTTAGACCAACTCCAGCACTCCTATAAGCTGTTGTAGTGATGTATACTGCTGACTGGGTGAGGTTAGACCAACTCCAGCACTCCTATAAGCTGTTGTAGTGATGTATACTGCTGACTGGGTGAGGTTAGGCCAACTCCAGCACTCCTATAAGCTGTTGTAGTGATGTATACTGCTGACTGGGTGTGGTTAGACCAACTCCAGCACTCCTATAAGCTGTTGTAGTGATGTATACTGCTGACTGGGTGTGGTTAGACCAACTCCAGCACTCCTATAAGCTGTTGTAGTGATGTATACTGCTGACTGGGTGAGGTTAGGCCAACTCCAGCACTCCTATAAGCTGTTGTAGTGATGTATACTGCTGACTGGGTGAGGTTAGACCAACTCCAGCACTCCTATAAGCTGTTGTAGTGATGTATACTGCTGACTGGGTGTGGTTAGACCAACTCCAGCACTCCTATAAGCTGTTGTAGTGATGTATACTGCTGACTGGGTGCGGTTAGGCCAACTCCAGCACTCCTATAAGCTGTTGTAGTGATGTATACTGCTGACTGGGTGTGGTTAGACCAACTCCAGCACTCCTATAAGCTGTTGTAGTGATGTATACTGCTGACTGGGTGTGGTTAGACCAACTCCAGCACTCCTATAAGCTGTTGTAGTGATGTATACTGCTGACTGGGTGAGGTTAGGCCAACTCCAGCACTCCTATAAGCTGTTGTAGTGATGTATACTGCTGACTGGGTGTGGTTAGACCAACTCCAGCACTCCTATAAGCTGTTGCAGTGATGTATACTGCTGACTGGGTGTGGTTAGGCCAACTCCAGCACTCCTATAAGCTGTTGTAGTGATGTATACTGCTGACTGGGTGTGGTTAGACCAACTCCAGCACTCCTATAAGCTGTTGTAGTGATGTATACTGCTGACTGGGTGTGGTTAGACCAACTCCAGCACTCCTATAAGCTGTTGTAGTGATGTATACTGCTGACTGGGTGTGGTTAGACCAACTCCAGCACTCCTATAAGCTGTTGTAGTGATGTATACTGCTGACTGGGTGTGGTTAGACCAACTCCAGCACTCCTATAAGCGATGTATACTGCTGACTGGGTGTGGTTAGGCCAACTCCAGCACTCATAAGCTGTTGTAGTGATGTATACTGCTGACTGGGTGTGGTTAGACCAACTCCAGCACTCCTATAAGCTGTTGTAGTGATGTATACTGCTGACTGGGTGAGGTTAGGCTAACTCCAGCACTCCTATAAGCTGTTGTAGTGATGTATACTGCTGACTGGGTGAGGTTAGACCAACTCCAGCACTCCTATAAGCTGTTGTAGTGATGTATACTGCTGACTGGGTGTGGTTAGACCAACTCCAGCACTCCTATAAGCTGTTGTAGTGATGTATACTGCTGACTGGGTGAGGTTAGGCCAACTCCAGCACTCCTATAAGCTGTTGTAGTGATGTATACTGCTGACTGGGTGTGGTTAGACCAACTCCAGCACTCCTATAAGCTGTTGTAGTGATGTATACTGCTGACTGGGTGTGGTTAGACCAACTCCAGCACTCCTATAAGCTGTTGTAGTGATGTATACTGCTGACTGGGTGTGGTTAGACCAACTCCAGCACTCCTGTAAGCTGTTGTAGTGATGTATACTGCTGACTGGGTGTGGTTAGACCAACTCCAGCACTCCTATAAGCTGTTGTAGTGATGTATACTGCTGACTGGGTGTGGTTAGGCCAACTCCAGCACTCCTATAAGATGTTGTAGTGATGTATACTACTGACTGGGTGTGGTTAGACCAACTCCAGCACTCCTATAAGCTGTTGTAGTGATGTATACTGCTGACTGGGTGAGGTTAGACCAACTCCAGCACTCCTATAAGCTGTTGTAGTGATGTATACTGCTGACTGGGTGAGGTTAGACCAACTCCAGCACTCCTATAAGCTGTTGTAGTGATGTATACTGCTGACTGGGTGTGGTTAGACCAACTCCAGCACTCCTATAAGCTGTTGTAGTGATGTATACTGCTGACTGGGTGAGGTTAGGCCAACTCCAGCACTCCTATAAGCTGTTGTAGTGATGTATACTGCTGACTGGGTGAGGTTAGGCCAACTCCAGCACTCCTATAAGCTGTTGTAGTGATGTATACTGCTGACTGGTTGTGGTTAGGCCAACTCCAGCACTCCTATAAGCTGTTGTAGTGATGTATACTGCTGACTGGGTGAGGTTAGACCAACTCCAGCACTCCTATAAGCTGTTGTAGTGATGTATACTGCTGACTGGGTGTGGTTAGACCAACTCCAGCACTCCTATAAGCTGTTGTAGTGATGTATACTGCTGACTGGGTGTGGTTAGACCGACCAACTCCAGCACTCCTATAAGCTGTTGTAGTGATGTATACTGCTGACTGGGTAAGGTTAGGCCAACTCCAGCACTCCTATAAGCTGTTGTAGTGATGTATACTGCTGACTGGGTGAGGTTAGACCAACTCCAGCACTCCTATAAGCTGTTGTAGTGATGTATACTGCTGACTGGGTGAGGTTAGACCAACTCCAGCACTCCTATAAGCTGTTGTAGTGATGTATACTGCTGACTGGGTGTGGTTAGACCAACTCCAGCACTCCTATAAGCTGTTGTAGTGATGTATACTGCTGACTGGGTGAGGTTAGGCCAACTCCAGCACTCCTATAAGCTGTTGTAGTGATGTATACTGCTGACTGGGTGTGGTTAGACCAACTCCAGCACTCCTATAAGCTGTTGCAGTGATGTATACTGCTGACTGGGTGTGGTTAGGCCAACTCCAGCACTCCTATAAGCTGTTGTAGTGATGTATACTGCTGACTGGGTGTGGTTAGACCAACTCCAGCACTCCTATAAGCTGTTGTAGTGATGTATACTGCTGACTGGGTGTGGTTAGACCAACTCCAGCACTCCTATAAGCTGTTGTAGTGATGTATACTGCTGACTGGGTGAGGTTAGGCCAACTCCAGCACTCCTATAAGCTGTTGTAGTGATGTATACTGCTGACTGGGTGTGGTTAGACCAACTCCAGCACTCCTATAAGCTGTTGTAGTGATGTATACTGCTGACTGGGTGTGGTTAGGCCAACTCCAGCACTCCTATAAGCTGTTGTAGTGATGTATACTGCTGACTGGGTGTGGTTAGACCAACTCCAGCACTCCTATAAGCTGTTGTAGTGATGTATACTGCTGACTGGGTGTGGTTAGACCAACTCCAGCACTCCTATAAGCTGTTGTAGTGATGTATACTGCTGACTGGGTGTGGTTAGACCAACTCCAGCACTCCTATAAGCTGTTGTAGTGATGTATACTGCTGACTGGGTGTGGTTAGACCAACTCCAGCACTCCTATAAGCTGTTGTAGTGATGTATACTGCTGACTGGGTGTGGTTAGGCCAACTCCAGCACTCCTATAAGCTATTGTAGTGATGTATACTGCTGACTGGGTGAGGTTAGGCCAACTCCAGCACTCCTATAAGCTGTTGTAGTGATGTATACTGCTGACTGGGTGAGGTTAGACCAACTCCAGCACTCCTATAAGCTGTTGTAGTGATGTATACTGCTGACTGGGTGAGGTTAGGCCAACTCCAGCACTCCTATAAGCTGTTGTAGTGATGTATACTGCTGACTGGGTGTGGTTAGGCCAACTCCAGCACTCCTATAAGCTGTTGTAGTGATGTATACTGCTGATTGGGTGAGGTTAGGTCAACTCCAGCACTCCTATAAGCTGTTGTAGTGATGTATACTGCTGACTGGGTGTGGTTAGGCCAACTCCAGCACTCCTATAAGCTGTTGTAGTGATGTATACTGCTGACTGGGTGTGGTTAGACCAACTCCAGCACTCCTATAAGCTGTTGTAGTGATGTATACTGCTGACTGGGTGAGGTTAGACCAACTCCAGCACTCCTATAAGCTGTTGTAGTGATGTATACTGCTGACTGGGTGTGGTTAGACCGACCAACTCCAGCACTCCTATAAGCTGTTGTAGTGATGTATACTGCTGACTGGGTAAGGTTAGGCCAACTCCAGCACTCCTATAAGCTGTTGTAGTGATGTATACTGCTGACTGGGTGAGGTTAGACCAACTCCAGCACTCCTATAAGCTGTTGTAGTGATGTATACTACTGACTGGGTGTGGTTAGACCAACTCCAGCACTCCTATAAGCTGTTGTAGTGATGTATACTGCTGACTGGGTGTGGTTAGACCAACTCCAGCACTCCTATAAGCTGTTGTACTGATGTATACTGCTGACTGGGTGAGGTTAGACCAACTCCAGCACTCCTATAAGCTGTTGTAGTGATGTATACTGCTGACTGGGTGAGGTTAGACCAACTCCAGCACTCCTATAAGCTGTTGTAGTGATGTAATACTGCTGACTGGGTGTGGTTAGACCAACTCCAGCACTCCTATAAGCTGTTGTAGTGATGTATACTGCTGACTGGGTGTGGTTAGACCAACTCCAGCACTCCTATAAGCTGTTGTAGTGATGTATACTGCTGACTGGGTGAGGTTAGGCCAACTCCAGCACTCCTATAAGCTGTTGTAGTGATGTATACTGCTGACTGGGTGTGGTTAGGCCAACTCCAGCACCCCTATAAGCTGTTGTAGTGATGTATACTGCTGACTGGGTGTGGTTAGACCAACTCCAGCACTTGTTGTAGTGATGTATACTGCTGACTGGGTGAGGTTAGGCCAACTCCAGCACTCCTATAAGCTGTTGTAGTGATGTATACTGCTGACTGGGTGAGGTTAGACCAACTCCAGCACTATAAGCTGTTGTAGTGATGTATACTGCTGACTGGGTGTGGTTAGACCAACTCCAGCACTCCTATAAGCTGTTGTAGTGATGTATACTGCTGACTGGGTGTGGTTAGGCCAACTCCAGCACTCCTATAAGCTGTTGTAGTGATGTACAGCTGACTGGGTGTGGTTAGACCAACTCCAGCACTCCTATAAGCTGTTGTAGTGATGTATACTGCTGACTGGGTGAGGTTAGGCCAACTCCAGCACTCCTATAAGCTGTTGTAGTGATGTATACTGCTGACTGGGTGTGGTTAGGCCAACTCCAGCACTCCTATAAGCTGTTGTAGTGATGTATACTGCTGACTGGGTGAGGTTAGACCAACTCCAGCACTCCTATAAGCTGTTGTAGTGATGTATACTGCTGACTGGGTGTGGTTAGACCAACTCCAGCACTCCTATAAGCTGTTGTAGTGATGTATACTGCTGACTGGGTGAGGTTAGGCCAACTCCAGCACTCCTATAAGCTGTTGTAGTGATGTATACTGCTGACTGGGTGAGGTTAGGCCAACTCCAGCACTCCTATAAGCTGTTGTAGTGATGTATACTGCTGACTGGGTGTGGTTAGGCCAACTCCAGCACTTCTATAAGCTGTTGTAGTGATGTATACTGCTGACTGGGTGAGGTTAGGCCAACTCCAGCACTCCTATAAGCTGTTGTAGTGATGTATACTGCTGACTGGGTGTGGTTAGACCAACTCCAGCACTCATAAGCTGTTGTAGTGATGTATACTGCTGACTGGGTGTGGTTAGACCAACTCCAGCACTCCTATAAGCTGTTGTAGTGATGTATACTGCTGACTGGGTGTGGTTAGACCAACTCCAGCACGCCTATAAGCTGTTGTAGTGATGTATACTGCTGACTGGGTGTGGTTAGGCCAACTCCAGCACTCCTATAAGCTGTTGTAGTGATGTATACTGCTGACTGGGTGTGGTTAGGCCAACTCCAGCACTCCTATAAGCTGTTGTAGTGATGTATACTGCTGACTGGGTGTGGTTAGGCCAACTCCAGCACTCCTATAATCTGTTGTAGTGATGTATACTGCTGACTGGGTGTGGTTAGGCCAACTCCAGCACTCCTATAATCTGTTGTAGTGATGTATACTGCTGACTGGGTGTGGTTAGGCCAACTCCAGCACTCCTATAATCTGTTGTAGTGATGTATACTGCTGACTGGGTGTGGTTAGGCCAACTCCAGCACTCCTATAAGCTGTTGTAGTGATGTATACTGCTGACTGGGTGTGGTTAGGCCAACTCCAGCACTGCTGTTGTAGTGATGTATACTGCTGACTGGGTGTGGTTAGACCAACTCCAGCACGCCTATAAGCTGTTGTAGTGATGTATACTGCTGACTGGGTGTGGTTAGGCCAACTCCAGCACTCCTATAAGCTGTTGTAGTGATGTATACTGCTGACTGGGTGTGGTTAGGCCAACTCCAGCACTCCTATAATCTGTTGTAGTGATGTATACTGCTGACTGGGTGTGGTTAGGCCAACTCCAGCACTCCTATAAGCTGTTGTAGTGATGTATACTGCTGACTGGGTGAGGTTAGGCCAACTCCAGCACTCCTATAAGCTGTTGTAGTGATGTATACTGCTGACTGGGTGTGGTTAGACCAACTCCAGCACTCCTATAAGCTGTTGTAGTGATGTATACTGCTGACTGGGTGTGGTTAGGCCAACTCCAGCACTCCTATAAGCTGTTGTAGTGATGTATACTGCTGACTGGGTGAGGTTAGACCAACTCCAGCACGCCTATAAGCTGTTGTAGTGATGTATACTGCTGACTGGGTGTGGTTAGGCCAACTCCAGCACTCCTATAAGCTGTTGTAGTGATGTATACTGCTGACTGGGTGTGGTTAGGCCAACTCCAGTACTCCTATAAGCTGTTGTAGTGATGTATACTGCTGACTGGGTGTGGTTAGGCCAACTCCAGCACTCCTATAAGCTGTTGTAGTGATGTATACTGCTGACTGGGTGAGGTTAGGCCAACTCCAGCACTCCTATAAGCTGTTGTAGTGATGTATACTGCTGACTGGGTGTGGTTAGACCAACTCCAGCACTCCTATAAGCTGTTGTAGTGATGTATACTGCTGACTGGGTGTGGTTAGGCCAACTCCAGCACTCCTATAAGCTGTTGTAGTGATGTATACTGCTGACTGGGTGTGGTTAGACCAACTCCAGCACTCCTATAAGCTGTTGTAGTGATGTATACTGCTGACTGGGTGAGGTTAGGCCAACTCCAGCACTCCTATAAGCTGTTGTAGTGATATATACTGCTGACTGGGTGTGGTTAGACCAACTCCAGCACTCCTATAAGCTGTTGTAGTGATGTATACTGCTGACTGGGTGACGTTAGGCCAACTCCAGCACTCCTATAAGCTGTTGTAGTGACGTATACTGCTGACTGGGTGTGGTTAGGCCAACTCCAGCACTCCTATAAGCTGTTGTAGTGATGTATACTGCTGACTGGGTGTGGTTAGGCCAACTCCAGCACTCCTATAAGCTGTTGTAGTGATGTATACTGCTGACTGGGTGAGGTTAGACCAACTCCAGCACTCCTATAAGCTGTTGTAGTGATGTATACTGCTGACTGGGTGTGGTTAGACCGACCAACTCCAGCACTCCTATAAGCTGTTGTAGTGATGTATACTGCTGACTGGGTGAGGTTAGACCAACTCCAGCACTCCTATAAGCTGTTGTAGTGATGTATACTGCTGACTGGGTAAGGTTAGGCCAACTCCAGCACTCCTATAAGCTGTTGTAGTGATGTATACTGCTGACTGGGTGAGGTTAGACCAACTCCAGCACTCCTATAAGCTGTTGTAGTGATGTATACTGCTGACTGGGTGAGGTTAGACCAACTCCAGCACTCCTATAAGCTGTTGTAGTGATGTATACTGCTGACTGGGTGTGGTTAGGCCAACTCCAGCACTCCTATAAGCTGTTGTAGTGATGTATACTGCTGACTGGGTGTGGTTAGACCAACTCCAGCACTCCTATAAGCTGTTGTAGTGATGTATACTGCTGACTGGGTGTGGTTAGGCCAACTCCAGCACTCCTATAAGCTGTTGTAGTGATGTATACTGCTGACTGGGTGAGGTTAGACCAACTCCAGCACTCCTATAAGCTGTTGTAGTGATGTATACTGCTGACTGGGTGTGGTTAGACCAACTCCAGCACTCCTGTAAGCTGTTGTAGTGATGTATACTGCTGACTGGGTGAGGTTAGGCCAACTCCAGCACTCCTATATATAAGCTGTTGTAGTGATGTATACTGCTGACTGGGTGTGGTTAGACCAACTCCAGCACTCGTATAAGCTGTTGTAGTGATGTATACTGCTGACTGGGTGAGGTTAGGTCAACTCCAGCACTCCTATAAGCTGTTGTAGTGATGTATACTGCTGACTGGGTGAGGTTAGACCAACTTCAGCACTCCTGTAAGCTGTTGTAGTGATGTATACTGCTGACTGGGTGAGGTTAGGCCAACTCCAGCACTCCTATAAGCTGTTGTAGTGATGTATACTGCTGACTGGGTGTGGTTAGGCCAACTCCAGCACTCCTATAAGCTGTTGTAGTGATGTATAATGTGACTGGGTGAGGTTAGGCCAACTCCAGCACTCCTATAAGCTGTTGTAGTGATGTATACTGCTGACTGGGTGAGGTTAGGCCAACTCCAGCACTCCTATAAGCTGTTGTAGTGATGTATACTGCTGACTGGGTGAGGTTAGACCAACTCCAGCACTCCTATAAGCTGTTGTAATGATGTATACTGCTGACTGGGTGTGGTTAGGCCAACTCCAGCACTCGTATAAGCTGTTGTAGTGATGTATACTGCTGACTGGGTGTGGTTAGACCAACTCCAGCACTGCTGTTGTAGTGATGTATACTGCTGACTGGGTGTGGTTAGACCAACTCCAGCACTCCTATAAGCTGTTGTAGTGATGTATACTGCTGACTGGGTGTGGTTAGACCAACTCCAGCACTCCTATAAGCTGTTGTAGTGATGTATACTGCTGACTGGGTGTGGTTACCAACTCCAGCACTCCTATAAGCTGTTGTAGTGATGTATACTGCTGACTGGGTGTGGTTAGACCAACTCCAGCACTCCTGTAAGCTGTTGTAGTGATGTATACTGCTGACTGGGTGTGGTTAGACCAACTCCAGCACTCCTGTAAGCTGTTGTAGTGATGTATACTGCTGACTGGGTGTGGTTAGGCCAACTCCAGCACTCCTATAAGCTGTTGTAGTGATGTATACTGCTTGACTGGGTGTGGTTAGACCAACTCCAGCACTCCTATAAGCTGTTGTAGTGATGTATACTGCTGACTGGGTGTGGTTAGACCAACTCCAGCACTCCTATAAGCTGTTGTAGTGATGTATACTGCTGACTGGGTGTGGTTAGGTCAACTCCAGCACTCCTATAAGCTGTTGTAGTGATGTATACTGCTGACTGGGTGTGGTTAGACCAACTCCAGCACTCCTATAAGCTGTTGTAGTGATGTATACTGCTGACTGGGTGTGGTTAGACCAACTCCAGTATGCCTATAAGCTGTTGTAGTGATGTACATATACTGCTGACTGGGTGTGGTTAGGCCAACTCCAGCACTCCTATAAGCTGTTGTAGTGATGTATACTGCTGACTGGGTGTGGTTAGGCCAACTCCAGCACTCCTATAAGCTGTTGTAGTGATGTATACTGCTGACTGGGTGAGGTTAGGCCAACTCCAGCACTCCTATAAGCTGTTGTAGTGATGTATACTGCTGACTGGGTGTGGTTAGGCCAACTCCAGCACTCCTATAAGCTGTTGTAGTGATGTATACTGCTGACTGGGTGTGGTTAGGCCAACTCCAGCACTCCTATAAGCTGTTGTAGTGATGTATACTGCTGACTGGGTGTGGTTAGACCAACTCCAGCACTCCTATAAGCTGTTGTAGTGATGTATACTGCTGACTCGGTGAGGTTAGGCCAACTCCAGCACTCCTATAAGCTGTTGTAGTGATGTATACTGCTGACTGGGTGTGGTTAGACCAACTCCAGCACTCCTATAAGCTGTTGTAGTGATGTATACTGCTGACTGGGTGTGGTTAGACCAACTCCAGCACTCCTGTAAGCTGTTGTAGTCATGTATACTGCTGACTGGGTGTGGTTAGACCAACTCCAGCACTCCTGTAAGCTGTTGTAGTGATGTATACTTCTGACTGGGTGTGGTTAGGCCAACTCCAGCACTCCTATAAGCTGTTGTAGTGATGTATACTGCTGACTGGGTGTGGTTAGGCCAACTCCAGCACTCCTATAAGCTGTTGTAGTGATGTATACTGCTGACTGGGTGTGGTTAGACCAACTCCAGCACTCCTATAAGCTGTTGTAGTGATGTATACTGCTGACTGGGTGTGGTTAGACCAACTCCAGCACTCCTATAAGCTGTTGTAGTGATGTATACTGCTGACTGGGTGTGGTTAGACCAACTCCAGCACTCCTATAAGCTGTTGTAGTGATGTATACTGCTGACTGGGTGTGGTTAGGTCAACTCCAGCACTCCTATAAGCTGTTGTAGTGATGTATACTGCTGACTGGGTGTGGTTAGACCAACTCCAGCACTCCTATAAGCTGTTGTAGTGATGTATACTGCTGACTGGGTGTGGTTAGACCAACTCCAGCACTCCTATAAGCTGTTGTAGTGATGTATACTGCTGACTGTGTGTGGTTAGACCAACTCCAGCACTCCTATAAGCTGTTGTAGTGATGTATACTGCTGACTGGGTGTGGTTAGACCAACTCCAGCACTCCTATAAGCTGTTGTAGTGATGTATATTGCTGACTGGGTGTGGTTAGACCAACTCCAGCACTCCTATAAGCTGTTGTAGTGATGTATACTGCTGACTGGGTGAGGTTAGACCAACTCCAGCACTCCTATAAGCTGTTATAGTGATGTATACTGCTGACTGGGTGAGGTTAGGCCAACTCCAGCACTCCTATAAGCTGTTGTAGTGATGTATACTGCTGACTGGGTGTGGTTAGGCCAACTCCAGCACTCCTATAAGCTGTTGTAGTGATGTATACTGCTGACTGGGTGTGGTTAGACCAACTCCAGCACTCCTATAAGCTGTTGTAGTGATGTATACTGCTGACTGGGTGAGGTTAGGCCAACTCCAGCACTCCTATAAGCTGTTGTAGTGATGTATACTGCTGACTGGGTGAGGTTAGACCAACTCCAGCACTCCTATAAGCTGTTGTAGTGATGTATACTGCTGACTGGGTGTGGTTAGACCAACTCCAGCACTCATAAGCTGTTGTAGTGATGTATACTGCTGACTGGGTGTGGTTAGGCCAACTCCAGCACTGCTGTTGTAGTGATGTATACTGCTGACTGGGTGTGGTTAGACCAACTCCAGCACTCCTATAAGTGATGTATACTGCTGACTGGGTGTGGTTAGACCAACTCCAGCACTCCTATAAGATGTTGTAGTGATGTATACTGCTGACTGGGTGTGGTTAGGCCAACTCTAGCACTCCTGTAAGCTGTTGTAGTGATGTATACTGCTGACTGGGTGAGGTTAGGCCAACTCCAGCACTCCTATAAGCTGTTGTAGTGATGTATACTGCTGACTGGGTAAGGTTAGGCCAACTCTAGCACTCCTGTAAGCTGTTGTAGTGATGTATACTGCTGACTGGGTGAGGTTAGGCCAACTCCAGCACTCCTATAAGCTGTTGTAGTGATGTATACTGCTGACTGGGTGAGGTTAGACCAACTCCAGCACTCCTATAAGCTGTTGTAGTGATGTATACTGCTGACTGGGTGAGGTTAGACCAACTCCAGCACTCCTATAAGCTGTTGTAGTGATGTATACTGCTGACTGGGTGTGGTTAGACCAACTCCAGCACTCCTATAAGCTGTTGTAGTGATGTATACTGCTGACTGGGTGAGGTTAGACCAACTCCAGCACTCCTATAAGCTGTTGTAGTGATGTATACTGCTGACTGGGTGTGGTTAGGCCAACTCCAGCACTGCTGTTGTAGTGATGTATACTGCTGACTGGGTGTGGTTAGACCAACTCCAGCACTCCTGTAAGCTGTTGTAGTGATGTATACTGCTGACTGGGTGTGGTTAGGCCAACTCCAGCACTCCTATAAGCTGTTGTAGTGATGTATACTGCTGACTGGGTGAGGTTAGGCCAACTCCAGCACTCCTATAAGCTGTTGTAGTGATGTATACTGCTGACTGGGTGTGGTTAGGCCAACTCCAGCACTGTTGTAGTGATGTATACTGCTGACTGGGTGTGGTTAGACCAACTCCAGCACTCCTATAAGCTGTTGTAGTGATGTATACTGCTGACTGGGTGTGGTTAGGCCAACTCCAGCACTCCTATAAGCTGTTGTAGTGATGTATACTGCTGACTGGGTGTGGTTAGACCAACTCCAGCACTCCTATAAGCTGTTGTGATGTATACTGCTGACTGGGTGTGGTTAGGCCAACTCCAGCACTGCTGTTGTAGTGATGTATACTGCTGACTGGGTGTGGTTAGACCAACTCCAGCACTCCTATAAGCTGTTGTAGTGATGTATACTGCTGACTGGGTGAGGTTAGACCAACTCCAGCACGCCTATAAGCTGTTGTAGTGATGTATACTACTGACTGGGTGTGGTTAGACCAACTCCAGCACGCCTATAAGCTGTTGTAATGATGTATACTGCTGACTGGGTGTGGTTAGGCCAACTCCAGCACTCCTATAAGCTGTTGTAGTGATGTATACTGCTGACTGGGTGTGGTTAGGCCAACTCCAGCACTCCTATAAGCTGTTGTAGTGATGTATACTGCTGACTGGGTGTGGTTAGGCCAACTCCAGCACTCCTATAAGCTGTTGTAGTGATGTATACTGCTGACTGGGTGAGGTTAGGCCAACTCCAGCACTCCTATAAGCTGTTGTAGTGATGTATACTGCTGACTGGGTGTGGTTAGGCCAACTCCAGCACTCCTATAAGCTGTTGTAGTGATGTATACTGCTGACTGGGTGTGGTTAGGCCAACTCCAGCACTCCTATAAGCTGTTGTAGTGATGTATACTGCTGACTGGGTGTGGTTAGACCAACTCCAGCACTCCTATAAGCTGTTGTAGTGATGTATACTGCTGACTCGGTGAGGTTAGGCCAACTCCAGCACTCCTATAAGCTGTTGTAGTGATGTATACTGCTGACTGGGTGTGGTTAGACCAACTCCAGCACTCCTATAAGCTGTTGTAGTGATGTATACTGCTGACTGGGTGTGGTTAGACCAACTCCAGCACTCCTGTAAGCTGTTGTAGTCATGTATACTGCTGACTGGGTGTGGTTAGACCAACTCCAGCACTCCTGTAAGCTGTTGTAGTGATGTATACTTCTGACTGGGTGTGGTTAGGCCAACTCCAGCACTCCTATAAGCTGTTGTAGTGATGTATACTGCTGACTGGGTGTGGTTAGACCAACTCCAGCACTCCTATAAGCTGTTGTAGTGATGTATACTGCTGACTGGGTGTGGTTAGACCAACTCCAGCACTCCTATAAGCTGTTGTAGTGATGTATACTGCTGACTGGGTGAGGTTAGACCAACTCCAGCACTCCTATAAGCTGTTGTAGTGATGTATACTGCTGACTGGGTGAGGTTAGACCAACTCCAGCACTCCTATAAGCTGTTGTAGTGATGTATACTGGACTGGGTGAGGTTAGACCAACTCCAGCACTCCTATAAGCTGTTGTAGTGATGTATACTGCTGACTGGGTGAGGTTAGACCAACTCCAGCACTCCTATAAGCTGTTGTAGTGATGTATACTGCTGACTGGGTGTGGTTAGACCAACTCCAGCACTCCTATAAGCTGTTGTAGTGATGTATACTGCTGACTGGGTGTGGTTAGACCAACTCCAGCACTCCTATAAGCTGTTGTAGTGATGTATACTGCTGACTGGGTGTGGTTAGACCAACTCCAGCACTCCTATAAGCTGTTGTAGTGATGTATACTGCTGACTGGGTGAGGTTAGACCAACTCCAGCACTCCTATAAGCTGTTGTAGTGATGTATACTGCTGACTGGGTGTGGTTAGACCAACTCCAGCACTCCTATAAGCTGTTGTAGTGATGTATACTGCTGACTGGGTGAGGTTAGGCCAACTCCAGCACTCCTATAAGCTGTTGTAGTGATGTATACTGCTGACTGGGTGTGGTTAGACCAACTCCAGCACTCCTATAAGTGATGTATACTGCTGACTGGGTGTGGTTAGACCAACTCCAGCACTCCTATAAGATGTTGTAGTGATGTATACTGCTGACTGGGTGTGGTTAGGCCAACTCCAGCACTCCTATAAGCTGTTGTAGTGATGTATACTGCTGACTGGGTGTGGTTAGGCCAACTCCAGCACTCCTATAAGCTGTTGTAGTGATGTATACTGCTGACTGGGTGAGGTTAGGCCAACTCCAGCACTCCTATAAGCTGTTGTAGTGATGTATACTGCTGACTGGGTGAGGTTAGACCAACTCCAGCACTCCTATAAGCTGTTGTAGTGATGTATACTGCTGACTGGGTGTGGTTAGACCAACTCCAGCACTCATAAGCTGTTGTAGTGATGTATACTGCTGACTGGGTGTGGTTAGGCCAACTCCAGCACTGCTGTTGTAGTGATGTATACTGCTGACTGGGTGTGGTTAGACCAACTCCAGCACTCCTATAAGCTGTTGTAGTGATGTATACTGCTGACTGGGTGTGGTTAGGCCAACTCCAGCACTCCTATAAGCTGTTGTAGTGATGTATACTGCTGACTGGGTGTGGTTAGGCCAACTCCAGCACTCCTATAAGCTGTTGTAGTGATGTATACTGCTGACTGGGTGTGGTTAGACCAACTCCAGCACTCCTATAAGTGATGTATACTGCTGACTGGGTGTGGTTAGACCAACTCCAGCACTCCTATAAGATGTTGTAGTGATGTATACTGCTGACTGGGTGTGGTTAGGCCAACTCCAGCACTCCTATAAGCTGTTGTAGTGATGTATACTGCTGACTGGGTGAGGTTAGGCCAACTCCAGCACTCCTATAAGCTGTTGTAGTGATGTATACTGCTGACTGGGTGTGGTTAGACCAACTCCAGCACTCCTATAAGCTGTTGTAGTGATGTATACTGCTGACTGGGTGTGGTTAGGCCAACTCCAGCACTCCTATAAGCTGTTGTAGTGATGTATACTGCTGACTGGGTGAGGTTAGGCCAACTCCAGCACTCCTATAAGCTGTTGTAGTGATGTATACTGCTGACTGGGTGTGGTTAGGCCAACTCCAGCACTCCTATAAGCTGTTGTAGTGATGTATACTGCTGACTGGGTGTGGTTAGGCCAACTCCAGCACTCCTATAAGCTGTTGTAGTGATGTATACTGCTGACTGGGTGTGGTTAGACCAACTCCAGCACTCCTATAAGCTGTTGTAGTGATGTATACTGCTGACTCGGTGAGGTTAGGCCAACTCCAGCACTCCTATAAGCTGTTGTAGTGATGTATACTGCTGACTGGGTGTGGTTAGACCAACTCCAGCACTCCTATAAGCTGTTGTAGTGATGTATACTGCTGACTGGGTGTGGTTAGACCAACTCCAGCACTCCTGTAAGCTGTTGTAGTCATGTATACTGCTGACTGGGTGTGGTTAGACCAACTCCAGCACTCCTGTAAGCTGTTGTAGTGATGTATACTTCTGACTGGGTGTGGTTAGGCCAACTCCAGCACTCCTATAAGCTGTTGTAGTGATGTATACTGCTGACTGGGTGTGGTTAGACCAACTCCAGCACTCCTATAAGCTGTTGTAGTGATGTATACTGCTGACTGGGTGTGGTTAGACCAACTCCAGCACTCCTATAAGCTGTTGTAGTGATGTATACTGCTGACTGGGTGAGGTTAGACCAACTCCAGCACTCCTATAAGCTGTTGTAGTGATGTATACTGCTGACTGGGTGAGGTTAGACCAACTCCAGCACTCCTATAAGCTGTTGTAGTGATGTATACTGGACTGGGTGAGGTTAGACCAACTCCAGCACTCCTATAAGCTGTTGTAGTGATGTATACTGCTGACTGGGTGAGGTTAGACCAACTCCAGCACTCCTATAAGCTGTTGTAGTGATGTATACTGCTGACTGGGTGTGGTTAGACCAACTCCAGCACTCCTATAAGCTGTTGTAGTGATGTATACTGCTGACTGGGTGTGGTTAGACCAACTCCAGCACTCCTATAAGCTGTTGTAGTGATGTATACTGCTGACTGGGTGTGGTTAGACCAACTCCAGCACTCCTATAAGCTGTTGTAGTGATGTATACTGCTGACTGGGTGAGGTTAGACCAACTCCAGCACTCCTATAAGCTGTTGTAGTGATGTATACTGCTGACTGGGTGTGGTTAGACCAACTCCAGCACTCCTATAAGCTGTTGTAGTGATGTATACTGCTGACTGGGTGAGGTTAGGCCAACTCCAGCACTCCTATAAGCTGTTGTAGTGATGTATACTGCTGACTGGGTGTGGTTAGACCAACTCCAGCACTCCTATAAGTGATGTATACTGCTGACTGGGTGTGGTTAGACCAACTCCAGCACTCCTATAAGATGTTGTAGTGATGTATACTGCTGACTGGGTGTGGTTAGGCCAACTCCAGCACTCCTATAAGCTGTTGTAGTGATGTATACTGCTGACTGGGTGTGGTTAGGCCAACTCCAGCACTCCTATAAGCTGTTGTAGTGATGTATACTGCTGACTGGGTGAGGTTAGGCCAACTCCAGCACTCCTATAAGCTGTTGTAGTGATGTATACTGCTGACTGGGTGAGGTTAGACCAACTCCAGCACTCCTATAAGCTGTTGTAGTGATGTATACTGCTGACTGGGTGTGGTTAGACCAACTCCAGCACTCATAAGCTGTTGTAGTGATGTATACTGCTGACTGGGTGTGGTTAGGCCAACTCCAGCACTGCTGTTGTAGTGATGTATACTGCTGACTGGGTGTGGTTAGACCAACTCCAGCACTCCTATAAGCTGTTGTAGTGATGTATACTGCTGACTGGGTGTGGTTAGGCCAACTCCAGCACTCCTATAAGCTGTTGTAGTGATGTATACTGCTGACTGGGTGTGGTTAGGCCAACTCCAGCACTCCTATAAGCTGTTGTAGTGATGTATACTGCTGACTGGGTGTGGTTAGACCAACTCCAGCACTCCTATAAGTGATGTATACTGCTGACTGGGTGTGGTTAGACCAACTCCAGCACTCCTATAAGATGTTGTAGTGATGTATACTGCTGACTGGGTGTGGTTAGGCCAACTCCAGCACTCCTATAAGCTGTTGTAGTGATGTATACTGCTGACTGGGTGAGGTTAGGCCAACTCCAGCACTCCTATAAGCTGTTGTAGTGATGTATACTGCTGACTGGGTGTGGTTAGACCAACTCCAGCACTCCTATAAGCTGTTGTAGTGATGTATACTGCTGACTGGGTGAGGTTAGGCCAACTCCAGCACTCCTATAAGCTGTTGTAGTGATGTATACTGCTGACTGGGTGAGGTTAGGCCAACTCCAGCACTCCTATAAGCTGTTGTAGTGATGTATACTGCTGACTGGGTGAGGTTAGGCCAACTCCAGCACTCCTATAAGCTGTTGTAGTGATGTATACTGCTGACTGGGTGTGGTTAGGCCAACTCCAGCACTGCTGTTGTAGTGATGTATACTGCTGACTGGGTGTGGTTAGACCAACTCCAGCACTCCTGTAAGCTGTTGTAGTGATGTATACTGCTGACTGGGTGTGGTTAGGCCAACTCCAGCACTCCTATAAGATGTTGTAGTGATGTATACTGCTGACTGGGTGAGGTTAGGCCAACTCCAGCACTCCTATAAGCTGTTGTAGTGATGTATACTGCTGACTGGGTGAGGTTAGACCAACTCCAGCACTCCTATAAGCTGTTGTAGTGATGTATACTGCTGACTGGGTGTGGTTAGGCCAACTCCAGCACTGTTGTAGTGATGTATACTGCTGACTGGGTGTGGTTAGACCAACTCCAGCACTCCTATAAGCTGTTGTAGTGATGTATACTGCTGACTGGGTGTGGTTAGGCCAACTCCAGCACTCCTATAAGCTGTTGTAGTGATGTATACTGCTGACTGGGTGGTTAGACCAACTCCAGCACGCCTATAAGCTGTTGTAATGATGTATACTGCTGACTGGGTGTGGTTAGGCCAACTCTAGCACTCCTATAAGCTGTTGTAGTGATGTATACTGCTGACTGGGTGTGGTTAGGCCAACTCCAGCACTCCTATAAGCTGTTGTAGTGATGTATACTGCTGACTGGGTGAGGTTAGGCCAACTCCAGCACTCCTATAAGCTGTTGTAGTGATGTATACTGCTGACTGGGTGAGGTTAGGCCAACTCCAGCACTCCTATAAGCTGTTGTAGTGATGTATACTGCTGACTGGGTGAGGTTAGGCCAACTCCAGCACTCCTATAAGCTGTTGTAGTGATGTATACTGCTGACTGGGTGTGGTTAGGCCAACTCCAGCACTTCTATAGTGATGTATACTGCTGACTGGGTGAGGTTAGGCCAACTCCAATAAGCTGTTGTAGTGATGTATACTGCTGACTGGGTGTGGTTAGGCCAACTCCAGCACTCCTATAAGCTGTTGTAGTGATGTATACTGCTGACTGGGTGTGGTTAGACCAACTCCAGCACTCCTATAAGCTGTTGTAGTGATGTATACTGCTGACTGGGTGAGGTTAGACCAACTCCAGCACTCCTATAAGCTGTTGTAGTGATGTATACTGCTGACTGGGTGTGGTTAGACCAACTCCAGCACTCCTATAAGCTATTGTAGTGATGTATACTGCTGATTGGGTGTGGTTAGACCAACTCCAGCACGCCTATAAGCTGTTGTAGTGATACTGCACTGACTGGGTGTGGTTTGGGTGGAGTCTGTAATTGAACCTCTGGAATGCAGCTATGCAAGGTGTCATCCAGGCCTATTATTGCTATGTTTGCCAGGTAACACAGCCACATATGGCTCTGTCCTGGTCCCTGTGTGTGTACTGTGCATAGCATTACACTTGCCCTGTGCCATGTGTGTGTACTGTGCATAGCATTACACTTGCCCTGTGCCATGTGTGTGTGTGTACTGTGCATAGCATTACACTTGCTCTGTGCCATGTGTGTGTGTGTACTGTGCATAGCATTACACTTGCCCTGTGCCATGTGTGTGTGTGTACTGTGCATAGCATTACACTTGCCCTGTGCCATGTGTGTGTACTGTGCATAGCATTACACTTGCCCTGTGCCATGTGTGTGTGTGTGTACTGTGCATAGCATTACACTTGCTCTGTGCCATGTGTGTGTGTGTACTGTGCATAGCATTACACTTGCCCTGTGCCGTGTGTGTGTGTGTGTACTGGGTCATTCCATGTCAAATCAACTGAAAATATGCCTTCATCTCTCAGATTTTTGTAAAATTTTGGGGAATGATTGGGATCCATATTTTTGGTCACACCCACTTAATTAGTGGGATACGTGCCGATGAACTTTGGGCTAATTAGCACAACCTCGGAAATTCAAATGCCCGTATCTTTGGAAGTATAGCTCCTGTAGAGCTGGTTCTGGGGTCATTTTGAAGCTCTTTTCAAGGCCTATAATTTGTCTCTGATAATCTTTCTTTTCAAATCAACCAGAAAAAAAGATATCACAATTTATAAACTTCAAACTGGAACCCCCAAAAATTATATCCTTCAAATTTCTTCATTTTTTTTGCTAAAGGTACCTTATGATGTAAACAGGCTTCCCTGTAAATTTTGTGATGGGCATTCTGACAGTTTTTGAGTTATGAACAATTATGTATGGCATGTCAATTCAAAAATCGCGAATTAATGGACTACCAGAATTATATAAATTGTGTGGCACAGTATGGTGCATACTAAGATAAAGTCAACTTGTATCGAGTTCATGGTCACACATATCTGTAACTGTTAGGTATTCATTTTCTTTTTCAACGCAGCAACAGCAGCACTGGATTCTCTGTTGGAAATGGAATATGTTCTTCCCGTTGCAGTGATTGGTTCCACAGTTGTTAGCACATCTTGGTAGTGAACTGTCAGTTGGTCTGATGGGTCTGGATATATGTATGATGGGGACGGTCCATGGGGATAGAGGAAGGTAACCTCCACCTCATGCTTCTCTGGTGTGCATTTCTTGACACATGCAACCCACCAGTGGTCATCATAAGCCACTGTCACATAACCATTTATGGCTGAAACACTGATCAACCATCTCGGGAGTGAGATTCACAAGTTCCTGTCGTTCCTGAGGTGAGGATGAAAAGATTCAAACTGTGACCGTTTCCTAAGAGATTGGAATGAAGCAATGCAACTTTTGTGTGCCCGGGATTGTGCGTGCCTCTTCAAATCTCACTTTAAGTAGTTTGGCTTCTTGTTCATACTGTTCCGTTGTTGTAAACTGACAGTTGATATTCGAATCTGTGAATTCAAAAAGTTGGTGAGGAGTGATCTGTTGATCATATGGTCGTTGGAGACTGGCTCTAGCTGCTAACCTATTTATTGTCCCACCAATTCCATCGGATGGTCCTTTCCCATGTGATGTAGCAAAAAAGTGCCTTCAGCTTGGACACTAAAATCATCTTTATGGAAGTACAAATTGAAAAGTTCTTCCGATTCTTGTACTGGACAGCGTAACCACCAGAGAAATAGTCAGGGTCCTGACCAAGTTTCTTAGTGAGGAACTGAAGCAGCAGCAGATGAACTGCCGCAGTATCATGAATGTTACATTCTGATATGATGACGAAATTTGTGTGTTCAGGTGTTTTATCTTGCTGGTCACGCCGATAATAACACACGAAGGGGTGGATTGTTGCCTGGAGATTGTTCCAGTGGAATGACTGAGCTGCATCCTGAATTAATGAAACTGTAGTTCTCCGCGAAGTCTGCAATGACTAAGAACTCTCCAGGTTCAAGTGAATTTAGAAGTGACTGAACCAACTGAGCAGGACTTAACATTATATAGCCAACCAACCTGGAATTATCCCCTGCGATTTTCCATGGGATTCCTCTAAGATATGCCTGCCAGCTCTTGGGCCCCCAATAGATGTCAGGGATTGATAGATTTGTCACCTGCGTTCAGGTGCAAATTACGATGATGCACATATATACCTACTACTAAGGCCTGGAGAGCATCAATAGCTATATAATGGGTGTCCCTATGTACTATGAGTACATTTTCGTATGGTTATGCTGTATATAATTGCTTATTGCTCAAAAACTGTCGAAGTGCCCATCACAAAACTTACAGGGAAGCTTGTTTACATTATGATGTACCTTTGGCAAAAAATTGGAGAAATTTGAAGGATATATTTTGGGAGGGTTCAAGTTTGAAGTTTATAAATTGTGATACCTTTTTTCTGGTTGATTTGAAGAGAAAGATTGTCGAGACAAATTATAGGCCTTGAAAAGAGCTTCAAAATGACCCCAGAACCAGCTCTACAGGAGCTATACTTCCAAAGATACGGGCATTTGAATTTCCGAGGTAGTGCTAATTAGCCCAAAGTTCGTCGGCACGTATCTCATTAATGAAGTGGGTGTGACCAAAAATATTTTAGCTCTGGCTGTTACTCATGGATCCCAATCATTCGCCAAAATTTTACAAATATCTGAGAGATGAAGGCATATTTTCAGTTGATTTGACATGGAATGACCCTACTGTGCATGGCATTACACTTGCCCTGTGCCATGTGTGTGTGTGTACTGTGCATAGCATTACACTTGCCCTGTGCCATGTGTGTGTGTGTACTGTGCATAGCATTACACTTGCCCTGTGCCATGTGTGTGTGTGTACTGTGCATAGCATTACACTTGCTCTGTGCCATGTGTGTGTGTGTGTACTGTGCATAGCATTACACTTGCCCTGTGCCATGTGTGTGTGTGTACTGTGCATAGCATTACACTTGCCCTGTGCCATGTGTACTGTGCATAGCATTACACTTGCCCTGTGCCATGTGTGCAGCTACTTCGATGCTCTGGACCGGATCAATGAACAAAACTATGTGCCAACCATTGACGATGTTCTGCGGGTCCGTGTGCCAACGACAGGCATTCATGAATACAATTTTCAGATGCGCAGAGATGTTGTGTTCAGGTGCGTAAGTCGGAGATACCATCAGAAGGTGGGCTAGGCCAGGTAGGGGGGGCTAGGCCAGGTAGGAGGGGCTAGGCCAGGTAGAGGGGGCTAGGCCAGAGAGGTCGGGCTAAACCATAACCATACACATATACTTATAGGATGCTTGATGTGGGAGGTCAGAGGTCAGAACGACGGAAATGGATTCACTGTTTTGACGATGTCAAGGCAATCATCTTTCTGACGGCTATCAATGAATATGATCAAGTGAGGATTTTCTTCAAGTACACACAGCATATTGTCAACACCTGTAATCATGTGATCTTAGGTTGTCATTGAACTTAAGCTGTCATTGTCATCACCTGTGATCATGTGACCTTAGGTTTGTCATTGTTAGCACCTGTGATCATGTGACCTTAGGTTTGTCATTGTTAGCACCTGTGATCATGTGACCTTAGGTTGTCATTGTTAGCACCTGTGATCATGTGACCTTAGGTTGTCATTGTTAGCACCTGTGATCATGTGACCTTAGGTTTGTCATTGTTAGCACCTGTGATCATGTGCCCTTAGGTTTGTCATTGTTAGAATCTGTGATCATAGATTTGTCTTTGTTAGCACCTGTGTTCATGCGACCTTAGGTTTGTCATTGTTAGCATCTGTGATCATGTGACCTTAGGTTTGTCATTGTTAGCACCTGTGATCATGTGACCTTAGGTTGTCATTGTTAGAATCTGTGATCAGGTGACCTTAGATTTGTCATTGTTAGCACCTGTGATCATGCGACCTTAGGTTTGTCATTGTTAGCACCTGTGATCATAGATTTGTCTTTGTTAGCACCTGTGTTCATGCGACCTTAGGTTTGTCATTGTTAGCACCTGTGATCATGTGACCTTAGGTTTGTCATTGTTAGCACCTGTGATCCTTAGGTTTGTCATTGTTAGAATCTGTGATCATGTTACCTTAGGTTGTCATTGTTAGCACCTGTGATCATGTGACCTTAGCTTAGTCATTGTTAGCACCTGTGATCATGTGACCTTAGGTTTGTCATTGTTAGCACCTGTGATCATGCGATCTTTAGGTTGTCATTGTTAGCACCTGTGATCATGTGACCTTAGGTTTGTCATTGTTAGCACCTGTGATCATGGATCATGCGATCTTTAGGTTGTCATTGTTAGCACCTGTGGTCATGTGACCTTAGGTTTGTCATTGTTAGCATCTGTGATCATGTGACCTTAGGTTTGTCATTGTTAGCACCTGTGATCATGTGACCTTAGGTTTGTCATTGTTAGCACCTGTGATCATGCGATCTTTAGGTTGTCATTGTTAGCACCTGTGATCATGTGACCTTAGGTTTGTCATTGTTAGCACCTGTGATCATGGATCATGCGATCTTTAGGTTGTCATTGTTAGCACCTGTGATCATGTGACCTTAGGTTGTCATTGTTAGCACCTGTGATCATGTTACCTTAGGTTGTCATTGTTAGCATCTGTGATCATGTGACCTTAGGTTTGTCATTGTTAGCACCTGTGATCACGTGACCTTATGTTTGTCATTGTTAGAATCTGTGATCATGTGACCTTAGGTTTGTCATTGTTAGCACCTGTGATCATGTGACCTTAGGTTTGTCATTGTTAGCACCTAGCACCTGTGATCACGTGACCTTATGTTTGTCATTGTTAGAATCTGTGATCATGTGACCTTAGGTTTGTCATTGTTAGCACCTGTGATCATGTGACCTTAGGTTTGTCATTGTTAGCACCTGTGATCTTAGGTTTCTTAGGTTGTTATAGTTAGCACCTGTGATCATGTGACCTTAGGTTGTCATAGTTAGCACCTGTGATCATGTGACCTTAGGTTTGTCATTGTTAGCACCTGTGATCATAGATTTGTCATTGTTAGCACCTGTGATCATGCGACCTTAGGTTTGTCATTGTTAGCACCTGTGATCATAGATTTGTCTTTGTTAGCACCTGTGATCATGCGACCTTAGGTTTGTCATTGTTAGCACCTGTGATCATGTGACCTTAGGTTTGTCATTGTTAGCACCTGTGATCATGTGACCTTAGGTTGTCATTGTTAGCACCTGTGATCATGTGACCTTAGGTTTGTCATTGTTAGAATCTGTGATCATGTGACCTTAGGTTTGTCATTGTTAGCACCTGTGATCATGTTACCTTAGGTTGTCATTGTTAGCACCTGTGATCATGTGACCTTAGGTTTGTCATTGTTAGAATCTGTGATCATGTGACCTTAGGTTTGTCATTGTTAGCACCTGTGATCATGTGACCTTAGGTTTGTCATTGTTAGCACCTGTGATCATGTTATCTTAGGTTGTCATTGTTAGCACCTGTGATCATGTGACCTTAGGTTGTCATTGTTAGCACCTGTGATCATGTGACCTTAGGTTGTCATTGTTAGCACCTGTGATCATGTGACCTTAGGTTTGTCATTGTTAGCACCTGTGATCACGTGACCTTATGTTTGTCATTGTTAGAATCTGTGATCATGTGACCTTAGGTTTGTCATTGTTAGCACCTGTGATCATGTGACCTTAGGTTTGTCATTGTTAGAATCTGTGATCATGTGACCTTAGGTTTGTCATTGTTAGCACCTGTGATCATGTGACCTTAGGTTTGTCATTGTTAGCACCTGTGATCTTAGGTTTCTTAGGTTGTTATAGTTAGCACCTGTGATCATGTGACCTTAGGTTGTCATAGTTAGCACCTGTGATCATGCGACCTTAGGTTTGTCATTGTTAGCACCTGTGATCATAGATTTGTCATTGTTAGCACCTGTGATCATGCGACCTTAGGTTTGTCATTGTTAGCACCTGTGATCATAGATTTGTCTTTGTTAGCACCTGTGATCATGCGACCTTAGGTTTGTCATTGTTAGCACCTGTGATCATGTGACCTTAGGTTTGTCATTGTTAGCACCTGTGATCATGTGACCTTAGGTTTGTCATTGTTAGAATCTGTGATCATGTGACCTTAGGTTTGTCATTGTTAGCACCTGTGATCATGTGAACTTAGGTTGTCATTGTTAGCACCTGTGATCATGTGACCTTAGGTTGTCATTGTTAGCACCTGTGATCATGTGACCTTAGGTTTGTCATTGTTAGAATCTGTGATCATGTGACCTTAGGTTTGTCATTGTTAGCATCTGTGATCATGTGACCTTAGGTTTGTCATTGTTAGCACCTGTGATCATGTGATCTTAGGTTGTCATAGTTAGCACCTGTGATCATGTGACCTTAGGTTGTTATAGTTAGCACCTGTGATCATGTGACCTTAGGTTTGTCATTGTTAGCACCTGTGATCATAGATTTGTCTTTGTTAGCACCTGTGATCATGTGACCTTAGGTTTGTCATTGTTAGCACCTGTGATCATGCGACCTTAGGTTTGTCATTGTTAGCACCTGTGATCATAGATTTGTCTTTGTTAGCACCTGTGATCATGTGACCTTAGGTTTGTCATTGTTAGCACCTGTGATCATGTGACCTTAGGTTTGTCATTGTTAGCACCTGTGATCATGTGACCTTAGGTTTGTCATTGTTAGCACCTGTGATCATGTGACCTTAGGTTGTCATTGTTAGCATCTGTGATCATGTGACCTTAGCTTAGTCATTGTTAGCACCTGTTATCATGTGACCTTAAGTTTGTCATTGTTAGCACCTGTGATCATGTGACCTTAGGTTGTCATTGTTAGCACCTGTGATCATGTGACCTTAGGTTTGTCATTGTTAGCACCTGTGATCATGTTATCTTAGGTTGTCATTGTTAGCACCTGTGATCATGTGACCTTAGGTTTGTCATTGTTAGCACCTGTGATCATGGATCATGCGATCTTTAGGTTGTCATTGTTAGCACCTGTGATCATGTGACCTTAGGTTTGTCATTGTTAGCACATGTGATATGTGAACTTAGGTTGTCATTGTTAGCACCTGTGATCAGGTGACCTTAGGTTTGTCATTGTTAGCACCTGTGATCATGTGACCTTAGGTTGTCATTGTTAGAATCTGTGATCATGTGACCTTAGGTTTGTCATTGTTAGACATGTGATCATGCAAACTTAGGTTTGTCATTGTTAGCATCTGTGATCATGTGACCTTAGGTTTGTCATTGTTAGCACCTGTGATCATGTGACCTTAGGTTTGTCATTGTTAGAATCTGTGATCATGTGACCTTAGGTTTGTCATTGTTAGCACCTGTGATCATGTGACCTTAGGTTTGTCATTGTTAGCACCTGTGATCATGTGATCTTAGGTTGTCATTGTTAGCACCTGTGATCATGTGACCTTAGGTTGTCATTGTTAGCACCTGTGATCATGTGACCTTAGGTTGTCATTGTTAGCACCTGTGATCATGTTACCTTAGGTTTGTCATTGTTAGCACCTGTGATCATGTGACCTTAGGTTGTCATTGTTAGAATCTGTGATCATGTGACCTTAGGTTTGTCATTGTTAGCACATGTGATCATGCGAACTTTGGTTTGTCATTGTTAGCATCTGTGATCATGTGAACTTAGGTTTGTCATTGTTAGCACCTGTGATCATGTGACCTTAGGTTTGTCATTGTTAGAATCTGTGATCATGTGACCTTAGGTTTGTCATTGTTAGCACCTGTGATCATGCGACCTTAGGTTGTCATTGTTAGCACCTGTGATCATATGACCTTAGGTTTGTCATTGTTAGCACCTGTGATCATGTGACCTTAGGTTGTCATTGTTAGAATCTGTGATCATGTGACCTTAGGTTTGTCATTGTTAGCACATGTGATCATGCGAACTTTGGTTTGTCATTGTTAGCATCTGTGATCATGTGACCTTAGGTTTGTCATTGTTAGCACCTGTGATCATGTGACCTTAGGTTTGTCATTGTTAGAATCTGTGATCATGTGACCTTAGGTTTGTCATTGTTAGCACCTGTGATCATGTGACCTTAGGTTTGTCATTGTTAGCACCTGTGATCTTAGGTTTCTTAGGTTGTTATAGTTAGCACCTGTGATCATGTGACCTTAGGTTGTCATAGTTAGCACCTGTGATCATGTGACCTTAGGTTTGTCATTGTTAGCACCTGTGATCATAGATTTGTCATTGTTAGCACCTGTGATCATGCGACCTTAGGTTTGTCATTGTTAGCACCTGTGATCATAGATTTGTCTTTGTTAGCACCTGTGATCATGCGACCTTAGGTTTGTCATTGTTAGCACCTGTGATCATGTGACCTTAGGTTTGTCATTGTTAGCACCTGTGATCATGTGACCTTAGGTTTGTCATTGTTAGAATCTGTGATCATGTGACCTTAGGTTTGTCATTGTTAGCACCTGTGATCATGTGACCTTAGGTTTGTCATTGTTAGCACCTGTGATCATGTTATCTTAGGTTGTCATTGTTAGCACCTGTGATCATGTGACCTTAGGTTTGTCATTGTTAGCACCTGTGATCATGTGACCTTAGGTTTGTCATTGTTAGCACCTGTGATCATGCGACCTTAGGTTGTCATTGTTAGCACCTGTGATCATATGACCTTAGGTTTGTCATTGTTAGCACCTGTGATCATGTGACCTTAGGTTGTCATTGTTAGAATCTGTGATCATGTGACCTTAGGTTTGTCATTGTTAGCACCTGTGATCATGTGACCTTAGGTTTGTCATTGTTAGCACCTGTGATCTTAGGTTGTCATAGTTAGCACCTGTGATCATGTGTTAGGTTGTCATAGTTAGCACCTGTGATCATGTGACCTTAGGTTTGTCATTGTTAGCACCTGTGATCATGTGACCTTAGGTTGTCATTGTTAGCACCTGTGATCATGTGACCTTAGGTTTGTCATTGTTAGCTCCTGTGATCATGCGAACTTAGCTTTGTCATTGTTAGCACCTGTGATCATGCGACCTTAGGTTTGTCATTGTTAGCACCTGTGATCATGTGACCTTAGGTTTGTCATTGTTAGCACCTGTGATCATGTGACCTTAGGTTGTCATTGTTAGAATCTGTGATCATGTGACCTTAGGTTTGTCATTGTTAGCACATGTGATCATGCAAACTTAGGTTTGTCATTGTTAGCATCTGTGATCATGTGACCTTAGGTTTGTCATTGTTAGCACCTGTGATCATGTGACCTTAGGTTTGTCATTGTTAGAATCTGTGATCATGTGACCTTAGGTTTGTCATTGTTAGCACCTGTGATCATGTGACCTTAGGTTTGTCATTGTTAGCACCTGTGATCATGTGACCTTAGATTTGTCATTGTTAGCACCTGTGATCATGTGACCTTAGGTTTGTCATTGTTAGCACCTGTGATCATGTGACCTTAGGTTGTCATTGTTAGCATCTGTGATCATGTGACCTTAGGTTTGTCATTGTTAGCACCTGTGATCATGTTACCTTAGGTTTGTCATTGTTAGCACCTGTGATCATGTTACCTTAGGTTAGCAACTGTGATCATGTTACCTTAGGTTGTCATTGTTAGCACCTGTGATCATGTGACCTTAGGTTTGTCATTGTTAGCACCTGTGATCATGTGACCTTAGGTTTGTCATTGTTAGCACCTGTGATCATGTTGTCATTGTTAGCACCTGGGCTTGGCCAGCGTAACGCACGTTACGTGTCACACACTTTATATGCACATTGCTTGGACATATGTGATAGGATCTGCGAAAACGTGCCTTATGACCAAATAGTACTTTTCTCAATAATACAAGTTTTAGAGCCTATTGTCATACACTATTAAATTTGACTTTTTTTTGTATTTATTATCTAGGGTCTTTCTCCTAACTGGTCAGAAAATTTTAAGCCTTGAATCCCTCTTCTCACTCAGAAGTTACATCCGTTAGAACTGGACTGACCAAACGTTAGCTACGTACGCGGAGAATAATAATTATTACGTAATAGGGACTTTCCCTTTTTATAATAACATTCATAGTTTGTAGTTGGAAAGGGTCAACAGTGCAATTTTCAAAAGGTTTGATAATGTCCACAGAACAAGCTAATGAGATAGCTTTGACTATCAATCGGGTCATGAAACTGGATGCACAGGACCAGGAATCTATGCTGGAGGTTATTGCAGACTACTTCACTCTCCCCACTCTTGATGATGAGCTTGATGAAGAGAATTTTGATGAGTTGGAATGTTGCAGTAAGAAGACATACAAAATACAATTCTTATAATTACAATCACATGGACATTACAATCACATGTGGGAATGAAGATCATCGTATAATACACTGACTTTATTATTCAAATAAAAGCTTTAGATGGCCATGTTCAGTGTATACCTAGATAGTACCTACGAATTAACTGCCACCTGCCTTATAGCTAGTAATGTATGGTAGTTATTGCTTGCTATCTACTAGACTGCTTGCTAGCTAATTTTCTAGTTAGATGACCAGTTGCTTGCTAGAGGACTAGCTAGCTATTTTTCTAGCTAGTTGCTTTTGCTAGTTACTAACCAATGACAATCATGTAAGCTATAGATGCTAGTCTCTATTCCAAAGCTTATAGCAACCTAGGAAAAAATACAGGTTAGCCTTGTTTTTCTTGTTATTTTTTTAAAAGTTACGACCACAGCTAGTAGCTATCTAGCTATGCATACTAAGACTTACCTCAGCTACATGTAGAGTTTCAAGACCCTTCTCCTCACTTTAGCAGTCGTTTGAAGCGCTTTCACCCGAAGCGCTCGAAGTAAACTTGCACCAAAACATCCGTCTTTCCCAATTTTTTAAATTATGACCTCATTGAATAACACGGAGATACGCGCGGAAGTATACGGAAGTTAATTGAATTTTGTTCGAGGCGTTTTTCTCGCAATCAGCGTCCCTGACGGGATGAAAGAAAAGCCCCTGTAACTTCCAAGTCATAATGTTTTACTAAGTCACTTCAAGATTTTTATAAGTATTTTTAATAGCTCTTTCACATAAAACAATAAAATGAAAACCAAAAAAAATGTCATAAGGCACGTTTTCGCAGATCCTGTCACATATGTCAACATATGAGCCTGGGTAAAGGTTTATAATCAAGAAGGAACATAGCTTTAGTTATCCCATCAAATTTCATGGAGAAATATTAAATATTTTGGGAGCTAGGGGGTAAATAGTGCTCGTTATGCATGTTACGAAATCCTGCCGCCAATTTCTCCCACCAAACTTTGATATATACAATATTCTATTAAAACTGATCATGGAACTTTCCCAATTTTTACAAATGTTCGATATGATTATGTTGACTATCATTAACCAAAATTTCATGGTTCTATCAATACCCATGTCCCCACTGCGTAGCCATCATAAGATAGTGTACCGTAACGCATGTTACATAACACACGTTACGCACACAATTGGTATTACTGAGAAGCTTGCATGTAGCAGAGAAATTGTCTAAACATTTTATTTGCAGAAGTAAATTATTTCACATTACATTCATCAGTTTGTAAACACTTTATCTACATACATGTAACATGTAAATAAATCGAGTGGGGGGGGGGGGCTGATTTGGGCAGTCAATTGATTTGTTTCCATCCAACCAACCCTTGGGTCATAATATTTTCATCGCTGTCACTCAATACAAAGAATCTGCTGGAATTACTTATGGGGGCTGGGGGATTCACACGGGCTATGATATCCTCCTGAGGGATGGGAAGGCAATCTGGCTTCCGTGGCCAGTTCCATCACTTGAAACCAGTCAGCTTCATAAAAGACAGCAGAACGTGACTATCTGTGGCACTCAGAACTTTTCCTATATATGATTTCCTGTCGTACACTGCAGCAAGAAACTACCCAGTTTTGAAGTTTGCTATCACAAAATTCTCTGACCCTACTTCCACCTCATCATCCTTATCATCCTCATCATTGTCCTCCTCTACCGCAAAATCCTTAGTGAGTCGGGAGAGTGTCACCTCACCGTTGGTGTTTTTGATGCAATGCATCTCACGAATGCCATTCACAGCCGGTATTGCTGCCCAAAATGCATCATCCAATACCATCTGGCTGTTACGCAGTTTGATCTCATCCTCAGCAACGTTAATCACACTTACTGAGGGCATTGACGCTACAGCTGCAGTAAACGTTGCATTGGAAACAGCTTTCTTAGCTGGTGATGACCTGAAATCAATCAATTGGTAGAGCAATCAATTCCCTACTAGATGACTATCAACTAAGCACAAAATTCTCAATAACAAATTTGATAGTACCTGTTCATTATGACGACCAAAACTCAGTGTACTCGGTGTAGGAAATCTTGAAGTTGAAATCTTGGTAGAGGTAAAAGAAGTCAGATAATGCACGTGTGCAGTCAACTGGCCAGCTGATTGGCTGATGCTTAGTTCAAAGAGCCTTTGAAGCTTAGGAGACAAAGGAGACTGTGAATCCTTTGATGGCAGCATGCGACTTCTCTGTAGTATCAATGTAACGCATGTTACAAAATGTCAATGTAATGCATGTTACGCACTTTGAAGTGGGATTATCTGATAACCACTCATTGGATTTCCACCATTTTTTGTATGAAGCTTCCTTCTAAGTAAAGGGAAGAGATTATGCAATATTTGTGGCTAGGTCAAATATTTTGGAGATGGTGAGAACTTTTTGATGTTTTGCATAACGCACGTTACAGGACAAACTGATTTTTTAATCAACACAGGGCCCACTACAGGGGGTCTGGGGGTAATTTTTTTTTATAGAAAGTAATGAAACTAAGCTGAAAATTCTATGCAGAAATATCATGAGATGTACCATAACTGTATTCATACAGAAATTTGACAATTGTAAAGTTGCACGATTTTTTTTCAAAAACGCTATTGAAAAGTTTGGTCATATTCGAAGCAATGGTGCGAGGACGTGGATAATGATATTGACATAATGTTAACTTTTTCTGAAGCCCTAAAGAGTCTACTTTCACTTGCATTAACTTTTTTGGCCTTTTTATTTGATTTGTTTCGAGCCTCAAATGTCAGGATTTCGTGGCCTTGCACACCTGTGATATGTGAACTTAGGTTGTCATTGTTAGCACCTGTGATCATGTTACCTTAGGTTTGTCATTGTTAGCACCTGTGATCATGTGACCTTAGGTTTGTTGTGATTGTCAGCATCTGCAATCATGTGACATGCTGTCATAACATATCGTAGGACATCCTGTGATCATCCCTAGAATCACCCAAGCCCCAACCCTGGAACACCCCAAGCCCCAACCCTAGAAGAGTATATCAGGGGTGTATTTAGGGGGGGGCGGGGGGGGACATTCGCCCCCCCCTTGTATCATTCTCGCCCCCCCCCCCTTGAAATTAGAGATTTTTTTTTAAATAATGTCAAGAAAGGTGTAATACAAGAAAGGTGTAATAAGCTTATGATATCGGGTTCAAATGATAGGAATGTCAAACTGAGGTTCTTCTTGGTTTTCTCTGCCATACGTCCACAATCTCTTCAAGGTCGCTCTCAGAGAGTACTTCTGGTGCCTCTATAGCAATCCTCATAAGGTGAGAAAGGCTGCAGTCACTTAGAGAATTACGCAAACGAGTCTTGATCATCTTCATCTGTGAGAAGCTTCTCTCCACAGAAGCAGTAGAAACTGGAATCGATAAGCAGATGGAGGCAATCTTGTGCAAATTGGGAAACATGGCCTTGAGCATGTCGTTTGAAACAAGTTCTTTCAGCTGTGATGCAGTAGTATCCCGTGGTTGCTTGACTAACAGCTGGCGGAATGTTTTCCACTCTGTAAGTATTTCAGTGGAAATCATGGCTGTCTTCACTGTTTCTTCTCCATCCAATGTTTCTGCATCTCTATCTTCTCCGTAGTGAGCAATCAGTTTCTCAACAGACGTGTCTCCATAAGTGGGAAAAGATACTGAATCTGGTTTTGGAACTTTCCGTGGATCGAATATAGACAATGCTGATACAACAGCGTTGGATGAAGAAAATCGGCTTGTTATGTTGGCCTTTAAATCAGCAACAAAAGGCTTACCAACAACATTCTGGAACGAAAGTATTTTATCAGCGTCAATAGACACCTTTGTAGATGACTTCAAGTCTTCAACGTTTTCAAGAAGCTCCAACACCCAGTTCGCTCCAGGCAAAACTGCATCATCCAAGGATTTAACAGTAGCATCAACAAGGAATGATATCAACGAGAGGTCAAGCTGCTCTGCCTGAAGTGCTTTGCTGAGCTTGGCTACTTGTGGTAGAGTGAAATCAAGCAAATATATAGCTGCAATCGTAGAAAATTTGCAGAGGGCACCATGGATTCCAAGAGCTTCTGGCTCGTGGGACGTCTCGTAGATGTTCCCAATGGTGATTACAATTGCAGAATAACTTGCTTTGACAGCTTTGACACACCTTTCATGTGCCAGCCAGCGTGTGTCAGATGGCTTGATCACTTTCATTTCTGGAAGTTCAAGAATGTGCTGTACCTCCTTCAGACACTCTGCTCGCTTGGGGGAATTGCGAAAATGCTTCCAAAGAGTAGTCAATGTTCTGTAAACATGAGCAATTCCAGGAGTTTTATTGGCAGCTTGCACACAAGCCAACTGCAGTAAGTGACAGTGGCAGTGTATAAACAGAGCGTGAGGAGTATGTTTCTTGATACGTGCCTGAACCCCGGTCTTTCGTCCAGAAAAAGTTGCAGCTCCATCAAATCCCAATCCAACTATTCTTCCGACTTGTAGACCTTTCTTCTTTAAACAATCGATGAGATTAGAATAGATGGTCTCTGCATCAGCCTTCTTCAATGGAATAAGCTCCAGAAAGCACTCTACTGGTACACCATCTTCCTCCCAGCGGCAAAACACAGACAATTCTTCTACGTTGGTGACATCTGTGCACTCATCTGCCATGAGGCTGTACATAGGTGCCTTTTGAAGTCGCTTCAGAATCGACTCCTCCACCCATGTCCCCAATGATTCGATGAATTCAACCACAGCCAATCTTGATGTGTACACAGCATTTCTTGGTGCAGTTTCTAAGAATTGCTTCAAATGTTGGCTGCCACATCGAACCACCACGTCAACCAGCTTCTCAAATTTTGTCGAATGTGCAACTTGTTCTTTCGTAAGAAAATGAGTGAGTAGGATCAGGCACTTCACTGCAGCTCTGTTCTGAGCTCTTTTGCGAGCTAAAACATTCTGGAGTTGCTGTACAACCGTTCCACCTTTGGCTGCTCCTTTAGCTGCAAAAAGAGCTTGAGTTGCATGGATATGGAAGTCACTTCTCGCATGAGCTTTCATTTTTTCAACAGCTTTCTTCCAATTTCTGCAAGGTTGTGTGACCCACACTCCTCCAGTACGCTGCAGACCAGATTGCTTGCAAACCTTGCAAAAGGCACCATCGCTATCCTCGTCATAATAGAGCCAACTGAAATCTTTCTCCCAGCTCTTAGAGTATTTTCTCTTCGTGGATACAGAAGAGCGGTGTTTGTTTTGCTTGCTTTTCTTTGAAGGTGGAGGACTAAGGCTAGGACTAGATGCCTCGACATGCTCAGAGCTATCTGTTCTGCTATCTTCGCTATCGCTGCTATTAGCATGAGAAGAGGCTTGAGAAGTACTTGCAAAGTATGAGCGAATATCCATATTAATATGAAGAGAAATCAGCTAGTAAGGTTTCTTTTATAGAGACTTTAAGACCATGACATAATGGACTGAGTTAAAAATACTGAGAGAGAGTGGGAAAGAAGGAGGGAACTGAAGAAGTGACAAACCTACAAAGGAGAACACGTGGTGGTGTGTGATGACTTTAAGACCATGACATAATGGACCGAGTTAAAAATACTGAGAGAGAGTGGGAAAGAAGGAGGGAACTGAAGAAGTGACAAACCTACAAAGGAGAACACGTGGTGGCGTGTGATGACATCATGTCTAAGATTAGACTTGAAGACCATGACATAATGGACTGAGTTAAAAATACTGAGAGAGAGGGAGTGGGAAAGAAGGAGAAACAAAAGAAGTGACAAACCTACAAAGGAGAGCACGTGGTGTTGTGTGATGTCATCGTGTCATGACACATGCTCTCCTTTTTCCAAGCAGCTACAATATCATGAGAAATATATACAGTCTAGCCATAGTTCGGTATACCATAATGCCATTGGTAGTCAGTCAAAATAGCTATCCTCAGACATTGTAAAAGCAAAAAAAAATATGGGGGGATCTTCCCCCCAGACCCCCCTTTTACGACTTATGAACATGTTAAGAAATATTAACAAAAATTAGGGCACCAAGTGACCAACCATTTCCACCACCCCCCCCCCCCTAGAGAACTAGAGAAAAATTGTGTATGAAACCTGTTGTCCATGATTTTGTAAGAAAATGCATGGAATGCAACATAATTCGATTTCACAAAAGCCCACCTCCATTATACGAGTGACAAGTGACTATATCTAATCTATATATGCTGATTGCCGTAGCATGCAACTTCAGCAAATATTTAAGATGGAATGTTGTACTAAAGATTTTAGAAAAAGTGCATGCCATCATAAGTAGCAGCTATATATACAGTTAGTACTGCAAAAATACCTGTGGGTAAAACACTTTCGTACTCCACGCGGAAGCCCAGGGTGCACGTCCCCTTTCCGCACCATCCAGGCTCTCCGCCCCCCCTTATTTTTCCATATCTCAAGTTCGCCCCCCCTTGGCAAAATTTCTGTATACAACCCTGAGTATATGGTACCTCACTAGGGTGGTGGTTATGAGAACTATCAAGCTAGGCAAGCCTGGGACTTCCTGGGAAAGTGTGTGGCAACCCTGGAACTCCCCAAACCCCAACCCTGGAACACCCCAAGCCCCAACCCTAGAAGAGTATATGGTACCTCACTAGGGTGGTGGTTATGAGAACTATCAAGCTAGGCAAGCCTGGGACGTCCTGGGAAAGTGTGTGGCAATGCTGGGACGTCCTGGGAAAGGGTGTGGCAATGCTGGATGTGACCTGTAGGTTTTTTTGACCTTGTCAACACTTGTGGTCATGTGACTTGTAGGTTTTGTTTGAAGACGAGAACCAGAACAGAATGTGTGAGAGCCTGGCACTGTTTGAACATATCAATTCTTACCCCTTCTTCCTGGAGTGCTCCATCATTCTCTTCCTCAACAAGACTGACCTTTTTAGTGAAAAGGTTACCAAGTCTTACCTGGGAGACTACTTCTCGGGGTTCACTGGTAGGTCCTGTTGCATGGCATTGTCACATGTGTGTGCTGACCATCGCACAAGTATTTGTGGTCCAAAGTCTTAAGATTTGATATTTGCACTTGCAGAGGAAATAGGAGACGCAGAAGCGGCCAAAGACTTCATCCAGGGCATGTTCATGTCCGTAAACCCTGACCCCGAGGGCAGACGTATCTTCCCTCATTTCACACAAGCCACAGATACGGAGAATATTAAAAGAGTCTTCCAAGATGTACGAGAACACGTACTCGAACAGAACCTGAAAGACTACAACTTAATGTGACCCCTCCCCCTTCCTCTCTCTTGGAGAGTCTTCCGTGTTTGCATGAGACCACATACTCAATCAGAACCTGAAAGACTACAACTTCAAGTGCTCTCTCCCTATCTTCATGTGTGTGGCTCATCTGATTGGTCTATTTTAGCTATTAATATTACGTCATTTTTTTTTGATTTACTGTCCTCCACTAGCAATGCCCTACATCTAGCCCCGCCCACTACGCATGCCACACCCAACTGTTTGTCATGGACCTACTCGATATATATTTTTCACTGTTGACGCAAAATATAAATTCTCTATGTACATCTTAATTAGAAGAGCCTGCACATAATGCACCACTAGTGTTGGTGTGGAGTGCTAGTGATGATGCACCACTAGTGTTGGTCTAGAGTGCTGGTGATGATGCACCACTAGTGTTGGTCTAGAGTGCTAGTGATGATGCACCACTAGTGTTGGTGTGGAGTGCTAGTGATGATGCACCACTAGTGTTGGTCTAGAGTGCTGGTGATGATGCACCACTAGTGTTGGTCTAGAGTGCTAGTGATGATGCACCACTAGTGTTGGTCTAGAGTGCTAGTGATGATGCACCACTAGTGTTGGTCTAGAGTGCTAGTGATGATGCACCACTAGTGTTGGTCTAGAGTGCTAGTGATGATGCACCACTAGTGTTGGTCTAGAGTGCTGGTGATGATGCACCACTAGTGTTGGTCTAGAGTGCTAGTGATGATGCACCACTAGTGTTGGTCTAGAGTGCTAGTGATGATGCACCACTAGTGTTGGTCTAGAGTGCTAGTGATGATGCACCACTAGTGTTGGTCTAGAGTGCTAGTGATGATGCACCACTAGTGTTGGTCTAGAGTGCTGGTGATGATGCACCACTAGTGTTGGTCTAGAGTGCTAGTGATGATGCACCATTAGTGTTGGTCTAGAGTGCTGGTGATGATGCACCACTAGTGTTGGTCTAGAGTGCTAGTGATGATGCACCACTAGTGTTGGTCTAGAGTGCTAGTGATGATGCACCATTAGTGTTGGTCTAGAGTGCTAGTGATGATGCACCACTAGTGTTGGTCTAGAGTGCTGGTGATGATGCACCACTAGTGTTGGTCTAGAGTGCTAGTGATGATGCACCATTAGTGTTGGTCTAGAGTGCTGGTGATGATGCACCACTAGTGTTGGTCTAGAGTGCTAGGTGATGATGCACCACTAGTGTTGGTCTAGAGTGCTAGTGATGATGCACCACTAGTGTTGGTCTAGAGTGCTAGTGATGATGCACCACTAGTGTTGGTCTAGAGTGCTAGTGATGATGCACCACTAGTGTTGGTCTAGAGTGCTAGTGATGATGCACCACTAGTGTTGGTCTAGAGTGCTAGTGATGATGCACCACTAGTGTTGGTCTAGAGTGCTGGTGATGATGCACCACTAGTGTTGGTCTAGAGTGCTAGTGATGATGCACCACTAGTGTTGGTCTAGAGTGCTAGTGATGATGCACCACTAGTGTTGGTCTAGAGTGCTAGTGATGATGCACCACTAGTGTTGGTCTAGAGTGCTAGTGATGATGCACCACTAGTGTTGGTCTAGAGTGCTAGTGATGATGCACCACTAGTGTTGGTCTAGAGTGCTGGTGATGATGCACCATTAGTGTTGGTCTAGAGTGCTAGTGATGATGCACCACTAGTGTTGGTCTAGAGTGCTGGTGATGATGCACCACTAGTGTTGGTCTAGAGTGCTAGTGATGATGCACCACTAGTGTTGGTCTAGAGTGCTAGTGATGATGCACCACTAGTGTTGGTCTAGAGTGCTAGTGATGATGCACCATTAGTGTTGGTCTAGAGTGCTAGTGATGATGCACCACTAGTGTTGGTCTAGAGTGCTAGTGATGATGCACCATTAGTGTTGGTCTAGAGTGCTAGTGATGATGCACCACTAGTGTTGGTCTAGAGTGCTAGTGATGATGCACCATTAGTGTTGGTCTAGAGTGCTAGTGATGATGCACCACTAGTGTTGGTCTAGAGTGCTAGTGATGATGCACCACTAGTGTTGGTCTAGAGTGCTAGTGATGATGCACCATTAGTGTTGGTCTAGAGTGCTAGTGATGATGCACCACTAGTGTTGGTCTAGAGTGCTAGTGATGATGCACCACTAGTGTTGGTCTAGAGTGCTAGTGATGATGCACCATTAGTGTTGGTGTGGAGTGCTAGTGATGATGCACCATTAGTGTTGGTCTTGAGTGCTAGTGATGATGCACCACTAGTGTTGGTCTAGAGTGCTAGTGATGATGCACCACTAGTGTTGGTCTAGAGTGCTAGTGATGATGCACCACTAGTGTTGGTCTAGAGTGCTAGGTGATGATGCACCACTAGTGTTGGTCTAGAGTGCTAGTGATGATGCACCACTAGTGTTGGTCTAGAGTGCTAGTGATGATGCACCACTAGTGTTGGTCTAGAGTGCTAGTGATGATGCACCACTAGTGTTGGTCTAGAGTGCTAGTGATGATGCACCACTAGTGTTGGTCTAGAGTGCTAGTGATGATGCACCACTAGTGTTGGTCTAGAGTGCTAGTGATGATGCACCACTAGTGTTGGTCTAGAGTGCTGGTGATGATGCACCACTAGTGTTGGTCTAGAGTGCTAGTGATGATGCACCACTAGTGTTGGTCTAGAGTGCTAGTGATGATGCACCACTAGTGTTGGTGTGGAGTGCTAGTGATGATGCACCACTAGTGTTGGTCTAGAGTGCTGGTGATGATGCACCACTAGTGTTGGTCTAGAGTGCTGGTGATGATGCACCACTA
>JAQNBH010000010.1:38168247-38273434 GCA_028752905.1 Cladorhizidae sp. MBARI D1340-BT2 | reverse complement strand
CTCACCAATAAACACAGCTAGTTACTTACACTCACCAATAAACACAGCTAGTTACTTACACTCACCAATAAACACAGCTAGTTACTTACACCTCACCAATAAACACAGCTAGTTACTTACACTCACCAATAAACACAGCTAGTTACTTACACCTCACCAATAAACACAGCTAGTTACTTACACTCACCAATAAACACAGCTAGTTACTTACACCTCACCAATAAACACAGCTAGTTACTTACACTCACCAATAAACACAGCTAGTTACTTACACTCACCAATAAACACAGCTAGTTACTTACACTCACCAATAAACACAGCTAGTTACTTACACTCACCAATAAACACAGCTAGTTACTTACACTCACCAATAAACACAGCTAGTTACTTACACTCACCAATAAACACAGCTAGTTACTTACACTCACCAATAAACACAGCTAGTTACTTACACTCACCAATAAACACAGCTAGTTACTTACACTCACCAATAAACACAGCTAGTTACTTACACTCACCAATAAACACAGCTAGTTACTTACACTCACCAATAAACACAGCTAGTTACTTACACCTCACCAATAAACACAGCTAGTTACTTACACTCACCAATAAACACAGCTAGTTACTTACACTCACCAATAAACACAGCTAGTTACTTACACTCACCAATAAACACAGCTAGTTACTTACACCTCACCAATAAACACAGCTAGTTACTTACACCTCACCAATAAACACAGCTAGTTACTTACACCTCACCAATAAACACAGCTAGTTACTTACACTCACCAATAAACACAGCTAGTTACTTACACTCACCAATAAACACAGCTAGTTACTTACACTCACCAATAAACACAGCTAGTTACTTACACCTCACCAATAAACACAGCTAGTTACTTACACTCACCAATAAACACAGCTAGTTACTTACACTCACCAATAAACACAGCTAGTTACTTACACTCACCAATAAACACAGCTAGTTACTTACACTCACCAATAAACACAGCTAGTTACTTACACTCACCAATAAACACAGCTAGTTACTTACACCTCACCAATAAACACAGCTAGTTACTTACACCTCACCAATAAACACAGCTAGTTACTTACACCTCACCAATAAACACAGCTAGTTACTTACACCTCACCAATAAACACAGCTAGTTACTTACACTCACCAATAAACACAGCTAGTTACTTACACTCACCAATAAACACAGCTAGTTACTTACACTCACCAATAAACACAGCTAGTTACTTACACTCACCAATAAACACAGCTAGTTACTTACACTCACCAATAAACACAGCTAGTTACTTACACCTCACCAATAAACACAGCTAGTTACTTACACCTCACCAATAAACACAGCTAGTTACTTACACCTCACCAATAAACACAGCTAGTTACTTACACCTCACCAATAAACACAGCTAGTTACTTACACCTCACCAATAAACACAGCTAGTTACTTACACCTCACCAATAAACACAGCTAGTTACTTACACTCACCAATAAACACAGCTAGTTACTTACACTCACCAATAAACACAGCTAGTTACTTACACCTCACCAATAAACACAGCTAGTTACTTACACTCACCAATAAACACAGCTAGTTACTTACACTCACCAATAAACACAGCTAGTTACTTACACTCACCAATAAACACAGCTAGTTACTTACACCTCACCAATAAACACAGCTAGTTACTTACACTCACCAATAAACACAGCTAGTTACTTACACCTCACCAATAAACACAGCTAGTTACTTACACTCACCAATAAACACAGCTAGTTACTTACACTCACCAATAAACACAGCTAGTTACTTACACTCACCAATAAACACAGCTAGTTACTTACACCTCACCAATAAACACAGCTAGTTACTTACACCTCACCAATAAACACAGCTAGTTACTTACACCTCACCAATAAACACAGCTAGTTACTTACACTCACCAATAAACACAGCTAGTTACTTACACTCACCAATAAACACAGCTAGTTACTTACACCTCACCAATAAACACAGCTAGTTACTTACACTCACCAATAAACACAGCTAGTTACTTACACCTCACCAATAAACACAGCTAGTTACTTACACCTCACCAATAAACACAGCTAGTTACTTACACCTCACCAATAAACACAGCTAGTTACTTACACTCACCAATAAACACAGCTAGTTACTTACACTCACCAATAAACACAGCTAGTTACTTACACTCACCAATAAACACAGCTAGTTACTTACACCTCACCAATAAACACAGCTAGTTACTTACACCTCACCAATAAACACAGCTAGTTACTTACACTCACCAATAAACACAGCTAGTTACTTACACCTCACCAATAAACACAGCTAGTTACTTACACTCACCAATAAACACAGCTAGTTACTTACACTCACCAATAAACACAGCTAGTTACTTACACCTCACCAATAAACACAGCTAGTTACTTACACCTCACCAATAAACACAGCTAGTTACTTACACTCACCAATAAACACAGCTAGTTACTTACACCTCACCAATAAACACAGCTAGTTACTTACACCTCACCAATAAACACAGCTAGTTACTTACACTCACCAATAAACACAGCTAGTTACTTACACCTCACCAATAAACACAGCTAGTTACTTACACTCACCAATAAACACAGCTAGTTACTTACACTCACCAATAAACACAGCTAGTTACTTACACTCACCAATAAACACAGCTAGTTACTTACACTCACCAATAAACACAGCTAGTTACTTACACTCACCAATAAACACAGCTAGTTACTTACACCTCACCAATAAACACAGCTAGTTACTTACACCTCACCAATAAACACAGCTAGTTACTTACACTCACCAATAAACACAGCTAGTTACTTACACCTCACCAATAAACACAGCTAGTTACTTACACTCACCAATAAACACAGCTAGTTACTTACACCTCACCAATAAACACAGCTAGTTACTTACACTCACCAATAAACACAGCTAGTTACTTACACCTCACCAATAAACACAGCTAGTTACTTACACTCACCAATAAACACAGCTAGTTACTTACACCTCACCAATAAACACAGCTAGTTACTTACACCTCACCAATAAACACAGCTAGTTACTTACACTCACCAATAAACACAGCTAGTTACTTACACTCACCAATAAACACAGCTAGTTACTTACACTCACCAATAAACACAGCTAGTTACTTACACCTCACCAATAAACACAGCTAGTTACTTACACTCACCAATAAACACAGCTAGTTACTTACACCTCACCAATAAACACAGCTAGTTACTTACACTCACCAATAAACACAGCTAGTTACTTACACCTCACCAATAAACACAGCTAGTTACTTACACTCACCAATAAACACAGCTAGTTACTTACACTCACCAATAAACACAGCTAGTTACTTACACTCACCAATAAACACAGCTAGTTACTTACACTCACCAATAAACACAGCTAGTTACTTACACTCACCAATAAACACAGCTAGTTACTTACACCTCACCAATAAACACAGCTAGTTACTTACACTCACCAATAAACACAGCTAGTTACTTACACTCACCAATAAACACAGCTAGTTACTTACACTCACCAATAAACACAGCTAGTTACTTACACTCACCAATAAACACAGCTAGTTACTTACACTCACCAATAAACACAGCTAGTTACTTACACTCACCAATAAACACAGCTAGTTACTTACACTCACCAATAAACACAGCTAGTTACTTACACTCACCAATAAACACAGCTAGTTACTTACACCTCACCAATAAACACAGCTAGTTACTTACACTCACCAATAAACACAGCTAGTTACTTACACCTCACCAATAAACACAGCTAGTTACTTACACCTCACCAATAAACACAGCTAGTTACTTACACCTCACCAATAAACACAGCTAGTTACTTACACCTCACCAATAAACACAGCTAGTTACTTACACCTCACCAATAAACACAGCTAGTTACTTACACTCACCAATAAACACAGCTAGTTACTTACACCTCACCAATAAACACAGCTAGTTACTTACACTCACCAATAAACACAGCTAGTTACTTACACCTCACCAATAAACACAGCTAGTTACTTACACCTCACCAATAAACACAGCTAGTTACTTACACCTCACCAATAAACACAGCTAGTTACTTACACCTCACCAATAAACACAGCTAGTTACTTACACTCACCAATAAACACAGCTAGTTACTTACACTCACCAATAAACACAGCTAGTTACTTACACCTCACCAATAAACACAGCTAGTTACTTACACCTCACCAATAAACACAGCTAGTTACTTACACTCACCAATAAACACAGCTAGTTACTTACACTCACCAATAAACACAGCTAGTTACTTACACCTCACCAATAAACACAGCTAGTTACTTACACCTCACCAATAAACACAGCTAGTTACTTACACTCACCAATAAACACAGCTAGTTACTTACACTCACCAATAAACACAGCTAGTTACTTACACTCACCAATAAACACAGCTAGTTACTTACACTCACCAATAAACACAGCTAGTTACTTACACTCACCAATAAACACAGCTAGTTACTTACACTCACCAATAAACACAGCTAGTTACTTACACCTCACCAATAAACACAGCTAGTTACTTACACCTCACCAATAAACACAGCTAGTTACTTACACTCACCAATAAACACAGCTAGTTACTTACACTCACCAATAAACACAGCTAGTTACTTACACTCACCAATAAACACAGCTAGTTACTTACACCTCACCAATAAACACAGCTAGTTACTTACACTCACCAATAAACACAGCTAGTTACTTACACTCACCAATAAACACAGCTAGTTACTTACACCTCACCAATAAACACAGCTAGTTACTTACACTCACCAATAAACACAGCTAGTTACTTACACTCACCAATAAACACAGCTAGTTACTTACACCTCACCAATAAACACAGCTAGTTACTTACACCTCACCAATAAACACAGCTAGTTACTTACACTCACCAATAAACACAGCTAGTTACTTACACTCACCAATAAACACAGCTAGTTACTTACACTCACCAATAAACACAGCTAGTTACTTACACCTCACCAATAAACACAGCTAGTTACTTACACTCACCAATAAACACAGCTAGTTACTTACACCTCACCAATAAACACAGCTAGTTACTTACACCTCACCAATAAACACAGCTAGTTACTTACACTCACCAATAAACACAGCTAGTTACTTACACTCACCAATAAACACAGCTAGTTACTTACACCTCACCAATAAACACAGCTAGTTACTTACACTCACCAATAAACACAGCTAGTTACTTACACTCACCAATAAACACAGCTAGTTACTTACACCTCACCAATAAACACAGCTAGTTACTTACACTCACCAATAAACACAGCTAGTTACTTACACTCACCAATAAACACAGCTAGTTACTTACACTCACCAATAAACACAGCTAGTTACTTACACTCACCAATAAACACAGCTAGTTACTTACACTCACCAATAAACACAGCTAGTTACTTACACTCACCAATAAACACAGCTAGTTACTTACACTCACCAATAAACACAGCTAGTTACTTACACTCACCAATAAACACAGCTAGTTACTTACACCTCACCAATAAACACAGCTAGTTACTTACACCTCACCAATAAACACAGCTAGTTACTTACACTCACCAATAAACACAGCTAGTTACTTACACCTCACCAATAAACACAGCTAGTTACTTACACCTCACCAATAAACACAGCTAGTTACTTACACCTCACCAATAAACACAGCTAGTTACTTACACCTCACCAATAAACACAGCTAGTTACTTACACTCACCAATAAACACAGCTAGTTACTTACACCTCACCAATAAACACAGCTAGTTACTTACACCTCACCAATAAACACAGCTAGTTACTTACACCTCACCAATAAACACAGCTAGTTACTTACACCTCACCAATAAACACAGCTAGTTACTTACACTCACCAATAAACACAGCTAGTTACTTACACTCACCAATAAACACAGCTAGTTACTTACACTCACCAATAAACACAGCTAGTTACTTACACCTCACCAATAAACACAGCTAGTTACTTACACTCACCAATAAACACAGCTAGTTACTTACACTCACCAATAAACACAGCTAGTTACTTACACTCACCAATAAACACAGCTAGTTACTTACACTCACCAATAAACACAGCTAGTTACTTACACCTCACCAATAAACACAGCTAGTTACTTACACTCACCAATAAACACAGCTAGTTACTTACACCTCACCAATAAACACAGCTAGTTACTTACACCTCACCAATAAACACAGCTAGTTACTTACACTCACCAATAAACACAGCTAGTTACTTACACTCACCAATAAACACAGCTAGTTACTTACACTCACCAATAAACACAGCTAGTTACTTACACTCACCAATAAACACAGCTAGTTACTTACACTCACCAATAAACACAGCTAGTTACTTACACTCACCAATAAACACAGCTAGTTACTTACACCTCACCAATAAACACAGCTAGTTACTTACATGTACACTCACCAATAAACACAGCTAGTTACTTACACCTCACCAATAAACACAGCTAGTTACTTACACTCACCAATAAACACAGCTAGTTACTTACACTCACCAATAAACACAGCTAGTTACTTACACTCACCAATAAACACAGCTAGTTACTTACACTCACCAATAAACACAGCTAGTTACTTACACTCACCAATAAACACAGCTAGTTACTTACACTCACCAATAAACACAGCTAGTTACTTACACTCACCAATAAACACAGCTAGTTACTTACACCTCACCAATAAACACAGCTAGTTACTTACACTCACCAATAAACACAGCTAGTTACTTACACCTCACCAATAAACACAGCTAGTTACTTACACCTCACCAATAAACACAGCTAGTTACTTACACTCACCAATAAACACATCTAGTTACTTACACCTCACCAATAAACACATCTAGTTACTTACACTCACCAATAAACACAGCTAGTTACTTACACCTCACCAATAAACACAGCTAGTTACTTACACCTCACCAATAAACACAGCTAGTTACTTACACCTCACCAATAAACACAGCTAGTTACTTACACCTCACCAATAAACACAGCTAGTTACTTACACTCACCAATAAACACAGCTAGTTACTTACACTCACCAATAAACACAGCTAGTTACTTACACCTCACCAATAAACACAGCTAGTTACTTACACTCACCAATAAACACAGCTAGTTACTTACACTCACCAATAAACACAGCTAGTTACTTACACCTCACCAATAAACACAGCTAGTTACTTACACCTCACCAATAAACACAGCTAGTTACTTACACTCACCAATAAACACAGCTAGTTACTTACACTCACCAATAAACACAGCTAGTTACTTACACCTCACCAATAAACACAGCTAGTTACTTACACTCACCAATAAACACAGCTAGTTACTTACACTCACCAATAAACACAGCTAGTTACTTACACCTCACCAATAAACACAGCTAGTTACTTACACCTCACCAATAAACACAGCTAGGTACTTACACTCACCAATAAACACAGCTAGTTACTTACACCTCACCAATAAACACAGCTAGTTACTTACACTCACCAATAAACACAGCTAGTTACTTACACCTCACCAATAAACACAGCTAGTTACTTACACTCACCAATAAACACAGCTAGTTACTTACACTCACCAATAAACACAGCTAGTTACTTACACTCACCAATAAACACAGCTAGTTACTTACACTCACCAATAAACACAGCTAGTTACTTACACCTCACCAATAAACACAGCTAGTTACTTACAACTCACCAATAAGTTGTTACACCTCACTTAAAGCAAACAGTTTACTAACAGGAAGTTTCTAGCCCTGCTCTATTAGAACAATAATGCAGGTGCAGAAATGGAGTGTTTTTAGACGGAAGCATTGTTTTCGACTGGTTCTGACAACAATTTTTTATTTCTCCAGCTACTACTGATAAACAGCTTGAACCAAAAAAGTAAACATTAATTTAAACATTAATTAACCATTTTGTTAAATAATAATTAGATAAATAATAATTAATTAACCATTTAACAAAAAAATGTAATTAGGTAAACAATATAATTAGGTAAACTACTTATTGTTTAATTAAACAATATAATAATAGTATATACAGTGTACATAAGTATATGAAGATGAGATTAGGTGGTACAAGTGGACAAGGAAATTACAACTGAATCTATTAGGTTAATATCACAAGTTAAAAAGTTTAAAAGTTCATGTGATGACTTTAATGGTTAATTAATATAATAATTAATTAACCATTTATATATATATATAGAAACAAGATAAAAAATAATTAACAAAAAAACATATATATATATATATATATTAATTCCCAAGTAAGTAGCCACACATCAATGGGGTTTGGGAGAGAAGTTAACACTTGGGGGATGGCAGGGACTACATCACTCAATGTCTGTCACTGAGCACAGAACTCTGTTTAAATTAGCTGACTACCTAGGCTTTCTGATAACTGGGTTTGTCTTTGTGGTGTTGGAACTTAATTACAAAGTTGAGAGAGAACCTATACAACACTATCCTACTACACAAAGTACCTCCTTTAAGCATTCCAAAGCAGGAAATCCCTCTAGTGTGGCAAGGCCTGCATTCACTATGGAAAGATGGACCAAGGAAGTGTATTTCTCCAGAGGTCCAGGGAAGCCATTGCAGCGCCCATTGTCCAGCACTAGAATAGTCACCTAATAAACAAGCATATCATATTTATTACTAGTACAGTACGTAGTTAGTCTAACATCTTGTGGGTCTTGGTCCTTGGTCTGGCTGGCTATGAGTTCCTCCATGATAAGGGTCAAGGTACAGCCCGCTAAACGAGCACATGGACTGTGCGTCAGAGCAGTAGCGTACGCGAAGGGGGAAAAAAGAAGAGATATTTCCTCAACCAGCTCCTGATCACCTTAGCTGAACATCCACGCTGCACTCGAGTCCCTCGTGCTTTTTATCTCACTGCCAACTTGATCTACTCAGTTGACCGAAGGACTAGACTGCTGAACGAACTTTGCGTTCCGGCTTCTGTTAAACGTTTTACGGTGAGATACGCTAATTAGGTGCCATAGCCTGCCGGGTAGCCAAAGATGTGTTATAGAAGATGACTTGCGCGAGTGAAGATTTGTTTTGAGGTTGTTCAGGGGGGTGATTCCAAGCAGGTCATCTTGGTTTAGTATAGGTCAAGACCCCAAAAGTCAGTTTATGGTAGTGATCTCTTCTCTGCTAGCCTAAAGCCAAATAGCATGACCTCAACTGACAATGGTGATGTCATGGTGATGTCATGATGATTGACATGAAGTTGGCAGTGATTTTCTCTTGCAGGAAGTAATAGTTGCTTGGAGGGTTACGTGATGATGGCAGCATTCAGGACTAGAGAAGAGGTGGTCAACTTTGCCCCAGGACCCGCGGCTCTCCCTACTGAGGTGTGTGTGCTTAGTTGTGTAGAGAGTGTGTTGGTGTGTGGTGTGTAAGTGTGAGGTGTGTGTGTGTGTGTAATGTATTGTCTATTGTAGGTGCTTGTTGAGGCTCAGGGTGGAGCTCTTAACTATGGTGGCCTTGGAATAGGCATGATGGGTAAGGGACTTCAGTGGCTCTACTGGAGTAGCATAATAATGAGTTATTCTCTGGCTTACTAGAGATGAGTCATCGCTCGACTGAGTTTGCAGAGATGAACAAGGAGACCATGGATTTGCTTCGCGCCATTCTGTAGAGTTATTAACTTAACTTGACATTCAACTTGACCTTGTTTGATAACTCTTTCCCCTGTAGCAACATCCCTAACAACTATGACATCATCTTCCTGCAAGGAGGCGGGACAGGGCAGTTTGCAGCGGTGCCCCTTAACTTGACACAAGGCCATGATGATGTGGTTGACTACCTGGTGACAGGCCAATGGTCATTCAAGGCAGCCAAGGAGGCCGAGAAATATGCCACTGTTCACTACCCTCTCCCAAAGATGGAGTCCTTCTCCTCCATTCCTCCTCGGGAAGAGTGGAAGCTGTCTCCTAATGCTACATATGTATACTACACTGACAATGAAACTGTGCACGGTAAGCGATACAAGTACGGCAAAGAGGTGTCACTGCTAAGTTACGGCAGAGAGGTGTCACTGCTAAGTTACGGCAGAGAGGTGTCACAGCTAAGTTATGGCAGAGAGGTGTCACTGCTAAGTTACGGCAGAGAGGTGTCACTGCTAAGTTACGGCAGAGAGGTGTCACAGCTAAGTTACGGCAGAGAGGTGTCACTGCTAAGTTGTGGCAGAGAGACATCGCTGCTCTAGTGTCGCCAACCATTGCTCTTATCTTATCGTAGACGACCTTTGTCACGTAGCTACAGTTGCGTGCCAATCCGACTGTCGTATTCCTGTGCATTCCACAGGATCCATGAACGTGGAGGCTAATGGCAAGTTGAATTCTCCACAAGCTAGGCCAGGTGGTCTCAGTGCTGGAGAGGACAGAGAAAGAACATCAGCTGGCTGCTCAGAGTCAGCATCACTGCTCTTGCTAAAGCTAGTGCTATTACATTTGCAAAAGATGTCTGCCATTTTTATACTTAAAAAGGTAGTAAAGTTGTGCATGGTGTACACACGGCAGACACTGTTCTTCCCTGCCCTGTAGCTGAGCAAGTCTAGTTAGCTACACAAGACTAGGGTAGAGTCCTGCTCCTGCAGCAATGACCTAGGGTAGTGTCCTGCTCCTGCAGCAATGACCTAGGGTAGTGTCCTGCTCCTGCAGCAATGACCTAGGGTAGTGTCCTGCTCCTGCAGCAATGACCTAGGGTAGTGTCCTGCTCCTGCAGCAATGACCTAGGGTAGTGTCCTGCTCCTGCAGCAATGACCTAGGGTAGTGTCCTGCTCCTGCAGCAATGACCTAGGGTAGTGTCCTGCTCCTGCAGCAATGACCTAGGGTAGTGTCCTGCTCCTGCAGCAATGACCTAGGGTAGTGTCCTGCTCCTGCAGCAATGACCTAGGGTAGTGTCCTGCTCCTGCAGCAATGACCTAGGGTAGTGTCCTGCTCCTGCAGCAATGACCTAGGGTAGTGTCCTGCTCCTGCAGCAATGACCAAGGGTAGTGTCCTGCTCCTGCAGCAATGACCTAGGGTAGTGTCCTGCTCCTGCAGCAATGACCTAGGGTAGTGTCCTGCTCCTGCAGCAATGACCTAGGGTAGTGTCCTGCTCCTGCAGCAATGACCTAGGGTAGTGTCCTGCTCCTGCAGCAATGACCTAGGGTAGTGTCCTGCTCCTGCAGCAATGACCTAGGGTAGTGTCCTGCTCCTGCAGCAATGACCTAGGGTAGTGTCCTGCTCCTGCAGCAATGACCTAGGGTAGTGTCCTGCTCCTGCAGCAATGACCTAGGGTAGTGTCCTGCTCCTGCAGCAATGACCTAGGGTAGTGTCCTGCTCCTGCAGCAATGACCTAGGGTAGTGTCCTGCTCCTGCAGCAATGACCTAGGGTAGAGTCCTGCTCCTGCAGCAATGACCTAGGGTAGTGTCCTGCTCCTGCAGCAATGACCTAGGGTAGTGTCCTGCTCATGCAGCAATGACCTAGTGTAGTGTCCTGCTCATGCAGCAATGACCTAGGGTAGTGTCCTGCTCCTGCAGCAATAATCTACAGTAGGTGAGTGTCTTGTTCTTCTAAGAAAAAGATGAGTAAAAGCAATCATGAAGCTTTATAACGGCCTGGCCTAAGCAACTAGCCATTGTATACTGCTCTGTTAATTAATTAAGGGGGGCCGATGGTATTTTTTACTTTTTTTTAAAACTTGTGGTTACAACTTTAGATCTCCGTAAATTCTGCAAACTTCATGGTATGGACTTGATATATAGCCTAAAAGATAGGTCTCTATGGCTGCTCTCTTTTGATACTAAAATATGTTTCATAGGTATAACTATAGGCAAGTTACTAGACCCTAAAGTGGAGTGACCTCAAAAACCTGAATCCCTGCAACCTCTGCCAAAATATCTCCAGATTGCTAATGCCAAAAAATTGAAAATGGTACGGGTGGCTAGAGGAAGCCCTAGAGCATGCAATCACCTTTTTCATTAGGCATTAAAATTTTAGTACGTGGTCAAGCACGCGGGTGGAGGGCGTTGATTTTCAAGTAGCAGGCAGGCATTTTCTGACCATTTCTAGTATTTGTCCAAGAAAAACTTGCTGCCATCAGCCGTACGAAGGTTCTGGTGTCGTGGTGGTTGCGCACACACTGCAAGCAATTATTAATTCACGCCAGTCTTGTTTAGATGATCACGCGTACCGTCCAGTTTGCATAGTAGCCACAGCAGAGGAAGATTGTCTAATGATGAAGGGAAGTTAATCTTGGTCTTCTGCAGTTGCCGATGAGAAAAGGAGGCAGGTGACTTATGCGCCAAGCAGGACATGAGTGGTGCAGTACGACCAGGAATGCCTGGCCAAACCTGACCAGCATGCTCATGCCATGAGTCTGCACAGACCAGGCCAAACCTCACCAGCATGCTCATGCCATGAGTCTGCACAGACCAGGCCAAACCTGACCAGCATGCTCATGCCATGAGTCTGCACAGACCAGACCAGCATGCTCATGCCATGAGTCTGCACAGACCAGGCCAAACCTCACCAGCATGCTCATGCCACGAGTCTGCACAGACCAGGCCAAACCTCACCAGCATGCTCATGCCATGAGTCTGCACAGACCAGGCTAAACCTCACCAGCATGCTCATGCCATGAGTCTGTACAGACCAGGCCAAACCTCACCAGCATGCTCATGCCATGAGTCTGCACAGACCAGGCCAAACCTCACCAGCATGCTCATGCCATGAGTCTGCACAGACCAGGCTAAACCTCACCAGCATGCTCATGCCATGAGTCTGCACAGACCAGGCTAAACCTCACCAGCATGCTCATGCCATGAGTCTGCACAGACCAGGCCAAACCTCACCAGCATGCTCATGCCATGAGTCTGCACAGACCAGGCTAAACCTCACCAGCATGCTCATGCCATGAGTCTGCACAGACCAGGCTAAACCTGACCAGCATGCTCATGCCATGAGTCTGCACAGACCAGGCCAAACCTCACCAGCATGCTCATGCCATGAGTCTGCACAGACCAGGCCAAACCTCACCAGCATGCTCATGCCATGAGTCTGCACAGACCAGGCCAAACCTCACCAGCATGCTCATGCCATGAGTCTGCACAGGCCAGGCCAGCATGCTCATGCCATGAGTCTACACAGACCAGGCTAAACCTCACCAGCATGCTCATGCCATGAGTCTGCACAGACCAGGCTAAACCTCACCAGCATGCTCATGCCATGAGTCTGCACAGACCAGGCCAAACCTCACCAGCATGCTCATGCCATGAGTCTGCACAGACCAGGCTAAATCTCACCAGCATGCTCATGCCATGAGTCTGCACAGACCAGGCCAAACCTGACCAGCATGCTCATGCCATGAGTCTGCACAGACCAGGCCAAACCTCACCAGCATGCTCATGCCATGAGTCTGCACAGGCCAGGCCAGCATGCTCATGCCATGAGTCTACACAGACCAGGCCAAACCTCACCAGCATGCTCATGCCATGAGTCTGCACAGACCAGGCCAAACCTCACCAGCATGCTCATGCCATGAGTCTGCACAGACCAGGCTAAACCTCACCAGCATGCTCATGCCATGAGTCTGCACAGACCAGGCTAAACCTCACCAGCATGCTCATGCCATGAGTCTGCACAGACCAGGCCAAACCTCACCAGCATGCTCATGCCATGAGTCTGCACAGACCAGGCCAAACCTCACCAGCATGCTCATGCCATGAGTCTGCACAGACCAGGCTAAACCTCACCAGCATGCTCATGCCATGAGTCTGCACAGACCAGGCTAAACCTCACCAGCATGCTCATGCCATGAGTCTGCACAGACCAGGCCAAACCTCACCAGCATGCTCATGCCATGAGTCTGCACAGACCAGGCCAAACCTCACCAGCATGCTCATGCCATGAGTCTGCACAGACCAGACTAAACCTCACCAGCATGCTCATGCAATGAGTCTGCACAGACCAGGCCAAACCTGACCAGCATGCTCATGCCATGAGTCTGACCAGGCCAAACCTGACCAGCATGCTCATGCCATGAGTCTGCACAGACCAGGCCAAACCTCACCAGCATGCTCATGCCATGAGTCTGCACAGGAAAGACCTTGCACAAGCCAAGGGTTTGGGCGCCCATTCCTTCCTGTTCACAAGCACCTGCACTGCCCAAGGAGGAGCAAAAGAAGTTGAAGCTGCAAGTTTGATGAGCTTATTGCGTGGCCACTGAGCAGCTCTCTCTTGACTAAATGTAGCATAGGTTGTTGGAGGCCAGGCATGGACCACGGAAATTGCAGGGACTTCCTGAACATCATTGACAAGTTGCTACAGCTCAAGGCAAGTAAGAACTTGTCAGGGAGAGCAGGAAATATCAGCGGCCATCTGCTCGACCAAATAGGGCCTTGGGCCTCTGTGAAGCACATGTTTTCACAGCCTTGCTTCACGTAGAGGGGGCGGAGCATGTGTGTTGTGGTGAGGTTAACCCCCTTCTTGATTGGCCCAAACAGCATTTGCGGCCAGGCAGCTTAATGAGCGATGTTTGCAATGGTTGGCTATGAAGGAATTGTTCTCTCCCATGAGAAGAATAAGCTCAGGAAGTGTCAGCCATACAGCAGGTTGTGCTCCTTTATCTGCTGCTCATAGTCTAGCTTGTAAACAAAGCTAATCACCATGACAACAACTTGTTTCAGATTAGAAAAAAATTTCTTCAATTTTTTTAGTTTGACTGAAGCAACAAGCCCCGGCAGTTCTACCCTGTCTTCCACGCTGTGCTGGTGGGAGAGTGTGGGGAGGAGCTTTCTCTGCTAGGGTGTGGTGGAGGAGCCTTCTCTGCTGGGGTGTGGTGGAGGAGCCTTCTCTGCTAGGGTGTGGTGGAGGAGCCTTCTCTGCTGGGGTGTGGTGGAGGAGCCTTCTCTGCTGGGGTGGGGTGGAGGAGCCTTCTCTGCTGGGGTGTGGTGGAGGAGCCTTCTCTGCTGGTGTGTGGTGGAGGAGCCTTCTCTGCTGGGGTGTGGTGGAGGAGCCTTCTCTGCTGGGGTGTGGTGGAGGAGCCTTCTCTGCTGGGGTGTGGTGGAGGAGCCTTCTCTGCTAGGGTGTGGTGGAGGAGCCTTCTCTGCTGGGGTGGGGTGGAGGAGCCTTCTCTGCTGGGGTGGGGTGGAGGAGCCTTCTCTGCTGGGGTGTGGTGGAGGAGCCTTCTCTGCGTGGTGGAGGAGCCTTCTCTGCTGGGGTGTGGTGGAGGAGCCTTCTCTGCTGGGGTGTGGTGGAGGAGCCTTCTCTGCTGGGGTGGGGTGGAGGAGCCTTCTCTGCTGGGGTGGGGTGGAGGAGCCTTCTCTGCTGGGGTGTGGTGGAGGAGCCTTCTCTGCTGGTGTGTGGTGGAGGAGCCTTCTCTGCTGGGGTGTGGTGGAGGAGCCTTCTCTGCTGGGGTGTGGTGGAGGAGCCTTCTCTGCTGGGGTGTGGTGGAGGAGCCTTCTCTGCTGGGGTGTGGTGGAGGAGCCTTCTCTGCTGGGGTATGGTGGAGGAGCCTTCTCTGCTGTGGTGTGGTTGAGGAGCCTTCTCTGCTGGGATGTGGTGGAGGAGCCTTCTCTGCTAGGGTGTGGTGGAGGAGCCTTCTCTGCTGGGGTGTGGTGGAGGAGCCTTCTCTGCTGGGGTGTGGTGGAGGAGCCTTCTCTGCTGTGATGTGGTGGAGGAGCCTTCTCTGCTGTTGTGTGGTGGAGGAGCCTTCTCTGCTGGGGTGTGGTGGGGGAGCCTTCTCTGCTGGGGGGTGGTGGAGGAGCCTTCTCTGCTGGGATGTGGTGGAGGAGCCTTCTCTGCTGGGGTGTGGTGGGGGAGCCTACTCTGCTGTGGTGTGGTGGAGGAGCCTTCTCTGCTGTGGTGTGGTGGAGGAGCCTTCTCTGCTGTGGTGTGGTGGAGGAGCCTTCTCTGCTGTGGTGTGGTGGAGCCTTCTCTGCTGTGGTGTGGTGGAGGAGACTTCTCTGCTGTGGTGTGATGGAGGAGCCTTCTCTGCTGTGGTGTGATGGAGGAGCCTTCTCTGCTGGGGTGTGGTGGGAGCCTTCTCTGCTGGGGTGTGGTGGAGGAGCCTTCTCTGCTGTTGTGTGATGGGGGAGCCTTCTCTGCTGTGGTGTGGTGGAGGAGCCTTCTCTGCTGTGGTGTGGTTGAGGAGCCTTCTCTGCTGGGGTGTGGTGGAGGAGCCTTCTCTGCTGTGGTGTGGTGGAGGAGCCTTCTCTGCTGTGGTGTGGTGGAGGAGCCTTCTCTGCTGGGGTGTGGTGGAGGAGCCTTCTCTGCTGGGGTGTGGTGGAGGCGCCTTCTCTGCTGGGGTGTGGTGGAGGAGCCTTCTCTGCTGGGGTGTGGTGGAGGAGCCTTCTCTGCTGTGGTGTGGTTGAGGAGCCTTCTCTGCTGGGGTGTGGTTGAGGAGCCTTCTCTGCTGGGGTGTGGTGGAGGAGCCTTCTCTGCTGTGGTGTGGTTGAGGAGCCTTCTCTGCTGGGGTGTGGTGGAGGAGCCTTCTCTGCTGGGGTGTGGTGGAGGCGCCTTCTCTGCTGGGGTGTGGTGGAGGAGCCTTCTCTGCTGTGGTGTGGTGGAGGAGCCTTCTCTGCTGTGGTGTGGTGGAGGAGCCTTCTCTGCTGGGGTGTGGTGGAGGAGCCTTCTCTGCTGTGGTGTGGTGGAGGAGCCTTCTCTACTGGGGTGTGGCGGAGGAGCCTTCTCTGCTGGGGTGTGGTTGAGGAGCCTTCTCTGCTGGGATGTGGTGGGGAGCCTTCTCTGCTGGGGTGTGGCCACAGTATAGGAGCCGAATGATCTCAGCAGCAGATGGGAAGGGTGATCTAAGAGGGTGTGGCTTACTAGAGGTGTTTTCCTTAACATGTGTTTTTGTAAGATAGGCAGGGCTTGGTGGGTGGGTGGAGCCATGTGTAAGATAGGCTTGGTGGGTGGGTGGAGCCATGTGTAAGAAAGGAGGGGGTGGAGCCAGGTGTAAGATAGGAGGGGCTTGGTGGGTGGGTGGAGCCATGTGTAAGATAGGAGGGGCTTGGTGGGTGGAGCCATGTGTGTATGTAATAACTGATCATTTGCTGATAAAGGTGTCGAGTTTCCCAGTGTGCCTGAAGTGGGTGGAGCCTACCTAGCATGTGATGTCTCTTCCAACTTCATCACTCGGCCCATTGATGTGAGTAAGTTTGGACTCCTCTTTGCCGGCGTGCAGAAGAACGTTGGCTGTGCCGGTCTCACGGTTGTCATCGGTGAGTGTGTGTGTGAGTGTGTATGTGAGTGTGTGATGATGGGTGTGTATGTGATAGTGTGTATGTGTGTGTGTATGATGTTGTATGTGTGTGTGTATGATGGTGAGTGTGAGTGTGTGTATGATGGTGGGTGTGAGTGTGTGTATGATGGTGGGTGTGAGTGTGTGTATGATGGTGTGTGTGTGTATGTATGATGGTGGGTGTGAGTGTGTGTATGATGGTGTGTGTGTGTGTGTATGATGGTGGTGTGAGTGTGTGATGGTGAGTGTGTATGTGATGATGGGTGTGTGGTGAGTGTGTATGATGGTGGGTGTGAGTATGATGGTGGTGTGAGTTTGTATGATGGTGGCGAGTGTGTGATGGTGAGTGTGTATGTGATGATGGGTTGGTGTGAGTGTGTATGATGGTGGGTGTGTCCATGCAGTGCGCAAGGATCTCCTAGGCTCCCCACAGCGCGTGTGCCCCATCATCTTGGACTACACCGTGCAGAGTAAGGCCAAGTCTCTCTACAACACACCAAATGTGTGGAGCGTATACATCTTCAACCTCATGCTCAAGTGGATCCGAGACAGAGGAGGAGTCCAAGGTAAGATTACTGACTTACAAGCCACACCCACACCCATGGTTTACACCTCAGTGAGATCTCTAGCAGAGTGACCGTGAGGTTGTCTCGTGCCAGTAATAGGATAGTTAGCACCTCTCAGTGAGATCTCTAACAGAGTGACGTGTCTCACAATCTTGTGCTAGTATAGGAACCAGTTTATGGCCTTGATCTTGGCCCAGTAGGTCAGCTCAACATTACCTCATGGAGCCTGGAATCTTAGGTGATTATATACCCCTCATGGGTAAGCTGAAACTTTGGTGATTATATACCCCTCATGGGGAAGCTGAAACTTAGGTGATTATATACCCCTCATGGGGAAGCTGAAACTTAGATGATTATATACCCCTCGTGGGGAAGCTGAAACTTAGGTGATTATATACCCCTCATGGGGAAGCTGGTGAAACTTAGGTGATTATATACCCCTCATGGGGAAGCTGAAACTTAGGTGATTATATACCCTTCATGGGGAAGCTGAAACTTAGGTGATTATATACCCCTCATGGGGAAGCTGAAACTTAGGTGATTATATACCCCTCATGGGGAAGCTGAAACTTAGGTGATTATATACCCCTCATGGGGAAGCTGAAACTTAGGTGATTATATACCCCTCATTGGGAAGCTGATGAAACTTAGGTGATTATATACCCCTCATGGGGAAGCTGAAACTTAGGTGATTATATACCCCTCATTGGGAAGCTGATGAAACTTAGGTGATTATATACCCCTCATGGGGAAGCTGAAACTTAGGTGATTATATACCCCTCATGGGGAAGCTGAAACTTAGGTGATTATATACCCTTCATGGGGAAGCTGAAACTTAGGTGATTATATACCCCTCATGGGGAAGCTGAAACTTAGGTGATTATATACCCCTCATGGGGAAGCTGAAACTTAGGTGATTATATACCCTTCATGGGGAAGCTGAAACTTAGGTGATTATATACCCCTCATGGGGAAGCTGAAACTTAGGTGATTATATACCCCTCATGGGGATACTGTTAAGGTAATCAAGAATGAAGATTGAAAAAATCGCTAGCCAATCCCTCCCCTGATGATAGTAGTCACTCTGTGCTTATATTCATTAGCTATCCACCCTAGGGCTACAAGTATATGGGAGGAGAGAAGCTTCCCTGGTAAGTGCTGTGGTTGCTTGTTCAGCCCTGGACTAGGGCTATCGGACGTTTCCATGACCGAACAACACAAGGAAGGGACTTTAGGTGGAGTAGCAATGTCTCCTTCCTTACTGTGAGATCTCAAACAGCAGAGATGCCACCTTCCTTACTGTGAGATCTCAAACAGCAGAGATGCCTCCTTCCTTACTGTGAGATCTCAAACAGCAGAGATGCCACCTTCCTTACTGTGGGATCTCAAACAGCAGAGATGTCACCTTCCTTACTGTGAGATCTCAAACAGCAGAGATGCCACCTTCCTTACTGTGAGATCTCAAACAGCAGAGATGCCTCCTTCCTTACTGTGAGATCTCAAACAGCAGAGATGTCTCCTTCCTTACTGTGAGATCTCAAACAGCAGAGATGCCACCTTCCTTACTGTGGGATCTCAAACAGCAGAGATGCCTCCTTCCTTACTGTGAGATCTCAAACAGCAGAGATGCCACCTTCCTTACTGTGAGATCTCAAACAGCAGAGATGCCTCCTTCCTTACTGTGAGATCTCAAACAGTAGAGATGCCTCCTTCCTTACTGTGAGATCTCAAACAGCAGAGATGCCACCTTCCTTACTGTGGGATCTCAAACAGCAGAGATGCCACCTTCCTTACTGTGAGATCTCAAACAGCAGAGATGCCTCCTTCCTTACTGTGAGATCTCAAACAGCAGAGATGTCACCTTCCTTACTGTGGGATCTCAAACAGCAGAGATGTCACCTTCCTTACTGTGGGATCTCAAACAGCAGAGATGCCTCCTTCCTTACTGTGAGATCTCAAACAGCAGAGATGCCACCTTCCTTACTGTGGGATCTCAAACAGCAGAGATGCCACCTTCCTTACTGTGGGATCTCAAACAGCAGAGATGCCTCCTTCCTTACTGTGAGATCTCAAACAGCAGAGATGCCTCCTTCCTTCTGTGAGATCTCAAACAGCAGAGATGCCACCTTCCTTACTGTGAGATCTCAAACAGCAGAGATGCCTCCTTCCTTACTGTGGGATCTCAAACAGCAGAGATGCCTCCTTCCTTACTGTGGGATCTCAAACAGCAGAGATGCCACCTTCCTTACTGTGAGATCTCAAACAGCAGAGATGCCTCCTGCCTTACTGTGGGATCTCAAACAGCAGAGATGCCACCTTCCTTACTGTGGGATCTCAAACAGCAGAGATGCCACCTTCCTTACTGTGGGATCTCAAACAGCAGAGATGCCACCTTCCTTACTGTGGGATCTCAAACAGCAGAGATGCCACCTTCCTTACTGTGGGATCTCAAACAGCAGAGATGCCTCCTTCCTTACTGTGGGATCTCAAACAGCAGAGATGTCACCTTCCTTACTGTGAGATCTCAAACAGCAGAGATGCCTCCTTCCTTACTGTGAGATCTCAAACAGCAGAGATGCCTCCTTCCTAACTGTGGGATCTCAAACAGCAGAGATGCCTCCTTCCTTACTGTGGGATCTCAAACAGCAGAGATGTCACCTTCCTTACTGTGAGATCTCAAACAGCAGAGATACTGTGGGATCTCAAACAGCAGAGATGCCACCTTCCTTACTGTGAGATCTCAAACAGCAGAGATGCCTCCTTCCTTACTGTGGGATCTCAAACAGCAGAGATGCCTCCTTCCTTACTGTGGGATCTCAAACAGCAGAGATGCCACCTTCCTTACTGTGAGATCTCAAACAGCAGAGATGCCTCCTTCCTTACTGTGGGATCTCAAACAGCAGAGATGCCACCTTCCTTACTGTGGGATCTCAAACAGCAGAGATGTCTCCTTCCTTACAGCAGAGATGCCACCTTCCTTACTGTGAGATCTCAAACAGCAGAGATGCCACCTTCCTTACTGTGAGATCTCAAACAGCAGAGATGTCTCCTTCCTTACAGCAGAGATGCCACCTTCCTTACTGTGGGATCTCAAACAGCAGAGATGCCACCTTCCTTACTGTGAGATCTCAAACAGCAGAGATGCCTCCTTCCTTACTGTGGGATGGCTCTCAATGAACTTTCAATTGACATAACATTATGATTACCTTCTCAATAATCAACTCCAAATTGTATTCACTCGATGTTTTGACTATATGCTCTAGCCTTCATCAGGAACAGTGAGACACTAAGGCTCACGTGAGCCTGCTATATACCAGTAGCTACCTGTGCACCGGGTATAAATAATTAACATAATTTTTTTAAATTAATTTAAAAATAATAAACCTGTGCACCGGGTATAAATAATTAACATAATTTTTTTAAATTAATTTAAAAATAATAAAATTAGAAATTAACCACTTAAGGGCGGATTTTTTTCCCTATTTCAATGCCCCTGGGGACGGGATTATTTAGAGTTTTTTAAATTAATTTTTTTAACATTTTTTTAATGGCTTGAAACTGTGAAGATATGATCGAGGTTGACCGAAAAAGGATTTGAGTCATGAATTTGCGCATTTCACCCCAATTTAGAACCAAAAATGATGTTATTATTAAAAAAAGACATTATTTGCTGAATAATATATAGTCTTATAACTTGTTGGTATGATTGTTAGATGATTATAATTGTTAGATGACAAAGGAAGTTACATTATCTCCCAAAATTGCTTTCCTGTCATTTTCACATCCAATTCTAGTAGTCTTTGTTGACGTGGTAGTCCTTGAAACACGGTGCAGCACAAAGCGGAATGTCACATGTGTCACACTTATACTTGGTGTCTTTCCTTTTGCTATGTGAAGAGCACACTACACAACGTTTGCAGGGCTCCTTCTTCTTCTCAGTTGGTGGAATTGCCACTGGGAAGTGCCTACCTCCAAGACGAGAGGAGCTTGGTAGGCTATGGGGACGGCCCCTGCTAGGATAAGTTGGGATATCATTCATTCCCGATTGAATAAGTTCCTTCAGCAAGTGCTTCCTGAATTCCAAGAACCTCTCTAAACCTCCAACCTCCTTGTACAAGTAGAATGAATTCAGGACAACTATATCCAAGAGGTAGAAGAAAAGCTTATTGTACCACTTCACATATTTTCGAACAAAGCGGTATGTTGCCGCCATCTGGTCTGAAGCATCCACTCCTCCCATTCCCCCATTATATGTCAGAACACACTGTGGCTTCAATCTGGGGTCGCCATTTCTCTCCTTCTTTCCTGTGTCCTTCATGCCTGAAGTATGCATTGTGGAAAGCATCCTTACATAATTTTTGTCTTTCCATACAATGGCAATGAGACCCTCATCAGATGATCTGAAGACGACATCACCCTTCTTGAGTTTCATCGCCTTCAGCTGATTCTTTCTAAATTCCCTGGGCATATTCTTTCTGTTGTTCCGCACTGTTCCAACAACATTTGTTTTCTTTGCATGAAGTTTTAGGTAGAGATCTGGGCTGGAGTACCAATTGTCAATAAATATGTTGTACCCCTTGTCTAGGAGGTCTGCATTCATATCGAGGACCACTTTGGAACTGGCTGATTCATTCTTCGTCAACTTGTCCTGACCAGTATAAACCTTCAAGTTCCAGGTGTAACCTGCAGCCTTCCCGTTACTCTGGCATACCTTGTAGAGTTTTATCCCAAATCTAGCCCTCTTTTGAGGGTTATATTGTTTAAATTTGAGTCGACCCTTGAATTTGAGGAGCGACTCATCCGTTGAAATGTCCTGGGTCGGGATGTAATTTGTTTTGAATTTCTCCACAATCAAATCAAGGAAAGTCCTAATCTTTGTAAGTCTGTCATTTGCATCAGCTGTGTCATTGTCAGAAATGTGGAAGTATTTCATAATCTGCAAAAACCTGTCCCTTGGCATAGTGTTCTTGAAGAAGGGCGTCTCAAGCATACTGTCTCTACTCCAATACATTTTTATGGTGGTAGGTTTTTTCACAAGTCCCATGAGAATGCACATGGCAAGAAATGTTTTTATTTCCCCTGGTGTTGTGTCAAACCATGCAATATCATGTCTCTTTTTGGCAGGGGGTGGGGTTGTAGCAATAAGGACAGATGCATATCTGTTTGTTTCATTAGTCTATCATTGATTCAGGAAAGAAAGAGAAAAATGTCCAACCTTGAAGTGTTCTCATCAATCATAATTTGAATCCCTGTGCTCCCAGTGAAGGGATGAACAACTGGTACATTTTCCCTTTGATGCCAAATTATAGGATCCAGTGGAGCAGCAGGAGGGGGCCTTGGCCTACTTAGAGCTACAGAGCGACCACGCCCTCTGCCTCTACCACGTCCTCGGGGCCTACCAGTACCCTGGCCCCTACCCCTACCCTGAGGTGGTGGGCTAGGACTGGAACTCTGCCTACTGCTATGACTACTATCATCACTCAAGTCTCCTGGGCATAAGTCAACATCATCTGGTTCACTACCACAACTATCCTGATCAAAACTGGCAGATCTACTAGAGTTTCTACTGCTTTCTCCATCAAATTCAGACTCAGAGTCAGTCAGAACGGCCCCACGGCCAGGAGGCTGTCTAAAAATTACATCCCCTTCATCCTCAGATATCATATTACTAGACTCACCAAGTTCCTCTGATCCACTGCTTGAAAATACACCGTCGATGACTTGTGAAAGCGTAAGGCACGATCTTTTCTTCGAAGCCATGACGATCCGATCGACTTGTGCTGCCGTCTGGGCAGTGCAGAAGTAACCACCACTCATTAGACATGCGCAGCTAGGTTTTACTAGCCCTGTGCTTTCGATCTATATATAGGTCGACCTGATTACGAGTTTTCGTCAAGCGCCATGGTAGAAATAGATATCTGACGAGTATTTCGTCAACCGCGCGGTAGAAATAAATATCCAGACGAGGATTTCGTCATCCGTCCGCAAGTGGTTAAATTAAAAATAAATAAGTAAATAAAAAATAAAATAATAAATAATAATAATGATGATGATGATGATGATGATGATGATGATGATGATGATGATAAATACAATAATAATAAATACAATAATAATAAATACAATAATAATAAATACATAAATTTAAAAGTACACTGTAGAATAAATTTAAAAGTGGATGATAATTATTAAATAAATAATTATTAATTAATTAAATAAATATTATGGTGGTCGTAGCTTCAAGTTCAAGCTCTTGAGAGTAGCTCCCCAGCAGCCAGGCAAGTCCATTCCAAGTCCATTCCACAGTCTCGATTGAAGAACCGCTCTCACTTTGGTGCTAGGCTGATGTGCAATGCCTCCTTCACTAGCAGTTCCTTCTGTCTTCTGGCCTGGTCCAAGATGGTGGCTTCCTCCCACAAAATAGGATGTCCATATACCGTGCATGCTCAGCAATTGCAGACTTCTCTTTAGCACACTTTCTACAGGCATCTTGATGTTCTTTCACTCAGTCTCCAGTCTTCTGATGGTCTCCCCTATGTAGTATTTCCACAGCTACAAGGGATGTGGTACACACAACACATGAGTGCATATTAGCTGGTAAAACATCCTTCACTCTGCTCAGTTGTGTCCTCAGAGTTCTTCCTGATCTGAAAATGACTTTGATGTTGAACTTCCTGCAGACCCTCCTGATGTCTTCACTTATCCCTGCTGCATAAAGAATCACTATCATAGATCCTTCTTTTTAGACCTCTCATTACCTGTATTGGTGTACTTATGCATGGAGCTGCTTCTTGGGGATGACTCGCCCGTGCAGATGTGAGAGCAATGAAGATGCAGGTATACCTTGGAGATGATGCTGTGCACCTCAAGGACATGACAGATGTCAAGAAAGATGTTGTTTCTGATGAAGTATATACATGACCATGACCATAGTGACTCGGGAGATGACCATAGTTATTTGGGAGATGACCATAGTGACTTGGGAGATGACCATAGTGACTCGGGAGATGACCATAGTGACTCTGGAGATGACCATAGCTCGGGAGATGACCATAGTGACTCGGGAGATGACCATACTGACTCTGGAGATGACCATAGTGCCTCGGGAGATGACCATAGTGACTCGGGAGATGACCATAGTGACCCGGGAGATGACCATAGTGACCCGGGAGATGACCATAGTTATTTGGGAGATGACCATAGTGACTTGGGAGATGACCATAGTGACTCGGGAGATGACCATAGTGACTCTGGAGATGACCATAGTGCCTCGGGAGATGACCATAGTGACCCGGGAGATGACCATAGGGTCATTCCATGTCGAATCAACTGAAAATCTGCCTTCATCTCTCAGATTTTTGTAAAATTTTGAGGAATGATTGGGATCCATGAGTAACGGCCAGAGCAAAAAAAAAATTGGTCACACCCACTTAATTAGTGAGATACGTGCCGATGAACTTTGGGTTAATTAGCACTACCTCGGAGATTCAAATGCCCATATCTTTGGAAGTATAGCTCCTGTAGAGCTGGTTCTGGGGTCATTTTGAAGCTCTTTTCAAGGCCTATAATTTGTGTCTGATAATCTTTCTTTTCAAATCAACCAGAAAAAAGATATCACAATTTATAAACTTTAAACTTGAACCCCCAAAAATTATATCCTTCAAATTTCTTCAATTTTTTGCTAAAGGTACCTTACAAGCTTCCCTGTAAATTTTGTGATGGGCACTCTGACAGTTTTTGAGTTATGAAGAATTATTTATGGCATGTCAATTCAAAAATCGCGAATTAATGGACTACCAGAATTATCTAAATTGTGTGGCACAGTATGGTACATACTAAGATAAAGTCAACTTGTATCGAGTTCATGTTCACACATATCTGTAACTGTTAGGTTTTCATTTTCTTTTTCAACGCAGCAATACCAGCACTGGATTCTCTGTTGGAAATGGACACTGGATTCTCTGTTGGAAATGGAATATGTTCTTCCGTCGCAGTGATTGGTTCAACAGTTGTTAGCACATCTTGGCAGTGAACTGTCAGTTGGTCTGATGGGTCCGGATATATGTATGATGGGGACGGTCCATGGGGATAGAGGAAGGTAACCTCCACCTCATGCTTCTCTGGTGTGCATTCCTTGACACATGCAACCCACCAGTAGCCATCATAAGCCACTGTCACATAACCATTTATGGCTGAAACACTGTGATCAATCATCTCGGGAGTGAGATTCACAAGTTCCTGTCGTTCCTGAAGTGAGGATGAAAAGGTTCAAACTGTGACCGTTTCCTAAGAGATTGGAATGAAGCATTGCAACTTTTGTGTGCCCGGGATTGTGCGTGCCTCTTCAAATCTCACTTTGAGTAGTTTGGCTTCTTGTTCATACTGTTCCGTTGTTGTAAACTGACAGTTGATATTCTCTATCTCTGAATCTGTGAATTCAAAAAGTTGGCGAGGAGTGGTGATCTGTTGATCATATGGTAGTTGGAGACTGGCTCTAGCTGCTAACCTATTTATTGTCCCACCAATTCCATCGGATGGTCCTTTAGCAAAAAAGTGCCATTTAGCTTGGACACTAAAATCATCTTTATGGAAGTACAAATTGATAAAATTCTTCCGATTCTTATATTGGGCAGCGCAACCACCAGGGAAATGGTCAATTCTAGCGTCCTGACCAAGTTTCTTAGTAAGGAACTGAAGCAGCAGTTTTTGAAACAGATGAACTGCCGCAGTATCATGAATGTTACATGATATGATGACGAAAATTTGTGTGTTCAGGTATTTTATCTTGCTTGTCACGCCGATAATAACACACGAAAGGGTGGATTGTTGCCTGGAGATTGTTCCAGTGGAATGACTGAGCTGCATCCTGAATTATGAAACTGTAGTTCTCCGCGAAGTCTGCAATGACCAAGAACTCTCCAGGTTCAAGTGAATTTAGAAGTGACTGTACCAACTGAGCAGGACATAACATTATATAACCAACCAACCTGGAATTCCCCCCTGGGATTTTTCATGGGATTCCTCTAAGACCTGAATATGCCTGCCAGCTCTTGGGAACATTCTCCCCAATAGATGTCAGGGATTGATAGATCTGTCTCCTGCGATCAGGTGCAAATTACGATGATGCACTTATATACCTATTATTAAGGCCTGGAGAGCATCAATAGCTATATAATGGGTGTCCCTAAGCACTATGAATACATTTTCGTATGGTTATGCTGTATATAATTGCTTATTGCTCAAAAACTGTCAGAGTGCCCATCACAAAACTTACAGGGAAGCTTTTTTACATTATGATGTGCCTTTGGCAAAAATTTGGAGAAATTTGAAGGATATATTTTGGGGGTGTTCAAGTTTGAAGTTTATAAATTGTGATACTTTTTTCTGGTTGATTTGAAGAGAAAGGTTGCCTGAGACAAATTATAGGCCTTGAAAAGAGCTTCAAAATGACCCCAGAACCAGCTCTACAGGAGCTATACTTCCAAAGATATGGGCATTTGAATTTCCGAGGTAGTGCTAATTAGCCCAAAGTTCGTCGGCACGTATCTCATTAATTAAGTGGGTGTGACCAAAAATTTTTTTGCTCTGCTCGTTACTCATGGATCCCAATCATTCCCCAAAATGTTACAAAAATCTGAGAGATGAAGGCAGATTTTCAGTTGATTTGACATGGAATGACCCCATAGTGACCCGGGAGATGACCATACTGACCCGGGAGATGACCATAGTGACTCTGGAGATGACCATAGTGACTCTGGAGATGACCATAGTGACCCGGGAGATGACCATAGTGACCCGAGAGATGACCATAGTGACCCTGGAGATGACCATAGTGACCCGGGAGATGACCATAGTGACCCGAGAGATGACCATAGTGACCCGGGAGATGACCATAGTGACCCGGGACATGACCATAGTGACCCGGGACATGACCATAGTGACCCGGGAGATGACCATAGTGACTCTGGAGATGACCATCGTGACCCGGGACATGACCATAGTGACCCAGGAGATGACCATAGTGACCCGGGAGATGACCATAGTGACTGGAGATGACCATAGTGACCCGGGAGATGACCATAGTGACCCGGGAGATGACCATAGTGACCCGGGAGATGACCATACTGACCCGGGAGATGACCATAGTGACCCGGGAGATGACCATACTGACCCTGGAGATGACCATAGTGACCCGGGAGATGACCATACTGACCCTGGAGATGACCATAGTGACCCGGGAGATGACCATAGTGACCCGGGAGATGACCATAGTGACCCGGGAGATGACCATACTGACTCTGGAGATGACCATAGTGACCCGGGAGATGACCATAGTGACCCGGGAGATGACCATAGTGACCCGGGAGATGACCATAGTGACTCTGGAGATGACCATAGTGACTCTGGAGATGACCATAGTGACCCTGGAGATGACCATAGTGACCCTGGAGATGACCATAGTGACCCGGGAGATGACCATAGTGACCCGGGAGATGACCATAGTGACCCGGGAGATGACCATAGTGACTAGGGAGATGACCGTAGTAACTCTGGAGATCAGCAGATATATAGAGGGGGGCAATGAGAACTGTCGTTATACTGCAGATAATCTGTAGTAAAGTTGGCAGTGAGAGGGTTAAAGTTCAAGTCAATTCCATATTTTCTAGTTGTTGGACACGTGGTAATTTTTGTTGTGCGCAGTGTGTGGGCATGCCCTGAGGCACTGCTCCAGTGTGCAGTGTGTGTTCCTGCTTATATGTATGTACGCAGAATGGCCTGCATGCACAACATTCATTGTTCTCACTGTGTGTGTGTGTGTCTGTGTGCGTGCAGCCATGGAAGCAACGTCGGCAGAGAAGTCGCAAATGTTGTTTAAAGCCATCCAGTCCTCTGGTAGTTACTATAGCTTTGTTGTGCAGAAGGGAGTGAGGTCTCGGGTGAATGTTCCATTCCGGATCTTGACCGATAATAAACCCAATCCTGATGAAGAGGACAAGTTCGTTAAGGCTGCCAAGAAGGCCAACATCATTCACATCAACGGCCACCGCTCTGTGGGAGGGCTCAGAGCATCTCTATATAATGCCATCTCCATCAATGACACTCAATACTTGATTGACTTCATGGTCCGGTTCATGAGAGAGCACAACTCCTCGTAGCTCACTAGGTCATTTTGATGTTGTGTCTGCATACACTTACTTGTGTGTGCCAGACACTCTGGCTAGCATTATGAGATATTAGGTGGTTGGCTTGAAGTCAACGCCAGCATTATGAGATATTAGGTGGTTGGCTTGAAGTCAACGCCAATCTAGTTGATGAGCATTGAATTAAAACAGCGAGGTCACAGTATGACATTTAGGCGTTTATATCCCCTCCCCTGGTTACTGCATTGCCACTCCCCCTGGTTACCACAATGCATTTCAATCATAATAATTGTCAGTCCAACTTAGAAAAGATAAATTGATGAGGTTCATGATGTAATCTTACACCATGTGAGGTGTTATAGATGGTGGTATCCTTGCCATGGTGAAGGGGGCACCAGGTGCACTCGCACAGACCGGTACATGAAACTGACGATCCCCAAATAAGCAGTCCTAGGCACGCCTCCCTACATATGTGCACAACACATGTATACTTCAACACATGTATACTTATACATGTATACACAACACATGTATACTTATATACACAACACAGTAGAACTTATATATACACAAACAGTATAATTACACATAATTTATGCACACAAACACAAACAGTATAATTACACAGAATTTACGCACACAAACAATATAATTACACAGAATTTATGCACACAAACAGTATAATTAAAACAGTATAATTACAGAGAATTTATGCACACAAACAGTATAATTACACCGAATTTAAAACAGTATAATTACACAGAATTTATGCACAAACTATAATCAAAGAATTTACGCATACAAATGGTATAATTAGACGGAATTTATGTGCACAAACAGTATGGTTTAAATTTACACAGAATTTATGCAAAAACAGTATATAAACAAATTCAGTATAATTACACAGAATTTATGCGCACAAACAGTATAATTACACAATTAATGTGCACAGAATTACACAGAATTTATGTGCACTAAGTATAATTACACGGAATTATGTGCACATGCACAAACATAATTACACAATTTATGCACACAAACAGTATAATTACACAGAATTTATGCGTCGCCAAACAGTATAATCGCCAAACAGTATAATTACACAGAATTTATGCGCACAGTATAATTAAGTTACACAGAATTTATGCACACACAGTATAATTAAGTATAATTACACAGAATTTATGTGGCACAAACAGTATAATTACACAATTTATGTGCACAGAATTTATGTGCACTAAGTATAATTACATGGAATTTATGTGCACATGCACAAACATAATTACACAATTTATGCACACAAACAGTATAATTACACAAAATTTATGCGTCGCCAAACAGTATAATTACACAGAATTTATTATGTGCACAAACAGAATTTATGCACACAAACGGTATAATTGCACAGAATTTATGCACAACACAGAATTTATGAGCACACAAACAGTATAATTTACACAAACAGTACACAGAATTTATGCACACAAACAGTATAATTACACAGAATTTATGCACACAAACTATAATTACAATTACACAGAATTTATGCGCACAAACAGTATAATTTATGCACACAAACAGTATAATTATACAGAATTTATGCACACAAACAGTATAATTACACAGAATTTATGCGCACAAACAGTATAATTACACAGAATTTATGCACAACTATAATTACAAACTATAATTACAACTATACACAATTTATGTGCAGACAGTATAATCACACATGCACAAATACACAAACAGTATAATTATGCGCACAAACAGTAGTATAAATAATTACACAGAATTTATGCACACAGTATAATTTATGTGCACAAACAGTATAATTACACAGAATTTATGCGCACACAGTATAATTACACAGAATTTATGTGGCACAAACAGTATAATTACACAATTTATGTGCACAGAATTACACAGAATTTATGTGCACATGCACAAACATAATTACACAATTTATGCACAAACAGTATAATTACACAGAATTTATGCGTCGCCAAACAGTATAATTACACAGAATTTATTATGTGCACAAACAGAATTTATGCACACAGTATAATTGCACAGAATTTATGAAAAACACAGAATTTATGAGCACAAACAGTACACAGAATTTATGCACACAAACGGTATAATTACACAGAATTTAATTACACAGAATTTATGCACACAAACTATAATTACACAGAATTTATGCGCACAAACAGTATAATTTACACAGAATTTATGCACACAAACAGTATAATTACACAGAATTTATGCACAAACAGTATAATTGTAATTATGCGCACAAACAGTATAATTACACAGAATTTATGCACAACTATAATTACAAACTATAATTACACAGAATTTATGTGCAGACTATAATCACACATGCACAAATACACAAACAGTATAATTATGCGCACAAACAGTAGTATAAATAATTACACAGAATTTATGCACACAAACGGTATAATTACACAGAATTTATGCACAAAACAGTATAATTAAGTATAATTACACAATTTATGTGGCACAAACAGTATAATTACACAGAATTTATGCGCACACAGTATAATTAAATTACAGTATAATTAAGTATAATTACACAGAATTTGTGCACAAACTATAATTACACAAAATTAATTTATGCACACAGTATAATTACACAATTTATGCGCACAGTATAATTAAATTACACAGAATTTATGCACACAGTATAATTACACAGAATTTATGTGGCACAGTATAATTAAATTACACAGAATTTATGCACAAACAGTATAATTAAGTATGATTACACAATTTATGTGCACAAACTATAATTACACAATTTATGCACACAGTATAATTACACAGAATTTATGCACAAACAGTATAATTAAGTATAATTACACAGAATTTATGTGCACAAACTATAATTACACAATTTATGCACACAAACAGCACAAACAGTATAATTACACAGAATTTATGCGCACACAGTATAATTAAATTACACAGAATTTATTGGCACAATTTATGTGGCACAAACAGTATAATTACACAGAATTTATGCACAAACAGTATAATTACACAGAATTTATGCACAAACAGTATAATTGTAATTATGCGCACAAACAGTATAATTACACAGAATTTATGCACAACTATAATTACAAACTATAATTACACAGAATTTATGTGCAGACTATAATCACACATGCACAAATACACAAACAGTATAATTATGCGCACAAACAGTAGTATAAATAATTACACAGAATTTATGCACACAAACAGTATAATTACACAGAATTACACAGAATTTATGCACACAACAGTATAATTAAGTATAATTACACAATTTATGTGGCACAAACAGTATAATTACACAGAATTTATGCGCACACAGTATAATTAAATTACAGTATAATTAAGTATAATTACACAGAATTTGTGCACAAACTATAATTACACAAAATTAATTTATGCACACAAACAGTATAATTGCACAGAATTTATGCGCACACAGTATAATTAAATTACACAGAATTTATGCACACAGTATAATTACACAGAATTTATGTGGCACACAGTATAATTACACAGAATTTATGTGCACAAACTATAATTACACAAAATTTATGCACACAGTATAATTACACAGAATTTGTGCACACAGTATAATTAAATTACACAGAATTTATGCACAAACAGTATAATTAAGTATAATTACACAGAATTTATGTGCACAAACTATAATTACACAATTTATGCACACAAACAGTATAATTACACAGAATTTATGCGCACACAGTATAATTAAATTACACAGAATTTATGCACACAGTAATTAAGTATAATTACACAATTTATGTGGCACAATTTATGTGGCACAATTTATGTGGCACAAACAGTATAATTACACAGAATTTATGCACAAACAGTATAATTGTAATTATGCGCACAAACAGTATAATTACACAGAATTTATGCACAACTATAATTACAAACTATAATTACACAGAATTTATGTGCAGACTATAATCACACATGCACAAATACACAAACAGTATAATTATGCGCACAAACATTACACAGAATTTATGCACACAAACAGTATAATTACACAGAATTACACAGAATTTATGCACACAACAGTAATTAAGTATAATTACACAATTTATGTGGCACAAACAGTATATACACAGAATTTATGCGCACACAGTATAATTAAATTACAGTATAATTAAGTATAATTACACAGAATTTGTGCACAAACTATAATTACACAAAATTAATTTATGCACAAACAGTATAATTACACAGTATAATTACACAGAATTTATGCGCACACAGTATAATTAAATTACACAGAATTTATGCACACAGTATAATTACACAGAATTTATGCACAAACAGTATAATTAAGTATAATTACACAATTTGTGCACAAACTATAATTACACAAAATTTATGCACACAGTATAATTACCAGAATTTATGTGCACACAGTATAATTAAATTACACAGAATTTATGCACAAACAGTATAATTAAGTATAATTACACAGAATTTATGTGCACAAACTATAATTACACAATTTATGCACACAAACAGTATAATTACACAGAATTTATGCGCACACAGTATAATTAAATTACACAGAATTTATGCACAGTATAATTAAGTATAATTACACAGAATTTATGTGGCACAAACAGTATAATTACAGTATAATTACACAGAATTTATGTGCACAAACAGTATAATTACACAGAATTTATGTACAAACAGTATAATTACAGTATAATTACACAGAATTTATGTGCACAAACATTGCTAGAATTTATGCACAATAATTACACAGAATTTATGTGCACAAACATTGCAAACAGTATAATTAAACAGAATTTATGCGCACACAGTATAATTAAATTATGCACACACAGTATAATTAAGTATAATTACACAGAATTTATGTTATGTGTGCAAACAGTATAATTACACAATTTATGTGCACAAACAGTAATTTATGTGTACAAACAGTATAATTTAATTACACAGAATTTATGCACACAAACAGTATAACTACACAGAATTTATATGTACACAAACAGTATAATTACACAGAATTTATGTGCACAAATAGTAATTATAATTACACGGAATTTATGCACAAACAATATAATTACACCGAATTTATGTGCACAAACAATAATTACACAGAATTTATGCACACAAACAGTATAATTACACAGAATTTATGCACACAAACAGTATAATTACACAGAATTTATGCGCACACAGTATAATTACACAGAATTTATGCACAACTATAATTACAACTATAATTACACAGAATTTATGTGCAGACAGTATAATCACACATGCACAAATACACAAACAGTATAATTATGCGCACAAACAGTAGTATAAATAATTACACAGAATTTATGCACACACAGTATAATTACACAGAATTTATGTGCACAAACTATAATTACACAAAATTTATGCACACACTATAATTACACAGAATTTATGCGCACACAGTATAATTAAGTTACACAGAATTTATGCACACAAACAGTATAATTAAGTTTAATTACACAGAATTTATGTGGCACAAACAGTATAATTACACAATTATTTATGTGCACAGAATTACACAGAATTTATGTGCACATGCACGAACATAATTACACAATTTATGCACAAACAGTATAATTACACCGAATTTATGCGTCGCCAAACAGTATAATTACACAGAATTTATTATGTGCACAAACAGAATTTATGCACACAAACAGTATAATTGCACAGAATTTATGAAAAACACAGAATTTATGAGCACACACAGTATAATTTACACAAACAGTACACAGAATTTATGCACACAAACAGTATAATTACACAGAATTTATGCACACAAACTATAATTACAACTATAATTACACAGAATTTATGCGCACAAACAGTATAATTTACACAGAATTTATGCACACAAACAGTATAATTACACAGAATTTATGCACACAAACAGTATAATTGTAATTTATGCGCACAAACAGTATAATTACACAGAATTTATGCACAACTATAATTACAAACTATAATTACACAGAATTTATGTGGAGACAGTATAATCACACATGCACAAATACACAAACAGTATAATTATGCGCGCACAAACAGTAGTATAAATAATTACACCGAATTTAGAATTTATGCACACAAACGTATATAAACTACATAGTAAAATTTATATACAAAAACCATACAATTTTTAGACAGCGCCAGAAGAGCCCGAGCATGTGATGCTGCTGGCGACATTCTCTGCACCACTTCCTGAGCCAATACTGCCCACACTCTCAGGAGGCCACACCCACCACACCGAACAAGGACTGGTGGCCCCTCCTCTGCAGCTAAGTGCCATCACACATCATCTTGACACCCACAACCTCGTCTTCAAACATCCTTCCAGAGGTATTCAGCAGACATGCTGGCCTGTCTCTCCACCCAGTGGCAGTCTCCATGCATACCTTGTGGACAGGATAAAGATATGGGGCCAGACCTTACCTATGGCTCTCGTTGCTACCATGCCTCCCACCCTCACCTATGGCTCTCTTGCTGCCACGCCCCCTCCAACCCGTACCTATGGCTCTTGTATCTAAGTGTTCATCATCACCATTCTCCACCATAAGCTAAACCACATAATCAAAATTGGTCAAATATGTCCACGGTCCTCAACCCTTCTTGATCAGCACATGCATGGTTTTATCTTCATCTGTTCATCGTACCTCATCTTTCCCCTGCTTGAGCTGAGAGGTTACAGTTCCCTCAGCTTGGGTTTGTTTCTCTGCCTCTACTTTACCTTGTGCCACCTTGTGCCATGCTGAAGCTCGTGTGCATTATTCAGTGCCTTTTCCCAGTTGGACACTGGGCAAGTAATCCAAGCTCCCTGTGTGTGCCTCAGTGTTTCCCTATCCTCCTTGTAAATATGGGAACAGGACTGACACAACATGCCATAGGCCACAGAGTTGTAACTAATCCACGAGTATTTCTCTTGCCAGTGTGGCTGGAACTTCAGCTTCTTTCCCATAACAGCACCTTTGCTGCCAGAAACTTGACTAGCCTCTGTCTCTTCTGACAGGTGAAGTTGATGTAGTTGCAGAAGTGGACTGCTGTGTGGGACTCTCCCCAGATGCATCATGACGCTCTGACCTATCATTGCCAACATCCTTGGCCTCCTGGCTGTGCATGGTGTTGTGAATGACTCAGAGTCATCTCCGAGCCTGGATAATCTCCGAGCCTGGATACTTGACTGACAGCAGTAGAAACTGAGCCACGAGAGTCAATAGAGTCAGGCAATGTACGTTTCTTCAGAAATCTTCCGACATCTACGAGATGAATGACGACTTGTATGATGACTAAGTGGCAGGCTCGGGGTATTTTAGAAGCCGACCTAACTGTGGGGAATCCCCAGGGCTAACCCCCAGTGGGGAGTTTCCAAATGCCTTCCAGGTGCAGGTTATTTTTAGAAACTGACTTCATCATCCAATCAAGTCAGTACTAGGCATAACCCCTCCCCTCAATCATGTAATGTGGGCGGCTTCACAGTAGCACTGACACACACCGTTCCTGCTGAACCACACCCCTTCCCCAGCTGAGTTGAAACCTTGCTGCCATGACCACGGTAGTAGGGGCTTACCCCAAAATGTCAGATGGTCCGACCGAAGCTCCACAGATTCTGCTCACTTCACTCTATAAACTTGATATACCGTATTCACTCGAATATAAGTCGCGACTTGTATTTATTTCAGCCAAATCAAGTTGTGATCTTCAAGCATTGCGCTTGCGCAGTGCCAAGCCAGTCTTGCGCTATTGTGCTGATGCAATTTTTGTGTGCGTCATTGTGGTTGTGATTGTTTCATTTCAAACATTGAGCTAGTAGTTGGCTGGCAAGAGTTCCTAATCGCTATCGTAATCTACAACGAGTTTGTTATGTTCGATCTGTTCTTCATCCTCTTCGTCCAAGGAAGCAAATGGATCTTCTCCACCGCTGTCACTTCCTTAACAGCTGGCGAGTAGCTTGTGTAATGGCTGGGATAGCTAAAGCTGCTACTTTATCGACTTTGAGGCAGTGAATTTCTCCATCTTCAGACCCGTCCACCTTCACAGTGATGCCACAAGCACAGAATGATTTCTTGATCAACTCGACAGACAAGCTATCTTAGCTAATGATAAACGACTTCACGTGTGCAAGAGCGGTGGTGTAATTAACTAGGTGTGCTACATTTGGAGTGCGGCTTTCAGAGTGACTTCTATTCAGTGTGCCACTTATATTCGAGTGAATACGATATAGCTCAAAAGATAGCTCTCTCTCTGTGTGTGTGCTCTCTTTTGGTACCAATAAAATCTAGCATACATGTAGGTCCTTAGGTCAGATATTAGTAGGGACTTACCCTTAGGTCGGGCATAATCTTTAATCTTTTAGCAGACGACACAAAGTCTTTGTTGCCGTTATACTGAACTCTGACCTCTGCATGCTTTTCAATGCCATTCAAGACATCGCTGAGTGTGACCAGCGGCTGGTGTGACACATGGGCGAGGAATTCCCTGTCATAGAGGTCCTGCACAACAATACCAGAGGAGGCACAACAATACTAGAGAAGGCGTCATTAGGCTCCGCCCATGCATGGGAAACATGAAATAATTAGAGGCACACGAGACAAGTGGACTCTTCAAGTTGCTTGGCAACACTACTACTGGTGTGGCTCCACCCAACTAGCTGCCTGGAGGCTTAGCGGCCACTGCAGCTGTTGCTGTGGCTCCCCTTACAGCCAACTAGCTATTTAAAGTGTTTTTGTCAGGCAATTGCTATCTGTCATATTAGCCTTCGTTGGCTCAACAAAGATTTTCTGGTAAGTTCTTCCAAATAGTTTGTACACATGCTGGGCAGGCTTGCATTAGTATCAGCTGACATGACATGTCCGTGCTGGGCAGGCTTGCATTAGTATCAGCTGACACGACATGTCCATGCTGGGCAGGCTTGCATTAATATCAGCTGACACGACATGTCCATGCTGGGCAGGCTTGCATTAGTATCAGCTGACACGACATGTCCATGCTGGGCAGGCTTGCATTAGTATCAGCTGACACGACATGTCCATGCTGGGCAGGCTTGCATTAGTATCAGCTGACACGACATGTCCATGCTGGGCAGGCTTGCATTAGTATCAGCTGACATGACATGTCCATACTGGGCAGGCTTGCATTAGTATCAGCTGACATGACATGTCCATGCTGGGCAGGCTTGCATTAGTATCAGCTGACACGACATGTCCATGCTGGGCAGGCTTGCATTAGTATCAGCTGACATGGCATGTCCATGCTGGGCAGGCTTGCATTATTATCAGCTGACACGACATGTCCATGCTGGGCAGGCTTGCATTAGTATCAGCTGACATGACATGTCCATGCTGGGCAGGCTTGCATTAGTATCAGCTGACATGACATGTCCATGCTGGGCAGGCTTGCATTAGTATCAGCTGACATGACATGTCCATGCTGGGCAGGCTTGCATTAGTATCAGCTGACATGACATGTCCATGCTGGGCAGGCTTGCATTAGTATCAGCTGACATGACATGTCCATGCTGGGCAGGCTTGCATTAGTATCAGCTGACATGACATGACATGTCCATGCTGGGCAGGCTTGCATTAGTATCAGCTGACATGACATGTCCATGCTGGGCAGGCTTGCATTAGTATCAGCTGACATGACATGTCCATGCTGGGCAGGCTTGCATTAGTATCAGCTTACATGACATGTCCATGCTGGGCAGGCTTGCATTAGTATCAGCTGACACGACATGTCCATGCTGGGCAGGCTTGCATTAGTATCAGCTGACATGACATGACATGTCCATGCTGGGCAGGCTTGCATTAGTATCAGCTGACATGACATGTCCATGCTAGGCAGGCTTGCATTAGTATCAGCTGACATGACATGTCCATGCAGGGCAGGCTTGCATTAGTATGAGCTGACATGACATGTCCATGCTGGGCAGGCTTGCATTAGTATCAGCTGACATGACATGACATGTCCATGCTGGGCAGGCTTGCATTAGTATCAGCTGACATGACATGTCCATGCTAGGCAGGCTTGCATTAGTATCAGCTGACATGACATGTCCATGCAGGGCAGGCTTGCATTAGTATGAGCTGACATGACATGTCCATGCTGGGCAGGCTTGCATTAGTATCAGCTGACATGACATGACATGTCCATGCTGGGCAGGCTTGCATTAGTATCAGCTGACATGACATGTCCATGCTGGGCAGGCTTGCATTAGTATCAGCCAACATGACATGTCCATGCTGGGCAGGCTTGCATTAGTATCAGCTGACATGACATGTCCATGCTGGGCAGGCTTGCATTAGTATCAGCTGACATGACATGTCCATGCTGGGCAGGCTTGCATTAGTATCAGCTGACATGACATGTCCATGCTGGGCAGGCTTGCATTAGTATCAGCTGACATGGCATGTCCATGCTGGGCAGGCTTGCATTAGTATCAGCTTACATGACATGTCCATGCTGGGCAGGCTTGCATTAGTATCAGCTGACATGACACTACTAATGTTACAGCTCTGGAGATGGTCATCCTCTCTCAGCAATTTTGGTTTGTAGATGAAGCAGAACACACACCCACACCAATGCACACACACACCCAGGCACACCCACCACACCCACCCACACCCAGGCACACACAACCCAGGCACACCCACACCCAGGCACATCCACACCCACCCACACCCAGGCACACCCACCCACACCCAGACCCAGGCACACCCACACCCAGGCACACCCACACCCACACCCAGGCACACCCTCACCCACCCACACCCAGGCACACCCACACCCACACCCAGGCACACCCAGGCAAATATGCTGTATGGTCACATGACTAGTAGGAGTAGCGGAATCTTGGGAAGAGCACAGACCTCTCACCTTGATCAGGTGGGTGAGGTTACTCTTGGAGAAGTCCACCGGCTGCTTATTAAGAGCAATGAACTTCAAGTGTTGATTGTAGTACTGCCCCTTACTGACGCCTAGTGCTCCGATGGTCTTGGTGCGTGACACCTCAGGTCGAATACACACCCTGCAGGATACGAACACATGCACACACATACATACACAGTGTCCCATGGCACATAATGAGGTCCACATAATGCTCAAGGCAAAAATAACTTGGCGTTGCGTATACGTACGCATGACCATTGGCCAAACATGCTGAAGAGACGTACAGTGTTAGTTTGCACTCACTCGTGAAGCAAGTGTACAGGGACATGGGTGGGTCATGTGTTGATCTCTAGGTCTACTCTGCTGGGGTGTTCTCTAGGTCTACTCTGCTGGGTTGTTCTCTAGGTCTACTCTGCTGGGTTGTTCTCTAGGTCTACTCTGCTGGGTTGTTCTCTAGGTCTACTCTGCTGGGTTGTTCTCTAGGTCTACTCTGCTGGGTTGTTCTCTAGGTCTACTCTGCTGGGTTGTTCTCTAGGTCTACTCTGCTGGGTTGTTCTCTAGGTCTACTCTGCTGGGTTGTTCTCTAGGTCTACTCTGCTGGGGTGTTCTCTAGGTCTACTCTGCTGGGCTGTTCTCTAGGTCTACTCTGCTGGGTTGTTCTCTAGGTCTACTCTGCTGGGTTGTTCTCTAGGTCTACTCTGCTGGGTTGTTCTCTAGGTCTACTCTGCTGGGTTGTTCTCTAGGTCTACTCTGCTGGGCTGTTCTCTAGGTCTACTCTGCTGGGTTGTTCTCTAGGTCTACTCTGCTGGGCTGTTCTCTAGGTCTACTCTGCTGGGTTGTTCTCTAGGTCTACTCTGCTGGGTTGTTCTCTAGGTCTACTCTGCTGGGTTGTTCTCTAGGTCTACTCTGCTGGGTTGTTCTCTAGGTCTACTCTGCTGGGTTGTTCTCTAGGTCTACTCTGCTGGGTTGTTCTCTAGGTCTACTCTGCTGGGTTGTTCTCTAGGTCTACTCTGCTGGGTTGTTCTCTAGGTCTACTCTGCTGGACTGTTCTCTAGGTCTACTCTGCTGGGTTGTTCTCTAGGTCTACTCTGCTGGGCTGTTCTCTAGGTCTACTCTGCTGGGTTGTTCACTAGGTCTACTGTGCTGGGTTGTTCTCTAGGTCTACTCTGCTGGGTTGTTCTCTAGGTCTACTCTGCTGGGGTGTTCTCTAGGTCTACTCTGCTGGGTTGTTCTCTAGGTCTACTCTGCTGGGTTGTTCTCTAGGTCTACTCTGCTGGGTTGTTCTCTAGGTCTACTCTGCTGGGTTGTTCTCTAGGTCTACTCTGCTGGGTTGTTCTCTAGGTCTACTCTGCTGGGTTGTTCTCTAGGTCTACTCTGCTGGGTTGTTCTCTAGGTCTACTCTGCTGGGTTGTTCTCTAGGTCTACTCTGCTGGGTTGTTCTCTAGGTCTACTCTGCTGGGTTGTTCTCTAGGTCTACTCTGCTGGGTTGTTCTCTAGGTCTACTCTGCTGGGTTGTTCTCTAGGTCTATTCTGCTGGGTTGTTCTCTAGGTCTACTCTGCTGGGTTGTTCTCTAGGTCTACTCTGCTGGGCTGTTCTCTAGGTCTACTCTGCTGGGTTGTTCTCTAGGTCTACTCTGCTGGGTTGTTCTCTAGGTCTACTCTGCTGGGTTGTTCTCTAGGTCTACTCTGCTGGGTTGTTCTCTAGGTCTACTCTGCTGGGTTGTTCTCTAGGTCTACTCTGCTGGGTTGTTCTCTAGGTCTACTCTGCTGGGCTGTTCTCTAGGTCTACTCTGCTGGGTTGTTCTCTAGGTCTACTCTGCTGGGTTGTTCTCTAGGTCTACTCTGCTGGGTTGTTCTCTAGGTCTACTCTGCTGGGTTGTTCTCTAGGTCTACTCTGCTGGGCTGTTCTCTAGGTCTACTCTGCTGGGCTGTTCTCTAGGTCTACTCTGCTGGGCTGTTCTCTAGGTCTACTCTGCTGGGTTGTTCTCTAGGTCTACTCTGCTGGGTTGTTCTCTAGGTCTACTCTGCTGGGTTGTTCTCTAGGTCTACTCTGCTGGGTTGTTCTCTAGGTCTATTCTGCTGGGTTGTTCTCTAGGTCTACTCTGCTGGGTTTTTCTCTAGGTCTACTCTGCTGGGTTGTTCTCTAGGTCTACTCTGCTGGGTTGTTCTCTAGGTCTACTCTGCTGGGTTGTTCTCTAGGCCTACTCTGCTGGGTTGTTCTCTAGGTCTACTCTGCTGGGTTGTTCTCTAGGTCTACTCTGCTGGGTTGTTCTCTAGGTCTACTCTGCTGGGTTGTTCTCTAGGTCTACTCTGCTGGGTTGTTCTCTAGGTCTACTCTGCTGGGCTGTTCTCTAGGTCTACTCTGCTGGGTTGTTCTCTAGGTCTACTCTGCTGGGTTGTTCTCTAGGTCTACTCTGCTGGGTTGTTCTCTAGGTCTACTCTGCTGGGTTGTTCTCTAGGTCTACTCTGCTGGGTTGTTCTCTAGGTCTACTCTGCTGGGTTGTTCTCTAGGTCTACTCTGCTGGGCTGTTCTCTAGGTCTACTCTGCTGGGTTGTTCTCTAGGTCTACTCTGCTGGGCTGTTCTCTAGGTCTACTCTGCTGGGTTGTTCTCTAGGTCTACTCTGCTGGGTTGTTCTCTAGGTCTACTCTGCTGGGTTGTTCTCTAGGTCTTCTCTGCTGGGTTGTTCTCTAGGTCTACTCTGCTGGGCTGTTCTCTAGGTCTACTCTGCTGGGTTGTTCTCTAGGTCTACTCTGCTGGGTTGTTCTCTAGGTCTACTCTGCTGGGCTGTTCTCTAGGTCTACTCTGCTGGGTTGTTCTCTAGGTCTACTCTGCTGGGTTGTTCTCTAGGTCTACTCTGCTGGGCTGTTCTCTAGGTCTACTCTGCTGGGTTGTTCTCTAGGTCTACTCTGCTGGGTTGTTCTCTAGGTCTACTCTGCTGGGTTGTTCTCTAGGTCTACTCTGCTGGGTTGTTCTCTAGGTCTATTCTGCTGGGTTGTTCTCTAGGTCTACTCTGCTGGGTTGTTCTCTAGGTCTACTCTGCTGGGTTGTTCTCTAGGTCTACTCTGCTGGGCTGTTCTCTAGGTCTACTCTGCTGGGTTGTTCTCTAGGTCTACTCTGCTGGGTTGTTCTCTAGGTCTACTCTGCTGGGTTGTTCTCTAGGTCTACTCTGCTGGGTTGTTCTCTAGGTCTACTCTGCTGGGTTGTTCTCTAGGTCTACTCTGCTGGGTTGTTCTCTAGGTCTACTCTGCTGGGTTGTTCTCTAGGTCTACTCTGCTGGGTTGTTCTCTAGGTCTACTCTGCTGGGTTGTTCTCTAGGTCTACTCTGCTGGGTTGTTCTCTAGGTCTACTCTGCTGGGTTGTTCTCTAGGTCTACTCTGCTGGGTTGTTCTCTAGGTCTACTCTGCTGGGTTGTTCTCTAGGTCTACTCTGCTGGGTTGTTCTCTAGGTCTACTCTGCTGGGTTGTTCTCTAGGTCTACTCTGCTGGGTTGTTCTCTAGGTCTACTCTGCTGGGTTGTTCTCTAGGTCTACTCTGCTGGGTTGTTCTCTAGGTCTACTCTGCTGGGTTGTTCTCTAGGTCTACTCTGCTGGGTTGTTCTCTAGGTCTACTGCTAGGCAGGGAGACTCTAAGACTGAGGTTACAGCTTCTGCTATAAATGCAGCTCATCGTGTTGGTGAAGAATCGTTACCAAGAAGCAGGCCTAGCTAGGACCACTCTCAGCTAGAACCTCTCCAGAGCTGTAGCTAATCTAAGTTAGACATGGCAGGAGGGCTTTCCACTGGAAATCCTGCAGCCATGAACTCCCCTCTATTTTAACAGAGTTTTTCCTAATATTATCTGTTTCGCATGTTTCAATAAAAATAAGGCACCATTAGCTGTATCAGGATGACATCATGATAAACTCCGTTAAGAGTGAAGATTCTCCACCTGCTTCTCCCTGATGCTGGGCCAGTGCACGTCCACTCTCACATGACAGAGCTCTAAAAGATGTGGAGGAGAAGGCATTGTGTGTAGAAGATGTGGAGGAGAAGGCATTGTGTGTAGAAGATGTGGAGGAGAAGGCATTGTGTGTAGAAGATGTGGAGGAGAGGGCATTGTGTGTGGAAGATGTGGAGGAGAAGGCATTGTGTGTAGATGATGTGGAGGAGAAGGCATTGTGTGTAGAAGATGTGGAGGAGAAGGCATTGTGTGTAGAAGATGTGGAGGAGAGGGCATTGTGTGTAGAAGATGTGGAGGAGAAGGCATTGTGTGTAGAAGATGTGGAGGAGAAGGCATTGTGTGTAGAAGATGTGGAGGAGAAGGCATTGTGTGTAGAAGATGTGGAGGAGAGGACATTGTGTGTAGAAGATGTGGAGGAGAAGGCATTGTGTGTAGAAGATGTGGAGGAGAAGGCATTGTGTGTAGAAGATGTGGAGGAGAAGGCATTGTGTGTAGAAGATGTGGAGGAGAGGGCATTGTGTGTAGAAGATGTGGAGGAGAAGGCATTGTGTGTAGAAGATGTGGAGGAGAAGGCATTGTGTGTAGAAGATGTGGAGGAGAAGGCATTGTGTGTAGAAGATGTGGAGGAGAAGGCATTGTGTGTAGAAGATGTGGAGGAGAAGGCATTGTGTGTAGAAGATGTGGAGGAGAGGGCATTGTGTGTAGAAGATGTGGAGGAGAAGGCATTGTGTGTATAAGATGTGGAGGAGAAGGCATTGTGTGTAAAAGATGTGGAGGAGAAGGCATTGTGTGTAGAAGATGTGGAGGAGAAGGCATTGTGTGTAAAAGATGTGGAGGAGAAGGCATTGTGTGTAGAAGATGTGGAGGAGAAGGCATTGTGTGTAGAAGATGTGGAGGAGAAGGCATTGTGTGTAGAAGATGTGGAGGAGAAGGCATTGTGTGTAGAAGATGTGGAGGAGAAGGCATTGTGTGTAGAAGATGTGGAGGAGAAGGCATTGTGTGTAGAAGATGTGGAGGAGAGTGAGTGTAGGTGTGTGTGTGTGTGTGTTGTGTGTGTGTGTGTGTTGTGTGTGTGTGTGTGTGTGCTGTTTGTTTCTAGAATATGTCGAGTGTTTGTGGACACTCCCGAGGGCAGTGGGGCAGATGTGAGTCGCTGGAGCAAACTTTGAGCATGATAATGGGCGCAGTGTGGCCATTGGTTCAGGGCAGAAGTCTGCACTGCTGGAACATTAACTTCTGGCTAGTCTCTGCCTTGCTCTGTATAGCTCTCTCTGCATCCCGTCCTCCATGACATATGTCAAGAATGCTTTGCAGAGCCACTAATTGGTGTTACACAGACTCATTAAGTGTAGTAGTTTTGATTGGATGCACCTGCAAGTGTGAATGGGAGGGGCCCGGGGGGGGGGTCTCTATTTGGCAATTTGTGCGCCAGTCTGGCAGACTATAAAAAGGAACCAAGATGGGCATTTAATAGAGTTCTAATAGTTTGAGACATTTTGTGATGTTAAGAGTGTTCGTTCAGGAGAGTGGCTGTGTTGCTATGTGTTGCTATGTGTTGCTATGCACATGCTCAATAGACATACAAACATTCAACTGCCTTCTCTTGAACTGAGTACGCCCTAGCACAGCCATGCCTCTCCTCTGATCCTAGCACTAGCCACACCTCTCCTCTGATCCTAGCACTAGCCACGCCTCTCCTCTGATCCTAGCACTAGCCACGCCTCTCCTCTGATCCTAGCACTAGCCACGCCTCTCCTCTGATCCTAGCACTAGCCACGCCTCTCCTGATCCTAGCACTAGCCACGCCTCTCCTCTGATCCTAGCAATCCTAGCAATAGCCACGCCTCTCCTCTGATCCTAGAACTAGCCACACCTCTCCTCTCATCCTAGCACTAGCCACGCCTCTCCTCTGATCCTAGCACTAGCCATGCCTCTCCTCTGATCCTAGCACTAGCCACGCCTCTCCTCTGATCCTAGCACTAGCCACGCCTCTCCTCTGATCCTAGCACTAGCCACGCCTCTCCTCTGATCCTAGCACTAGCCATGCCTCTCCTCTGATCCTAGCACACGCCACGCCTCTCCTCTGATCCTAGCACTAGCCACGCCTCTCCTCTGATCCTAGCACTAGCCACACCTCTCCTCTGATCCTAGCACTAGCCACGCCTTTCCTCTGATCCTAGCACTAGCCACGCCTCTCCTCTGATCCTAGCACTAGCCACGCCTCTCCTCTGATCCTAGCACTAGCCACGCCTCTCCTCTGATCCTAGCACTAGCCCACCTCTCCTCTGACCCTCCCTGGTACCTGTCTTTCCTCTGGTCGGGTTCCCTCAGCCAATCGTCCCAAAACCTGAAGCAGGTGAAAGCAACATGGCTAACAGGACACACCACATGCAGAACCACACCCTCACATCACAGGTAAAACCACATCCTCACACCAATACAACCACACCCCAGAATAAAATGCCCACATACTTTGTTGGCCATTTGGGTTTCAGTTCCAGCCAGAGCTTCTTGGTCAGCATCCAGCCCAAGCCTGGGAAGAAGTCCGTACGATAGAGCACATCTGAGCAAGAACACCACCAACATCAGACAAGGTTAGCCTAGGGCCAGCTAACTGGGGCCAGCTAATGGGGCCAGCTAATGGGGCCAGCTAATGGGGCCATCTAATGGGGCCAGCTAACTGGGGCCAGCTAATGGGGCCAGCTAATGGGGCCAGCTAATGGGGCCAGCTAACTGGGGCCATCTAACTGGGGCCAGCTAATTGGGGCCAGCTAATGGGGCCAGCTAACTGGGGCCAGCTAACTGGGGCCAGCTAACTGGGGCCAGCTAACTAGGGCCGGCTAACTGGGGCCAGCTAACTGGGGCCAGCTAATGGGGCCAGCTAACTGGGGCCAGCTACATGTAACTGGGGTCAGCTAACTAGGGCCAGCTAACTGGGGTCAGCTAACTGGGGTCAGCTAACTTGTAGGTACTCACCCAGGCTTGGCACTCGCCCACTCACCCAGGCTTGGCACTCGCCCAGGCTTGGTACTCGCCCACTCGCCCAGGCGCTTGGCACTCACCCAGGCTTGGCACTCACCCAGGCTTGGCACTCACCCAGGCTTGGCACTCACCCAGGCTTGGCACTCGCCCTGGCTTGGCACTCACCCAGGCTTGGCACTCACCCAGGCTTGGCACTCACCCAGGCTTGGCACTCGCCCAGGCTTGGCACTCGCCCAGGCTTGGCACTCGCCCAGGCTTGGCACTCACCCAGGCTTGGCACTCGCCCACTCACCCAGGCTTGGTACTCGCCCAGGCTTGGCACTCGCCCAGGCTTGGCACTCGCCCAGGCTTGGCACTCGCCCAGGCTTGGCACTCACCCAGGCTTGGCACTCGCCCACTCACCCAGGCTTGGTACTCGCCCAGGCTTGGCACTCGCCCAGGCTTGATAGTGCAGTCCTTTGGCCAGAAGGGTTTTTGCTCAACTTAGTAGTGCGTGGATTTTGCTGAGACAACTTGTCAAAAACACTCACTGAAAAGTGAGGCTCACCCTTTTAGTCAGTGGATGTTTAATGGACGATTATACCACAAAATATGACATTTTAGAGCTCCAAAGACTCACTCTATGGACTTGATATACAGCTCAAAAGAAGGCTCTCGCTGTGTGCTCTCTTTTGACATTAAAAGATGTTGGAAAGATATAATCATGCCAGGGTTACACACAGCAAAGTGAGGGTTCTTCAAAATCTGAGGACAGATTTTGCAACAGTTCATGCTCCACATGTCAAGTGCTGCAGACACACTAGGAGCGTTTTCAGTTTTCATGTACATAGGAGCTTAACTGAGAGTAATTCATCAAGCATGTGCACTTCAAGTGTCAATGGGTCGACGCGGCATTCTTTGCCCACACTTGTTTTAGCAAGTAAAGAGTGCTAGGGCTAGGCTGGGGCTGGGGCTGGGGCTGGGGCTGGGGCTAGGGCTTCCTCTTGCAACGGAAACTAACTTCAACTGCCTCACACTTGCCCATCAGAGCAACAGCGAGGGTGCAGAATCATGCACTCGGGTTTTGAGGTCCCCACTTTAGCTGCAGTAACTTGGCCTAGTTACAGCTATGCAGTATATTTCAATATCAAGAGAGAGCACACAGAGAGCTAGCTTTTGAGCTTTATATCTAGTTCATAGAGTGAAGTTTGCAGGAGCTATGGAGCTCCAAACTACGCTGCCCGCTAGTTCTCACTGAATCAGAATCTAAGAAGTCATAACTGCCTGGGGAGGCACTCCCCCAGACCCCCTAGAGGGGGCCTGCAGGCGCTTGGAGTCCTTCCCCGCAAAATATTCATTTAGCACACACACCCATGAAAAATCTTGAAAGAAACCCTGTCATGGTAACCCGATGGAGGACTTGCAGCACTCACTAAACTCCAAGCATCACTGCAAGACAATGTATGTGTGTGTGTGTGTATGTGCTACCTGATTGGCTCACGGTTTTTCTGGTGGTTGACGTATCCTTCCATGCCATTATCATTCCAGGCAGACACACACATGATGGAGGGGTCTTGGTCCAGCAGACGTCTCAGGGCAGAGAAGTAAGAGAAGAAGTCGGAGGAGATGATCAGGTCATCTGCACACCACACACATACACACACACACACATTCAAACACAAACACACACACCAAACCTCCTCACACACTCACCTCCTCACACACTCACCCTCCACCTCACACACTCACCCTCCACCTCCTCACACCCTCCACCTCCTCACACCCTCCACCTCCTCACACACTCACCCTCCACCTCCTCACACCCTCCACCTCCTCACACACTCACCCTCCACCTCCTCACACATTCACCTCCTCACACCCTCCACCTCCTCACACACTCACCCTCCACCTCCTCACACATTCACCTCCTCACACCCTCCAACTCCTCACACACTCACCCTCCAACTCCTCACACACTCACCCTCCACCTCCTCACACACTCACCCTCCACCTCCTCACACCCTCCACCTCCTCACCCTCTATCTCCTCACACCCTCCACCTCCTCACACACTCACCCTCCACCTCCTCACACACTCACCCTCCACCTCCTCACACCCTCCACCTCCTCACCCTCTATCTCCTACACTCCACCTCCTCACACACTCACCCTCCACCTCCTCACACACTCACCCTCCACCTTCTAACACCCTCCACCTCCTCACCTTACACCTCCTCACACCCTCCACCTCCTCACACCCTCCACCTCCTCACACCCTCCACCTCCTCACACCCTCCACCTCCTCACACACTCACCCTCCACTATGATGACGTACTGGTGGCCCAACTCTTCAAAGACTTGAGTGAGGGCCCACTTGTAGTGCCGTGAGATCTTATAGTAGCCTATCTCTGCCTTCCTGTCCTTGATCTTCCTCTGGTCAGCAGCTATCACAACGTCACTCAAGTCCGGATGCTACACCAGCCCGAGCAGACATCATGGGTCAGAGTACAACACATGGTCTTAATTAGAGCCCACTCACTTTGAGGTGTGAGATTCGGTCTGCATAGGTTGCTATGGCAGCAGCAGTTCTGGTGTGCCCACAATCCTGACTCACCACAATTGGAAAGAGTCCTGCAGAAGGTTGGTACCTAGTGCATGGGAAGCCATTAATCGAGATAGCCTGTACCAGCTAGCTAGCTAGGAGGCCATTACACAGCAAGAGCTGCACCTTTTGCGGGTCCATAAGTTCAAGATTTTATCACAAAAAGGCTTAGGCTAGGGGTGTGGTCATAATATATAGAGAAGGGGTGTGGCACAATAACTAGAGAAGGGGTTTGGTCATAAGAACTAGAGAGGGGTGTGGTCAAAAGAACGATAGCATGAGTGTGGTCATAAGAACTAGAGCGTGGGTGGTGGGGGTGGGGTCTAATGTATCCAAGGGCACGAACCTCTGGGGGAGGGGCCAGTGTAATCATGTCTACGGGATAGGCGGACCAAATAATTTGCTACCTAAACCAGTCCTCAGGACAATGATAGACATCTATCCAGCTGTAAGGCATGGACTCATCCAGCTGTAAGGCACAGACTTATCCAGCTGTAAGACATGAGCTCATCAGCTGTAAGGCATGAGCTCATCCAGCTGTAAGGCATGGGCTCATCCAGCTGTAAGGCATGGGCTCATCCAGCTGTGCTCATCCAGCTGTAAGGCAACGGGCTCATCCAGCTGTAAGGCACGAGCTCATCCAGCTGTAAGGCACGGGCTCATCCAGCTGTAAGGCATGGGCTCATCCAGCTGTAAGGCACGGGCTCATGCAGCTGTAAGGCACGGGCTCATCCAGCTGTAAGGCATGGCTGTAAGGCATGAGCTCATCCAGCTGTAAGGCACGGGCTCATCCAGCTGTAAGGCACGGTCTCATCCAGCTGTAAGGCATGGGCTCATCCAGCTGTAAGGCATGAGCTCATCCAGCTGTAAGGCACGGGCTCATCCAGCTGTAAGGCACGAGCTCATCCAGCTGTAAGGCACGGGCTCATCCAGCTGAAGGCACGGGCTCATCCAGCTGTAAGGCACGGGCTCATCCAGCTGTAAGGCACGGGCTCATCCAGCTGTAAGGCACGGGCTCATCCAGCTGAAGGCACGGGCTCATCCAGCTGTAAGGCACAGGCTCATCCAGCTGTAAGGCACGAGCTCATCCAGCTGTAAGGCACGGGCTCATCCAGCTGTAAGGCACGGGCTCATCCAGCTGTAAGGCACGGGCTCATCCAGCTGTAAGGCACGGGCTCATCCAGCTGTAAGGCACGGGCTCATCCAGCTGTAAGGCACGGTCTCATCCAGCTGTAAGGCATGGGCTTATCCAGCTGTTAGGCACGGGCTCATCCAGCTGTAAGGCACGGGCTCATCCAGCTGTAAGGCACGGGCTCATCCAGCTGAAGGCACGGGCTCATCCAGCTGTAAGGCACGGGCTCATCCAGCTGTAAGGCACGGGCTCATCCAGCTGTAAGGAATGAGCTCATCCAGCTGTAAGGCATGGGCTCATCCAGCTGTAAGGCACGAGCTCATCCAGCTGTAAGGCACGAGCTCATCCAGCTGTAAGGCATGGGCTCACCCAGCTGTAAGGCATGACTTCATCCAGCTGTAAGGCACGGGCTCATCCATCTGTAAGGCATGGGCTCATCCAGCTGTAAGGCATGGGCTCATCCAGCTGTAAGGCATGGGCTCATCCAGCTGTAAGGCACGGGCTCATCCAGCTGTAAGGCATGGGCTCATCCAGCTGTAACTCATCCAGCTGTAAGGCACGGGCTCATCCAGCTGTAAGGCATGAGCTCATCCAGCTGTAAGGCACGGGCTCATCCAGCTGTAAGGCACGGGCTCATCCAGCTGTAAGGCACGGGCTCATCCAGCTGTAAGGCACGGGCTCATCCAGCTGTAAGGCACGGGCTCATCCAGCTGTAAGGCATGGGCTCATCCAGCTGTAAGGCATGGGCTCATCCAGCTGTAAGGGCTCATCCAGCTGTAAGGCACGAGCTCATCCAGCTGTAAGGCACGGGCTCATCCAGCTGTAAGGCACTGGCTCATCCAGCTGTAAGGCACGGGCTCATCCAGCTGTAAGGCACGGGCTCATCCAGCTAAGGCACGGGCTCATCCAGCTGTAAGACCAACTGGGTGTGTGGTTGGTGTCCATGCACCAGACACGAGATCTCTCCCCCCAAGTGCCACACCCACCTTCCCCCCTTACTTGAGCAGCTCGTCCAGCAGCTGTGTGATGAGCTTCTCTCTGTCACAGGCTATGACCAGCACAGCGATGGTCGGCTCCGAGGCAAACACAGGCTTCTCTACCTCATGTAGGGGGCCAGAGCGAGGCCTCACCAACACTCCAGACTTGTTGTTCACCTGCTGAATCTCCTCCCTGTATGCCACCAGAAGTTCTACACACCACACACACCACCCACAGACACACCACACCACACACACACACCACACACACACACCACGCACACACCACACACACACACATACACCACACCACATGCACACACACACACAGAGACACACCACACACACACACACACACAGACACGCACAAACACACCACACCACATGCACACACACACACGCACAAATATAAATACACATTCACAGGACCTGGACACCCACCAGCTACTTCCCTCCCATGAAAGGACCTGGACGAACACCAGCTACTTCCCTCCCATGAAAGGGCCTGGACACACACCAGCTACTTCCCTCCCATGAAAGGACCTGGTCACTCACCAACTACTTCCCTCCCATGAAAGGACCTGGTCACTCACCAACTACTTCCCTCTCATGAAAGGGCCTGGACACTCACCAGCTACTCCCCTCCCATGAAAGGGCCTGGACACTCACCAGCTACTTCCCTCCCATGAAAGGGCCTGGACACTCACCAGCTACTTCCCTCCCATGAAAGGGCCTGGACACACACCAGCTACTTCCCTCCCATGAAAGGGCCTGGACACTCACCAACTACTTCCCTCCCATGAAAGGACCTGGACACTCACCAGCTACTTCCCTCCCATGAAAGGGCCTGGACACACACCAGCTACTTCCCTCCCATGAAAGGGCCTGGACACTCACCAACTACTTCCCTCCCATGAAAGGACCTGGACACTCACCAGCTACTCCCCTCCCATGAAAGGGCCTGGACACTCACCAGCTACTTCCCTCCCATGAAAGGGCCTGGACACTCACCAGCTACTTCCCTCCCATGAAAGGGCCTGGACACACACCAGCTACTTCCCTCCCATGAAAGGGCCTGGACACTCACCAACTACTTCCCTCCCATGAAAGGACCTGGACACTCACCAGCTACTTCCCTCCCATGAAAGGGCCTGGACACACACCAGCTACTTCCCTCCCATGAAAGGGCCTGGACACTCACCAACTACTTCCCTCCCATGAAAGGACCTGGACACTCACCAGCTACTTCCCTCCCATGAAAGGGCCTGGACACTCACCAGCTACTTCCCTCCCATGAAAGGGCCTGGACACTCACCAGCTACTTCCCTCCCATGAAAGGGCCTGGACACTCACCAGCTACTTCCCTCCCATGAAAGGGCCTGGACACTCACCAGCTACTTCCCTCCCATGAAAGGGCCTGGACACACACCAGCTACTTCCCTCCCATGAAAGGGCCTGGACACACACCAGCTACTTCCCTCCCATGAAAGGGCCTGGACACTCACCAGCTACTTCCCTCCCATGAAAGGGCCTGGACACTCACCAGCTACTTCCCTCCCATGAAAGGGCCTGGACACTCACTAGCTACTCCCCTCCCATGAAAGGACCTGGACACTCACCAACTACTTCCCTCCCATGAAAGGGCTTGGACACTCACCAGCTACATACTTCCCTCCCATGAAAGGACCTGGACACTCACCAGCTACTTCCCTCCCATGAAAGGGCCTGGACACACACCAACTACTTCCCTCCCATGAAAGGACCTGGACACTCACCAACTACTTCCCTCCCATGAAAGGGCCTGGACACTCACCAGCTACTTCCCTCCCATGAAAGGGCCTGGACACTCACCAGCTACTTACCTCCCATGAAAGGGCCTGGACACTCACCAGCTACTTCCCTCCCATGAAAGGGCCTGGACACTCACCAGCTACTTCCCTCCCATGAAAGGGCCTGGAGACTCACCAGGTACTTCCCTCCCATGAAAGGGCCTGGACACACACCAGCTACTTCCCTCCCATGAAAGGGCCTGGACACACACCAGCTACTTCCCTCCCATGAAAGGACCTGGACACTCGACCAGCTATTTCCCTTCCATGAAAGGACCTGGACACTCAACAGCTACTTCCCTCCCATGAAAGGGCCTGGACACACATCAGCTACTTCCCTCCCATGAAAGGGCCTGGGCACACACCAGCTACTTCCCTCCCATGAAAGGACCTGGACACACACCAGCTACTTCCCTCCCATGAAATGGCCTGGACACTCACCAGCTACTTCCCTCCCATGAAAGGGCCTGGACACACACCAGCTACTTCCCTCCCATGAAAGGGCCTGGACACTCACCAGCTACTTCCCTCCCATGAAAGGGGGACACTCACCAGCTACTCCCCTCCCATGAAAGGACCTGGACACTCACCAGCTACAGTACTTCCCTCCCATGAAAGGGCCTGGACACTCACCAGGTACTTCCCTCCCATGAAAGGGCCTGGACACACACCAGCTACTTCCCTCCCATGAAAGGGCCTGGACACTCACCAGCTACTTCTCTCCCATGAAAGGGCCTGGACACTCACCAGCTACTTGCCTCCCATGAAAGGGCCTGGACACTCACCAGCTACTTCCCTCCCATGAAAGGGCCTGGACACTCACCAGCTACTTCCCTCCCATGAAAGGGCCTGGACACACACCAGCTACTTCCCTCCCATGAAAGGGCCTGGACACACACCAGCTACTTCCCTCCCATGAAAGGGCCTGGACACACACCAGCTACTTCCCTCCCATGAAAGGGCCTAGACTCCCACCAGCTACTTCCCATGAATATGACTTATGACTCCATACTTTCAATCTTTTGGATCTCGGCATAGAGCTGATTGAGCTGTCGCATGTTACGAGCATCCAAGTTGTCGATCTTGAGCTCAACACTATTTATCAACCACTTGCCCTCCTCCTTCAACCAAGACTAGTCACAGAGAGAGAGTATTAGGTGGGACACAAGCACACAACAGTAAGCAAAATAATGAAGGACACTATTTTACACGCCTCCACATGAACTCTGTCTCTATCCCCCCCCCCCAAAACGATTTCTCTCTCCCCCCCCCCCCCCCCCCCCCCCCCAAAGAATTTTAACAATAAAAATTTATATTAATGAAATTTCTTATGTAATACATTAAAGTAACGGGGAAAAAGAGCAGTACAGAGAAGCGTAGAAGCAATAGCAAATATAATTAGGTAACTTTTATTATTTATACTATGGCATCTCAGCTAAAAGAGAGTCAAAACCACTCCCTAGACTTCCTCAAATATCTGAAATTACTCTCTGGGTCAGACAGCCTCATCTCTTGTAGGAGATTGTTATAATCTCCATGCTGGGTACAGCGAGTGAATATAGGGCGTACCCACAAACTATTCTGTGGCAAGATGCAATTGTGTCATAATCTAGAATGTTCTGTCCATGTGCTAGTACTTTAACTGTACGAAAGTACCCTCAAAATGTCTCAGAATCAATCTGAGAGCATCGATTTTGCAAAAAAAAATCGCCCCCAGACCCCCCCTACTTGGGGCTTGCTTATGCACGCCCATCACGTAAACGCCAAACGCTCCCCAAACTGTAAATACCGTATGAACCCCTGAACGGAGTATATAGTCAGTCATGTATAACAGAGTTATCTAGTCAGTCATGTATAATAGAGTTATCTAGTCAGTCATGTATAACTGAGTTATATAATCACATAGTCATGTATAACCATACCAGGAGTCCACATCAAACCACACCTCCATGCTGAGGGCCACATCAAACCACACCTCCATGCTGAGGGCCACATCAAACCACACTTCCATGCTGAGGGCCACATCAAACCACACTTCCATGCTGAGGGCCACATCAAACCACACATCCATGCTGAGGGCCACATCAAACCACACATCCATGCTGAGGGCCACATCAAACCACACCTCCATGCTGAGGGCCACATCAAACCACACCTCCATGCTGAGGGCCACATCAAACCACACCTCCATGCTGAGGGCCACATCAAACCACACCTCCATGCTGAGGGCCACATCAAACCACACATCCATGCTGAGGGCCACATCAAACCACACATCCATGCTGAGGGCCACATCAAACCACACATCCATGCTGAGGGCCACATCAAACCACACCTCCATGCTGAGGGCCACATCAAACCACACATCCATGCTGAGGGCCACATCAAACCACACATCCATGCTGAGGGCCACATCAAACCACACATCCATGCTGAGGGCCACATCAAACCACACATCCATGCTGAGGGCCACATCAAACCACACATCCATGCTGAGGGCCACATCAAACCACACATCCATGCTGAGGGCCACATCAAACCACACATCCATGCTGAGGGCCACATCAAACCACACCTCCATGCTGAGGGCCACATCAAACCACACCTCCATGCTGAGGGCCACATCAAACCACACATCCATGCTGAGGGCCACATCAAACCACACATCCATGCTGAGGGCCACATCAAATCACACATCCATGCTGAGGGCCACATCAAACCACACATCCATGCTGAGGGCCACATCAAACCACACATCCATGCTGAGGGCCACATCAAACCACACCTCCATGCTGAGGGCCACATCAAACCATGCTGAGGGATTCAGTTTTGTCATAATGAACTCATCACCTTTCCCAGACAGCCATAATCTGCAGCCTGTTTTCTTTCCTCAGTCTTGGAATCTGACAGCCAATCTCTTTTCTCTATGATGATCATTACCTCATTCCATAAACCCGTTCTATTTAAGTCTACCCTTCAAAGTATTCAAGGAAATGCATGGCAGGCAGGCAGGCAGGTAAGCAGGCAGGTACATAGATACATCAGAGAATTGCCATGCACACCAATACCAAGTCCCCCGTCCAACTCCAGTGAGAGCTCACTTAGTCACCAATCAAGTGCACCATCAGTTGCAACTGCAAGCAACTAGCAACTACTCAAGGTAAGGGAGAGAGACATGTTGTACTGCATAGATGCATGGTGTTGTCTCAACGACCACAGTAGCTAACAGTTGTGCCTGTCACACAGCAACATGGGGTAAATAGATTACCTTATGTTGATATAGTGCTCACTAAATGATGCTTGCTGTAGCTGCCACAAGTGACAGGTCAGCGGCATATTTATCATGAACTAATAGGTAGCCAAGCTATACATAATCTCACAAAAGTCCCTTTACCAAATCTCTGTGCTGGAGAGGATTCCGATAAAAACATTGTGAAAATGACAAAAGTGTGAGGTTGGGAGCTACCCAAACAGAGCAAGACCTGGCCCACACCTCACACATAATCCCTGCACCTAACATGCATCTCCTTGCTATTGCACAGCCATGGAAACACTGTGGGCAGAGGAATCCAGTGCCCGCTGGAAGGCTTACAAGTGGCATAATTTACATCTGCCCAACTTCAGAGCCTCGGCATGCTAGCTAGCGAGGTGTGCACACATCATGAACACTTCAAAGCCAAAGCAATTGTGAACCTGCTGATGATCAGCTGATCAAGCGTTAAAATTATTTTCCCAATTATTAACGTGGTATCTGAATGCTCCTACAACACACGGGTACAGCAGGCGTGGGGAAGAAACAAAATAAATGGCCTCAGCAGTGATTCAGTAAATAGCAAGGCTAGACGCACTCTCACCCCTGCACGCAACACTGGGGTCATTCACGCAACTTACCTGCTCCGTACCATATAGGAAGAACCTAGCGAATACGACAAAGGCCACAGTCCACACCACTAAGATGAGGAGTACGTTTAGAGGAGAGAAGAGCCGCATAACCCTTCCCTAGACCACCCCAGCTATCTCCGCACCAACAAAGTCATTACTAAATTACTAATTGAGGACCCAGCGCCTGAGCCAATTAAAACAGGACGTCCCCAAGCCGCACCCTAGACAACTTGCATTGTTCCCCCCCCCCCCCCCCTCTCGCGTGACCCAGAGACAGGACTTGAATGGTGGTTAGAAGAAGTCGTCCATTATTAGCCAGGCGTGGTTGCTTGGCTTAGGGAAGCGTTCCCACTTCACAGCGGGTTGGCGAGTCTCTGAGGCTTAGAAATGTCTGATTAAGAGTATGACAGGCAAGTGTTTACGGGTCTTGGGAGAGATGTAAAAAATGTGTTTGTTCCAGGGTAGAGATGAAGAAAAGAGGATTCCCAGGTACTTGAACTCAGTCACTAACTGAATTGGAGAACCAGAGATACACAGAGGTGGTAGAGACTTAGTAAGAAGAGATTGATTGGGAAGCAAGCCAGGCAGTGATACAGTTTAGTGCTTTCTGAACGTGAGAGAAAAATCAAAAATCAAAATGAGAATTGATGGGACAAAAAAGAAGGATATCATCGGCGTAGAGAATAAGCTTAGATGAGACAGACAAAAGCACGTTACACACTCCATTGATATAAATTATAAAGAGGAGAGGACCTATTATAGATCCCTGAGGGACACCAGAAGATACAGGAACAGGTGAGGAGTTGGTGCCTGTGACGATCACTTACTGCGAACTTACTGAAAGTTAGGAATGAAGCCAGTTAGTGAGGTAAGGAGGGAAGTGCAGGAAGGAAAGAAGATCAATTCAGTTTTGAGGAACAGAATCAAAGGCCTTTTTGAGATCTAGAAAACAAGTACCAACCAATTTATTAGTTTGAAGAGAGTGAAGGACGGATTGGCCAAGGGAAGGGTGAGTGAACATGCTATAGAGAGTAAGGAAATGGACTGGTTGTTGGAGGGATTGTTGTCGGAAGGGAATACTCCTGTCCCTTGGTCCCAGCCACTCAGACCTCTGGTCTTTCCCTGCGAGGCCTAGCTCTTTAGGGGGAGTGGCCGTGCCAACCACTCACCTAGCTAGACCACTAATCTGTAACTGGTTATGTCTGGCCGTATCTAGTGATTATATAGCTCTAGTGATTATATAGCCTACCACTAGTGTCTTCCAAGTATATGATAAAGAGGGTATAGCCAATAAGCAAATACACGTACATCCTAGTCCGGCTCACGTTCCTATCTAACAAACTCCTTATATATATTATTTTAGCTCAGCTGTCCAATCCGAGTGTTCCATCTGTGTTCAATCGATTCCTCCGTATATGCTGTCTCGTGACCTTGTGTTGAAGGGTTTTCCCCTTTTAGGCTTCAGTCAGGGATGATTGCTCTTGATTCCCTGACATCTTCAAGATTAGATGGACATTTATGGATGGGAACAATGAAGGACTTTTTCCAATCAACTGGAAGATGTTCATGAGACAAGGATAAGTTAAACATGTGAGGGAGCAGCTATGGATAGGCATGTTTAAGCATTCTAGAGAAAGTCAAATCAGGGCCAGAGGCTGTGGAAGAAGGTAAACTAGCCAATAACATCAGATTCGGTAGAGAGAGTCAGGATGACGGGATGGTTGGGAAGTCTGGAAAAGAGGAGAGTAGGATACAATTGGAGGATAGCATGAATTGAATTATCCCATGGGTAGTGGAGAACGTGTTGCCGATGGATACAAAAGTTGGTACAGAAAATGGTCTTTTTCTTGTGGAATGAACAGGATGGGAGGGGAAGATGAGCGAGACTGGAAGAAGATGTGTTTATTTCTTTTAATAGTAGATGAAATGATGTTTCTAAGTGAGCGATAAGCAGATAAAGAGCAGGTGAATCTAGTTTTTTTAGCATGTAAGATTTGTTGTCAAAGGCTATTATCAACAAGGCTGGCAAGAAGAGGGTGAGATACATTTAAAGGGGACACACAAGCTGATGACCTCTGAATGCTTTCCAGGATAAATCAAGGTGGTCTGAAGACAGGAGTTGATCCTAGGGAAAGGAGGAAAGTAGGTAGGCAGCTCTGTCAAAGTCAGCGAGATGATACTACCAGATTTTAAACTTGGTACTAGGAAGGAGAGAAGGAAAGGTGATTTCCATTACGATACTATTATGATCAGAGAAGGATACGAGAAGAAGCATGAACATGGGATGGAACAAAGACAAGGTCTATGTAGAGGTCGAGCCAGAATGAGAGGAGTGTGTGGGAAAGGATATGAGTTGCTTGAGGGAGAACAAATCAGAGGGTGCAGAGAGTTGAAGAGATAGAGGCAGAGATGAGCAGGACACATCAACATTGACATTACAGTCTCCAGTAGGGATAAGGCCAGAGAGCAAAAGAGCGCTTAGAGGTATGAAAGGAGAGATACATCATTTAAAGGTCTAAAGCTCCGAAACGTAAAATTAAATTCCTGTACCTCGACTGAGAGAAGAAGGAGTTCAAGGCTATTATGAGGGTCAAAGGAACAGCATGTAAAGAAGTGTACATAAATAACAACACCACCACCATGGCGATTTCTATCTAGGTGATAAAGTTGAAAATTAGGTCAAGAAATCTCACTATTAAGAGTCTCAGTCGCACAAACAAGATCACGAAAAAAGTATGACAGAGTAGAGACATCTCATCTAATTTATATAAGAGACTGCATGCATTGAAAGAAAACAGTGATCAGCTGGTGAAGTGAGAGGTGGAATTAGACAGAAGAGGAGAGGTTTTGAGAGTGAAGTTAAGGTTTAGACCGATGTGGTTCTTTAGATGCAGTTGATAGCTGGGGGGGGGGGGGGGTGTTGAAAGAAGGGGGATAAAAAGTAGACCCAGCAAAGGGAGGGCAGGTTGAAGATGTGAGGAGAGTTGCTGAGGACTGATGGGTGATTGGGGAAGAGAGAGGGGTGGGTGTTTTGTGGTGGGCCTGGAGGTGAATGGTCTTTTGGGGGACATCCATTGTTGATGCCAGGTGGAGGGTGCCAACATCTTATATGAGGGGGAAACCCTTGGGTAGGTAAGGGATGACTGGGACTAACACAAACACGACTTAATCACTTAACCACTTAGTGAATTTGGGAGTGTTTTGAGGCTACATCAAAAGGCTCATTCTTGTCTAAATGGGCACATTCAGTTCCTTTTTAACATCAAGAAACACATTCTACTCATTCTAGAACTGAATACTGCCTTTTGTGGAAAATACTTCCCCTCTTTAACTGAAAGATGCTCTCTTGGCTCATGTTTATTAGTGTTCTTTGAACTAGACTGACTGTGAAGAACAATATCCAGTGCAGAAATCATGGTTTCTCACCTGCTATACTTACACAGTGGCCCAGTCCTGAGCTGTGATTGAAGGTCATGGTTAGGCTCTTCACCTGCTATACTTACACAGTGGCCCAGTCCTGAGCTGTGATTGAAGGTCATGGTTAGGCTATTCACCTCCTATACTTACACAGTGGCCCAGTCCTGAGCTGTGACTGAAGGTCATGGTTAGGCTCTTCACCTGCTATACTTACACAGTGGCCCAGTCCTGAGCTGTGATTGAAGGTCATGAAGCTCTGCACCTCCTATACTACACAGTGGCCCAGTCCTGAGCTGTGATTGAAGGTCATGGTTAGGCTCTTCACCTGCTATACTTCACAGTGGCCCAGTCCTGAGCTGTGATTGAAGGTCATGGTTAAGCTCTTCACCTCCTATACTTACACAGTGGCCCAGTCCTGAGCTGTGATTGAAGGTCATGGTTAGGCTCTTCACCTCCTATACTTACACAGTGGCCCAGTCCTGAGCTGTGATTGAAGGTCATGGTTAGGCTCTTCACCTGCTATACTTACACAGTGGCCCAGTCCTGAGCTGTGATTGAAGGTCATGAAGCTCTGCACCTCCTATACTACACACCAGTCCTGAGCTGTGATTGAAGGTCATGGTTAGGCTCTTCACCTGCTATACTTACACAGTGGCCCAGTCCTGAGCTGTGATTGAAGGTCATGGTTAGGCTCTTCACCTGCTATACTTACACAGTGGCCCAGTCCTGAGCTGTGATTGAAGGTCATGGTTAGGCTCTTCACCTCCTATACTTACACAGTGGCCCATCCTGAGCTGTGATTGAAGGTCATGGTTAGGCTCTTCACCTCCTATACTTACACAGTAGCCCAGTCCTGAGCTGTGATTGAAGGTCATGGTTAGGCTCTTCACCTGCTATACTTACACAGTGGCCCAGTCCTGAGCTGTGATTGAAGGTCATGGTTAGGCTCTTCACCTGCTATACTTACACAGTGGCCCAGTCCTGAGCTGTGATTGAAGGTCATGGTTAGGCTCTTCACCTGCTATACTTACACAGTGGCCCAGTCCTGAGCTGTGATTGAAGGTAGTCCACTAGCTGGAGCTCCATGAGTCACCATGAGCACTGTTATAGTGTGCACCTTCTAGTCCACTATCTGGAGCCCGTTCCTTACAGCTGGATGAGCTCATGCCTTACAGCTGGATGCCGTGCCTTACAGCTGGATGAGCTCATGCCTTACAGCTAGATGAGCCCGTGCCTTACAGCTGGATGAGCTCATGCCTTACAGCTGGATGAGCCCATGCCTTACAGCTGGATGAGCCCATGCCTTACAGCTGGATGAGCCCGTGCCTTACAGCTGGATGAGCCCGTGCCTTACAGCTGGATGAGCCCGTGCCTTACAGCTGGATGAGCCCCATGCCTTACATCTGGATGAGCTCGTGCCTTACAGCTGGATGAGCTCATGCCTTACAGCTGGATGAGCCCGTGCCTTACAGCTGGATGAGCCCCATGCCTTACAGCTGGATGAGCTCGTGCCTTACAGCTGGATGAGCCCGTGCCTTACAGCTGGATGAGCTCATGCCTTACAGCTGGATGAGCCCATGCCTGGATGAGCCCGTGCCTTACAGCTGGATGAGCCCGTGCCTTACAGCTGGATGAGCCCCATGCCTTACAGCTGGATGAGCTCGTGCCTTACAGTTGGATGGGCTCCCTTACAGGTGGATGAGCCCATGCCTTACAGCTGGATGAGCCCCATGCCTTACAGCTGGATGAGCTCGTGCCTTACAGCTAGATGAGCCCGTGCCTTACAGCTGGATGAGCTCATGCCTTACAACTGGATGAGCTCGTGCCTTACAGCTGGATGAGCCTGTGCCTTACAGCTAGATGAGCTCGTGCCTTACAGCTGGATGAGCCCGTGCCTTACAGCTGGATGAGCCCGTGCCTTACAGCTGGATGAGCCCGTGCCTTACAGCTGGATGAGCCCGTGCCTTACAGCTGGATGAGCCCGTGCATTACAGCTGGATGAGCTCATGCCTTACAGCTGGATGAGCCCCATGCCTTACAGCTCGTGCCTTACAGCTGGATGAGCCTGTGCCTTACAGCTGGATGAGCTCATGCCTTACAGCTGGATGAGCTCGTGCCTTACAGCTGGATGAGCCTGTGCCTTACAGCTAGATGAGCTCATGCCTTACAGCTGGATGAGCCCGTGCCTTACAGCTGGATGAGCCCATGCCTTACAGCTGGATGAGCCTGTGCCTTACAGCTGGATGAGCTCGTGCCTTACAGCTGGATGAGCTCATGCCTAACAGCTGGATGAGCCCATGCTTTACAGCTTGATGAGCCAGTGCCTTACAGCTGGATGAGCCCGTGCCTTACAGCTGGATGAGCCCGTGCCTTACAGCTGGGTGAGCCCCATGCCTTATAGCTGAATGAGCTCGTGCCTTACAGCTGGATGAGCTCATGCCTTACAGCTGGATGAGCCCGTGCCTTACAGCTGGATGAGCTCATGTCTTACAGCTGGATGAGCTCGTGCCTTACAGCTGGATGAGCTCGTGCCTTACAGCTGGATGAGCCCATGCCTTACAGCTGGATGAGCCCGTGCCTTACAGCTGGATGAGCCAGTGCCTTACAGCTAGATGAGCCCATGCCTTACAGCTGGATGAGCCCGTGCCTTAGAGCTGTATGAGCCCGTGCCTTACAGTTGGATGAGCCCGTGCCTTACAGCTGGATGAGCCCGTGCCTTACAGCTGTATGAGCCCATGCCTTACAGCTGGATGAGCCTGTGCCTTATAGTTGGATGAGCCAGTGCCTTACAGCTAGATGAGCCCGTGCCTTACAGCTGGATGAGCCCGTGCCTTACAGCTGGATGAGCCCGTGCCTTACAGTTGGATGAGCCCGTGCTCATGCTGGACAGAGCCAGACTGACTGCTGTGGAGAAGCGGACATGCAGCAGAATAACGCAGCCAATCTCATCCAGGACCAAAGAGTAGACAACACTCTGAGGGATCTCTGGAAGTCAGCCAACAAGGAAGACTCAACATTTGTGACCAACAAAGGAGTCTTGATGCGCAAGGCAAAAGACAAACTCATCCTGGGCCTCATTATAGTGTAGGAGAGGTCATGCTACACACCTCATCCTGGACCTCATTATAGTGTAGGAGAGGTCATGCTACACACCTCATCCTGGCCCTCATTATAGTGTAGGAGAGGTCATGCTACACACCTCATCCTGGCCCTCATTATAGTGTAGGAGAGGTCATGCTACACACCTCATCCTGGCCCTCATTATAGTGTAGGAGAGGTCATGCTACACACCTCATCCTGGACCTCATTATAGTGTAGGAGAGCTCATGCTACACACCTCATCCTGGCCCTCATTATAGTGCAGGAGAGGTCATGCTACACACCTCATCCTGGCCTTCATTATAGTGTAGGAGAGGTCATGCTACACACCTCATCCTGGCCCTCATTATAGTGTAGGAGAGGTCATGCTACACACCTCATCCTGGGCCTCATTATAGTGTAGGAGAGGTCATGCTACACACCACATCCTGGCCCTCATTATAGTGTGGGAGAGGTCATGCTACACACCTCATCCTGGCCCTCATTATAGTGTAGGAGAGGTCATGCTACACACCTCATCCTGGCCCTCATTATAGTGTAGGAGAGGTCATGCTACACACCTCATCCTGGGCCTCATTATAGTGTAGGAGAGGTCATGCTACACACCACATCCTGGCCCTCATTATAGTGTAGGAGAGGTCATGCTACACACCTCATCCTGGCCCTCATTATAGTGTGGGAGAGGTCATGCTACATACCTCATCCTGGGCCTCATTATAGTGTGGGAGAGGTCATGCTACATACCTCATCCTGGGCCTCATTATAGTGTAGGATAGGTCATGCTACACACCTCATCCTGGCCCTCATTATAGTGTAGGAGAGGTCATGCTACACACCTCATCCTGGCCCTCATTATAGTGTAGGAGAGGTCATGCTACACACCTCATCCTGGCCTCATTATAGTGCAGGAGAGGTCATGCTACACACCTCATCCTGGCCCTCATTATAGTGTAGGAGAGGGGACCTCATTATAGTGTAGGAGAGGTCATGCTACACACCTCATCCTGGGCCTCATTATAGTGTAGGAGAGGTCATGCTACACACCTCATCCTGGGCCTCATTATAGTGTGGGAGAGGTCATGCTACACACCTCATCCTGGGCCTCATTATAGTGTAGGAGAGGTCATGCTACACACCTCATCCTGGCCCTCATTATAGTGTAGGAGAGGTCATGCTACACACCTCATCCTGGGCCTCATTATAGTGTAGGAGAGGTCATGCTACACACCTCATCCTGGCCCTCATTATAGTGTAGGATAGGTCATGCTACACACCTCATCCTGGCCCTCATTATAGTGTAGGAGAGGTCATGCTACACACCTCATCCTAGCCCTCATTATAGTGTAGGAGAGGTCATGCTACACACCTCATCCTGGCCTCATTATAGTGCAGGAGAGGTCATGCTACACACCTCATCCTGGCCCTCATTATAGTGCAGGAGAGGTCATGCTACACACCTCATCCTGGCCTCATTATAGTGCAGGAGAGGTCATGCTACACACCTCATCCTAGCCCTCATTATAGTGCAGGAGAGGTCATGCTACACACCTCATCCTGGCCTCATTATAGTGCAGGAGAGGTCATGCTACACACCTCATCCTGGCCCTCATTATAGTGTAGGAGAGGTCATGCTACACACCTCATCCTGGCCCTCATTATAGTGTAGGAGAGGTCATGCTACACACCTCATCCTGGGCCTCATTATAGTGTAGGAGAGGTCATGCTACACACCTCATCCTGGCCCTCATTATAGTGTAGGAGAGGTCATGCTACACACCACATCCTGGCCCTCATTATAGTGTAGGATAGGTCATGCTACACACCTCATCCTGGCCCTCATTATAGTGTAGGAGAGGTCATGCTACACACCTCATCCTGGCCCTCATTATAGTGTAGGAGAGGTCATGCTACACACCTCATCCTGGCCCTCATTATAGTGTAGGAGAGGTCATGCTACACACCTCATCCTGGCCCTCATTATAGTGTAGGAGAGGTCATGCTACACACCTCATCCTGGCCCTCATTATAGTGTAGGAGAGGTCATGCTACACACCTCATCCTGGCCCTCATTATAGTGTAGGAGAGGTCATGCTACACACCTCATCCTGGGCCTCATTATAGTGTAGGAGAGGTCATGCTACACACCTCATCCTGGGCCTCATTATAGTGTAGGAGAGGTCATGCTACACACCTCATCCTGGCCCTCATTATAGTGTAGGAGAGGTCATGCTACACACCTCATCCTGGCCTCATTATAGTGTAGGAGAGGTCATGCTACACACCTCATCCTGGCCCTCATTATAGTGCAGGAGAGGTCATGCTACACACCACATCCTGGCCCTCATTATAGTGTGGGAGAGGTCATGCTACATACCTCATCCTGGCCCTCATTATAGTGTAGGAGAGGTCATGCTACACACCACATCCTGGCCCTCATTATAGTGCAGGAGAGGTCATGCTACATACCTCATCCTGGGCCTCATTATAGTGTAGGATAGGTCATGCTACACACCTCATCCTGGCCCTCATTATAGTGTAGGAGAGGTCATGCTACACACCTCATCCTGGCCCTCATTATAGTGTAGGAGAGGTCATGCTACACACCTCATCCTGGCCCTCATTATAGTGTAGGAGAGGTCATGCTACACACCTCATCCTGGCCCTCATTATAGTGTAGGAGAGGTCATGCTACACACCTCATCCTGGCCCTCATTATAGTGTAGGAGAGGTCATGCTACACACCTCATCCTGGCCCTCATTATAGTGTAGGAGAGGTCATGCTACACACCTCATCCTGGGCCTCATTATAGTGCAGGAGAGGTCATGCTACACACCTCATCCTGGCCCTCATTATAGTGTAGGAGAGGTCATGCTACACACCTCATCCTGGCCCTCATTATAGTGTAGGAGAGGTCATGCTACACACCTCATCCTGGCCCTCATTATAGTGTAGGAGAGGTCATGCTACACACCTCATCCTGGGCCTCATTATAGTGTAGGAGAGGTCATGCTACACACCTCATCCTGGCCCTCATTATAGTGTAGGAGAGGTCATGCTACACACCTCATCCTGGCCCTCATTATAGTGTAGGAGAGGTCATGCTACACACCTCATCCTGGCCCTCATTATAGTGTAGGAGAGGTCATGCTACACACCTCATCCTGGCCCTCATTATAGTGTAGGAGAGGTCATGCTACACACCTCATCCTGGCCCTCATTATAGTGTAGGAGAGGTCATGCTACACACCTCATCCTGGGCCTCATTATAGTGTAGGATAGGTCATGCTACACACCTCATCCTGGCCCTCATTATAGTGTAGGAGAGGTCATGCTACACACCTCATCCTGGCCCTCATTATAGTGTAGGAGAGGTCATGCTACACACCTCATCCTGGCCTCATTATAGTGCAGGAGAGGTCATGCTACACACCTCATCCTGGCCCTCATTATAGTGTAGGAGAGGGGACCTCATTATAGTGTAGGAGAGGTCATGCTACACACCTCATCCTGGCCCTCATTATAGTGCAGGAGAGGTCATGCTACACACCTCATCCTGGCCCTCATTATAGTGCAGGAGAGGTCATGCTACACACCTCATCCTGGCCCTCATTATAGTGTAGGAGAGGTCATGCTACACACCTCATCCTGGCCCTCATTATAGTGTAGGATAGGTCATGCTACACACCTCATCCTGGCCCTCATTATAGTGTAGGAGAGGCCATGCTACACACCTCATCCTGGCCCTCATTATAGTGTAGGAGAGGTCATGCTACACACCTCATCCTGGGCCTCATTATAGTGCAGGAGAGGTCATGCTACACACCTCATCCTGGCCCTCATTATAGTGTAGGAGAGGTCATGCTACACACCTCATCCTGGCCCTCATTATAGTGTAGGAGAGGTCATGCTACACACCTCATCCTGGCCCTCATTATAGTGTAGGAGAGGTCATGCTACACACCTCATCCTGGCCCTCATTATAGTGTAGGAGAGGTCATGCTACACACCTCATCCTGGCCCTCATTATAGTGTAGGATAGGTCATGCTACACACCTCATCCTGGCCCTCATTATAGTGTAGGAGAGGTCATGCTACACACCTCATCCTGGCCCTCATTATAGTGTAGGAGAGGTCATGCTACACACCTCATCCTGGCCCTCATTATAGTGCAGGAGAGGTCATGCTACACACCACATCCTGGCCCTCATTATAGTGTAGGAGAGGTCATGCTACACACCTCATCCTGGGCCTCATTATAGTGCAGGAGAGGTCATGCTACACACCTCATCCTGGCCCTCATTATAGTGTAGGAGAGGTCATGCTACACACCTCATCCTGGGCCTCATTATAGTGTAGGAGAGGTCATGCTACACACCTCATCCTGGCCCTCATTATAGTGTAGGAGAGGTCATGCTACACACCACATCCTGGCCCTCATTATAGTGTAGGATAGGTCATGCTACACACCTCATCCTGGCCCTCATTATAGTGTAGGAGAGGTCATGCTACACACCTCATCCTGGCCCTCATTATAGTGTAGGAGAGGTCATGCTACACACCTCATCCTGGCCCTCATTATAGTGTAGGAGAGGTCATGCTACACACCTCATCCTGGCCCTCATTATAGTGTAGGAGAGGTCATGCTACACACCTCATCCTGGCCCTCATTATAGTGTAGGAGAGGTCATGCTACACACCTCATCCTGGCCCTCATTATAGTGTAGGAGAGGTCATGCTACACACCTCATCCTGGGCCTCATTATAGTGTAGGAGAGGCCATGCTACACACCTCATCCTGGGCCTCATTATAGTGTAGGAGAGGTCATGCTACACACCTCATCCTGGACCTCATTATAGTGTAGGAGAGGCCATGCTACACACCTCATCCTGGGCCTCATTATAGTGTAGGAGAGGTCATGCTACACACCTCATCCTGGCCCTCATTATAGTGTAGGAGAGGTCATGCTACACACCTCATCCTGGCCTCATTATAGTGTAGGAGAGGTCATGCTACACACCTCATCCTGGCCCTCATTATAGTGTGGGAGAGGTCATGCTACACACCACATCCTGGGCCTCATTATAGTGTAGGAGAGGTCATGCTACACACCTCATCCTGGCCCTCATTATAGTGCAGGAGAGGTCATGCTACACACCACATCCTGGCCCTCATTATAGTGTGGGAGAGGTCATGCTACATACCTCATCCTGGCCCTCATTATAGTGTAGGAGAGGTCATGCTACACACCTCATCCTGGCCCTCATTATAGTGTAGGAGAGGTCATGCTACACACCACATCCTGGCCCTCATTATAGTGTGGGAGAGGTCATGCTACATACCTCATCCTGGGCCTCATTATAGTGTAGGATAGGTCATGCTACACACCTCATCCTGGCCCTCATTATAGTGTAGGAGAGGTCATGCTACACACCTCATCCTGGCCCTCATTATAGTGTAGGAGAGGTCATGCTACACACCTCATCCTGGCCCTCATTATAGTGTAGGAGAGGTCATGCTACACACCTCATCCTGGGCCTCATTATAGTGCAGGAGAGGTCATGCTACACACCTCATCCTGGCCCTCATTATAGTGTAGGAGAGGTCATGCTACACACCTCATCCTGGCCCTCATTATAGTGTAGGAGAGGTCATGCTACACACCTCATCCTGGCCTCATTATAGTGTAGGAGAGGTCATGCTACACACCTCATCCTGGGCCTCATTATAGTGTAGGAGAGGTCATGCTACACACCTCATCCTGGCCCTCATTATAGTGTGGGAGAGGTCATGCTACACACCTCATCCTGGGCCTCATTATAGTGTAGGAGAGGTCATGCTACACACCTCATCCTGGCCCTCATTATAGTGTAGGAGAGGTCATGCTACACACCTCATCCTGGCCCTCATTATAGTGTAGGAGAGGTCATGCTACACACCTCATCCTGGCCCTCATTATAGTGCAGGAGAGGTCATGCTACACACCTCATCCTGGCCTTCATTATAGTGTAGGAGAGGTCATGCTACACACCTCATCCTGGCCCTCATTATAGTGTAGGAGAGGTCATGCTACACACCTCATCCTGGCCCTCATTATAGTGTAGGAGAGGTCATGCTACACACCTCATCCTGGCCTCATTATAGTGCAGGAGAGGTCATGCTACACACCTCATCCTGGACCTCATTATAGTGTAGGAGAGGTCATGCTACACACCTCATCCTGGGCCTCATTATAGTGTAGGAGAGGTCATGCTACACACCTCATCCTGGCCCTCATTATAGTGTGGGAGAGGTCATGCTACACACCTCATCCTGGCCCTCATTATAGTGTAGGAGAGGTCATGCTACACACCTCATCCTGGCCCTCATTATAGTGTAGGAGAGGTCATGCTACACACCTCATCCTGGCCCTCATTATAGTGTAGGAGAGGTCATGCTACATACCTCATCCTGGCCCTCATTATAGTGTAGGAGAGGTCATGCTACACACCTCATCCTGGCCCTCATTATAGTGTAGGAGAGGTCATGCTACACACCTCATCCTGGCCCTCATTATAGTGTAGGAGAGGTCATGCTACACACCTCATCCTGGCCCTCATTATAGTGTAGGATAGGTCATGCTACACACCTCATCCTGGCCCTCATTATAGTGTAGGAGAGGTCATGCTACACACCACATCCTGGCCCTCATTATAGTGTGGGAGAGGTCATGCTACATACCTCATCCTGGACCTCATTATAGTGTAGGAGAGGTCATGCTACACACCTCATCCTGGCCCTCATTATAGTGTAGGAGAGGTCATGCTACACACCTCATCCTGGCCCTCATTATAGTGTAGGATAGGTCATGCTACACACCTCATCCTGGCCCTCATTATAGTGTAGGAGAGGTCCTCATCCTGGCCCTCATTATAGTGTAGGAGAGGTCATGCTACACACCTCATCCTGGGCCTCATTATAGTGTAGGAGAGGTCATGCTACACACCTCATCCTGGACCTCATTATAGTGTAGGAGAGGTCATGCTACACACCTCATCCTGGCCCTCATTATAGTGTAGGAGAGGTCATGCTACACACCTCATCCTGGCCCTCATTATAGTGTAGGAGAGGTCATGCTACACACCTCATCCTGGGCCTCATTATAGTGTAGGAGAGGTCATGCTACACACCTCATCCTGGCCCTCATTATAGTGTAGGAGAGGTCATGCTACACACCTCATCCTGGCCCTCATGATAGTGTGGGAGAGGTCATGCTACACACCTCATCCTGGCCTCATTATAGTGTAGGAGAGGTCATGCTACACACCTCATCCTGGGCCTCATTATAGTGTAGGAGAGGTCATGCTACACACCTCATCCTGGCCCTCATTATAGTGTAGGATAGGTCATGCTACACACCTCATCCTGGCCCTCATTATAGTGTAGGAGAGGTCATGCTACACACCTCATCCTGGGCCTCATTATAGTGTAGGAGAGGTCATGCTACACACCTCATCCTGGCCCTCATTATAGTGTAGGAGAGGTCATGCTACACACCTCATTCTGGGCTGATGCTGAGAACTACAAAAATCTCATTCGCATATACCCTCTTTGGAAAGCTAAGAGGACAGGAAGGGGTGTGGTCCTTGCCAGACACCCTGAGGTGTGATGGTCAGTTTTCCAAGTGCTCCAAAGCTGAGCGGATACAATCCAAGCGTCTGGGCAGAATGCGGCTGCTATTTAATGATTGTCTGATTATAGCAATGTACTAGAGTGATGTGTTTAGGTAGTCATATCAAGTCACTGTGTCTAATTGGCTAGTGCTGTTTGGGGAATCATGTATATAATTGCTGTTCTCTACTAAGCTAACTATTATCATACACTAATAGATTCTTGCCACTTATAATGTTCTACCCACTTAATATGTGGTGTTGACAAAATTAATGGCCCCAAAAGTGGTAGGTTAAAACCAGCCCACTCTCTCCACCCACTCTCTCCACCATTATTTCTTTTCTTACTTCTTACCATGTAAGGTGTTATAAAGCTATCCTAATAAGGAATAACCCTGTAAAACTTTCCTAATAAGGAATAATCATGACCAGGAGCATGTTAGTGTTTACCTCTCGGAGTGCTACTAGTTTTGATGTAGCTAGCAAGGTGGGGTCAGAGTTTATCCAGCCTGGATGCTCACTGAGGATGTGCAAGGTGGGGTCAGAGTTTATCCAGCCTGGATGCTCACTGAGGATGTGCAAGGTGGGCAGAGTTTATCCAGCCTGTGAGGATGTGCGAGGTGGGGTCAGAGTTTATCCAGCCTGGATGCTCACTGAGGATGTGTGCAAGGTGGGGTCAGAGTTTATCCAGCCTGGATGCTCACTGAGGATGTGCAAGGTGGGGTCAGAGTTTATCCAGCCTGGATGCTCACTGAGGATGTGCAAGGTGGGCAGAGTTTATCCAGCCTGTGAGGATGTGCGAGGTGGGGTCAGAGTTTATCCAGCCTGGATGCTCACTGAGGATGTGCAAGGTGGGCAGAGTTTATCCAGCCTGGATGCTCACTGAGGATGTGCAAGGTGGGGTCAGAGTTTATCCAGCCTGGATGCTCACTGAGGATGTGTGCAAGGTGGGGTCAGAGTTTATCCAGCCTGGATGCTCACTGAGGATGTGCAAGGTGGGGTCAGAGTTTATCCAGCCTGGATGCTCACTGAGGATGTGCAAGGTGGGCAGAGTTTATCCAGCCTGTGAGGATGTGCGAGGTGGGGTCAGAGTTTATCCAGCCTGGATGCTCACTGAGGATGTGCAAGGTGGGCAGAGTTTATCCAGCCTGTGAGGATGTGCTAGGTGGGGTCAGAGTTTATCCAGCCTGGATGCTCACTGAGGATGTGCAAGGTGGGGTCAGAGTTTATCCAGCCTGGATGCTCACTGAGGATGTGCAAGGTGGGGTCAGAGTTTATCCAGCCTGGATGCTCACTGAGGATGTGCAAGGTGGGGTCAGAGTTTATCCAGCCTGGATGCTCACTGAGGATGTGCAGTACTAAAAGTGCTAGTTCGTGTTTAATAGACTGCAGACTTGATGTGGCACCCCCCCCCCCCTGTGTGAGCAAGGTAATGAAATGCTTGGATATTGTGGGACCCCTGTATGTGGGCATGGCTAATGAAATGCTTGGATATTGTGGGATCCCTGTATGTGAGCAAGGTAATGAAATGCTTGGATATTGTGGGATCCTGTATGTGGGCATGGCTAATGAAATGCTTGGATATTGTGGGACCCCTGTGTATGTGAGCAAGGTAATGAAATGCTTGGATATTGTGGGATCCCTGTATGTGGGCGTGGCTAATGAAATGCTTGGGTATTGTGGGACCCCTGTGGGCATGGCTAAAGAAATGCTTGGATATTGTGGGACCCCTGTATGTGGGCATGGCTAAAGAAATGCTTGGATATTGTGGGACCCCTGTATGTGGGCATGGCTAAAGAAATGCTTGGATATTGTGGGACCCCTGTATGTGGGCATGGCTAAAGAAATGCTTGGATATTGTGGGACCCCTGTATGTGGGCGTGGCTAATGAAATGCTTTGATATTGTGGGACCCCTGTATGTGGGCGTGGCTAATGAAATGCTTGGATATTGTGGGACCCCTGTATGTGGGCATGGCTAATGAAATGCTTGGATATTGTGGGACCTCTGTGTGTGGGCGTGGCTAATGAAATGCTTGGATATTGTGGGACCCCTGTATGTGGGCATGGCTAATGAAATGCTTGGATATTGTGGGACCCCTGTATATGGGCATGGCTAATGAAATGCTTGGATATTGTGGGACCCCTGTATGTGAGCAAGGCTAAAGAAATGCTTGTATTGTACCCTGTATTTATTATTATTATTTATTGCTTTACAGTACAGATGTGTGATGACATGAGACGTAACAAGATTGTTGAACTATGATTGTGCACTGAAGGACTACTAGCTAAACCTAGCATCCATTAACTATAATTATGAATAAAGATTAAGAGGGGATAACAATTTAGAGACATACATTGAGAATAGAAGGTGGTGGGTGGTGTGAACATTTGTTGCATGGGCAGACAGACTGAAAGGAACGGATTTGCAGATGAAAAGTTACTCTTGAAGTGAGACATAAAGCAGGCACGAACTTGTTAATGAGAGTATAGGAAGTGAGCTCCCATCTTTAAAGACGAAAGTGAGTTCCATAGTAGTCTTGGAATCCGAAGTGCCTGTGGGTGCTTGATCTTGTATACGTGAGCATCTGTGGGATTGGGTCCTCGAGGAGTACTAGTTGTGTAGGATTGGGACCTCGAGGAGTACTAGTTGTGTGGGATTGGGACCTCGAGGAGTACTAGTTGTGTGGGATTGGGACCTCGAGGAGTACTAGTTGTGTGGGATTGGCACCTCGAGGAGAACTAGTTGTGTGGGATTGGGACCTTGAGGAGTACTAGTTGTGTGGATTGGCACCTCGAGGAGTACTAGTTGTGTGGATTGGGTCCTCGAGGAGTACTAGTTGTGTGGGATTGGGACCTCGAGGAGTACTAGTTGTATAGGATTGGGACCTCGAGGAGTACTAGTTGTGTGGGATTGGGACCTCGAGGAGTACTAGTTGTGTGGGATTGGGACCTCGAGGAGTACTAGTTGTGTGGGATTAGGACCTCGAGGAGTACTAGTTGTGTAGGATTGGGACCTCGAGGAGTACTAGTTGTGTGGGATTGGGACCTGGAGGAGTACTAGTTGTGTGGGATTGGGACCTCGAGGAGTACTGGGCCTTCGAGGAGTACTAGTTGTGTGGGATTGGGACCTCGAGGAGTACTAGTTGGGACCTCGAGGAGTACTAGTTGTGCAGGATTGGGACCTCGAGGAGTACTAGTTGTGTGGATTGGGACCTCTAGTTGTGTGGGATTGGGACCTCGAGGAGTACTAGTTGTGTGGGATAGGGACCTCGAGGAGTACTAGTTGTGTGGATTGGCACCTCGAGGAGTACTAGTTGTGTGGATTGGCACCTCGAGGAGTACTAGTTGTGTGGATTGGCACCTCGAGGAGTACTAGTTGTGTGGATTGGCACCTCGAGGAGTACTAGTTGTATGGGATTGGGACCTCGAGGAGTACTAGTTGTGTGGGATTGGGACCTCGAGGAGTACTAGTTGTGTGGGATTGGGACCTCGAGGAGTACTAGTTGTGTGGGATTGGCACCTCGAGGAGTACTAGTTGTGTGGGATTGGGACCTTGAGGAGTTTGTGTGGATTGGCACCTCGAGGAGTACTAGTTGTGTGGATTGGGTCCTCGAGGAGTACTAGTTGTGTGGGATTGGGACCTCGAGGAGTACTAGTTGTGTGGGATTGGGACCTCGAGGAGTACTAGTTGGGACCTCGAGGAGTACTAGTTGTGCAGGATTGGGACCTCGAGGAGTACTAGTTGTGTGGATTGACCTCTAGTTGTGTGGGATTGGGACCTCGAGGAGTACTAGTTGTGTGGGATTGGGACCTCGAGGAGTACTAGTTGTGTGGATTGGCACCTCGAGGAGTACTAGTTGTGTGGATTGGCACCTCGAGGAGTACTAGTTGTGTGGGATTGGGACCTCGAGGAGTACTAGTTGTGCGGGATTGGGACCTCGAGGAGTACTAGTTGTGTAGGATTAGGACCTCGAGGAGTACTAGTTGTGTGGGATTTGGACCTCGAGGAGTACCACAAACATATAGATGACCCTTTACCTAAAACATTTAGAGGACCCTTTACCTAAAACATAGAGAGTGATGGGATTGGGACCTCGAGGAGTACTAGTTGTGTAGGATTAGGATCTCGAGGAGTACTAGTTGTGTAGGATTAGGATCTCGAGGAGTACTAGTTGTGTAGGATTAGGACCTCGAGGAGTACTAGTTGTGTGGGATTGGGACCTCGAGGAGTACTAGTTGTGTAGGATTGGGACCTCGAGGAGTACCACAAACATATAGATGACCCTGTAGCGACCAGACTTTCCTGCCTCGTTTCCATCGTGATTTGGACATTCCTTCGTGACACTTCCGTGTACACTAGTTAATTAACAATCATAATGTTCTAGTTAACGCACAGTTGTATGAAACCTTACCAGTTAAAATGTGCTGCCTATTGAGAAGTGTTATATAACTTTTATCCACTTCATTGGTGACCCCGACGCTGCCTGTGTAGCATCTACACAGCCTTCCAAGCAAGTTTACATGGCTCTCGAAGAGCCTCGCGCTGCTGTCCATACTGTCTCCCTTAAACTGCCTCCATTTTGGCAGGAAGACCCAGCTCTTTGGTTTCACCAGGTGGAGGCACAGTTTGCTACCAAGGGCATAACTCAACAGCTAACAAAATACCACTATATCGTTGGCTCCCTAGCACCTGAGATTGCCCGTGAGGTACGTGATGTTATTGTCACTGTTCCAGCTGTTGATCCTTTTGACGCCTTGAAAGAGCGCCTCGTCTCACGCACATCCCTCACTGAGTCCCAGAGGATGCAAAAACTGCTCTCTCTGGAGCCACTGGGCGACCAGAAACCCTCACAGCTACTTCGACGAATTGAACAGCTAGCAGACAAAACCTGCAATAACGACCCAATCCTTCAAGAAATTTTCCTCACTCGTCTTCCAGTGGCAGTCCAGCTCGTCTTGAAATCGCACCCCGACAAAAGTACGGAGCAGCTCGCTTCCCTTGCTGACTGCCTCGTTGCAGTCACCCCAGAAGCCTCTCTGCCTGGGTCCTTCAGCACCATCGCACCTGTCACTGCCAATGTTGACACTATTGCCTCTCTCCGCTCTGAGCTGGAAGACCTTACACGTCGATTCTCCTTGCAGCAGAAAACTGGCAATTTTTCAGCTCCCTCTACCACCTCCCCTTCCGCCACACTCTGTTGGTACCATGCCCGATTTGGCAAGGATGCCACCAAATGCAAAAAACCTTGCTCTATGTCGGGAAACGCTTTCCCCGCCCACTGATGGCGACCAGTGGATCGGGAAATAACAGTCGCCTTCTGTATGTTACTGACTGCACTTCCGGCCAACGCTACTTGGTCGATTCTGGTGCCGAAGTCAGCGTGCTTCCTGCAACACGTATTGACCGTCAGACACTCAAGAAGGGACTCCCTCTCAGGGCCGCGAACGGTTCTGCCATCCCCACCTTCGGCAAACGCACCTTATCTCTGCACTTTGGCCTCAGGAAGAACTTTAACTGGACTTTCATCCTGGCCGATGTCAGCCAACCAATTATTGGTGCAGACTTTTTCCGTGAGCATGGTTTGCTCATTGACCTCAAGCACCACCGACTATATGACTCAGAAGCACCCTGCAGCAGCATTCCTGCTTACCTTTCTGACCTTGAAGCACTCCACCTCAACTATTTTTCTACGGCACACAATCGGTATTACGCCATTCTCCGAGACTTCCCCCAACTCACTGCTCCTCAAGTGGCTGACAAGACACCAAAACATGGTGTCCAGCACCGCATTGTTACTGCTGGCAGACCAACCTTCGCAAAGGCTCGTCGACTTTCCCCTGCAAAGCTGGCTGCTGCTAAGAAGGAGTTCAACAATCTCCTTCAGCTTGGTATCATCCAACCATCCTCTAGTGCCTGGGCTTCACCACTGCATATGGTGCCCAAGAAGTCAGGAGCATGGCGTCCCTGCGGTGATTATCGTGCCCTCAATGACATCACCACACCTGACCGATATCCCATCCCTCACATCCAAGACTTCGGAGCATCACTGCGTGGAGCCACAATCTTCTCCAAGGTAGACCTTGTCCGAGCTTTTAATCAGATTCCTGTGCACCAAGAGGACATCCCAAAGACTGCCATTATAACACCATTTGGTCTCTATGAATATCTCATGATGCGACTCCGGAATGCAGCACAGACTTTCCAGCGTTTTATGGATCAGGTCTGCCGGGAGCTCTCCTTTGTCTTTGTTTACATGCATGATATCCTGGTAGCCAGCCACACACCTGAAGAGCATGACCAGCACCTGCAGACTCTCTTCACACGTTTGTCTCAGTATGGGCTGGTCATCAACCCTGACAAGTGCCAATTTGGTGTCTCCACTCTCGACTTCCTCGGCCATTGCGTTAGCTCTGCAGGCATTGCCCCTCTGGAAGATCGTGTGGAAGCTATACGCAATTTTCCTGTTCCAGAAAACAAGACTTCCTTGCAAGAATACCTGGGACTTATTAACTTTTACCGCCGCTTTTATCCTCACTGTGCGGAAGTCCTCCACCCGCTGTACCTGCTCCTCAAAGGGAAGAATACTCCCTGGATCTGGACACCTGCATGTCAGGCTGCTTTCATCAAAAATAAGCAGGCACTACAAACACTCACCCTGTTGGCATACCCTGATCCTTCAGCACTAACGTCCATCACTGTTGATGCCTCAAATGTTTCTGTTGGTGCAGTCCTGGAACAGCAACTTAATGGCCAATGGACACCAATCTCCTTCTTCTCCCGCAAACTCCGTGATCCGGAGACAAGGTACTCAGCCTTTGACTGGGAGCTACTTGTCATCTACCTGGCTATTCGCCACTTCCGACACTTTCTGAAGTGTCGAGCCTTCACCATCTTCACTGACCACAAGCCACTGACATTTGCCCTCTCAAGTACCAACTCCGACAAGTGGACACCTAGACAAACTCGTCACCTCTCTTTCATATCAGAATTCACCAGTGATATCCGTCATGTCGATGGAAGGACAATGTTGTCGCTGATGCCCTGTCCCGCATTCACAGGCTTCTCAGCAGTTACTCCTACATTGGACTATACTGAACTTGCCGCTCATCAGACTGCCAACCAGGAGACCCAAGCTCTACGCACTGCTACCACATCTCTGAAGCTAGTAGACATCACACCTCCGGGATCTCATCATTCGATCCTCTGTGATATGTCACTGGGTTTCCCTCGTCCAGTTGTGCCCATCTCCCCTCTGTCGCAGAGTTTTCGACATCCTGCATTCTCTTTCACACCCAGGTTCCCGACCCACAAAGAGGTTAATCGCAACTCGGTACGTATGGCCTGGGTTAAAAAGGATATCAACTCATGGGCTAAGTCATGTCTTAGCTGTCAGCAGTTTAAGATCTCACGACATGTGGCTAGTCCTCTGCAAAGTTTTCCTGTGCCAAGTTCCAGATTCAAGCACCTTCATGTTGACATTGTGGGACCCCTCCCACCTTCAAGAGGCTATACCTATCTGTTTACAGTCATTGACCGATTCACTCGCTGGCCAGAAGCAATCCCGATGGCTGACTGCACTGCTCAAACATGTGCCCAGGCATTCCTTTCAGGGTGGATTGCTCGCTTTGGTGTGCAGGCTTCCGTCACCGCTGACCGTGGATGCCAGTTCATCTCAGAACTCTGGCGGGATGTCCTCCACTTGTTCAGCATTAAGCCTACTCAAACCACATCATACCATCCACAAGCTAACGGTATGGTTGAGCGAATGCATCGCCAATTTAAGGCAAGCCTCAAAGCAAGGCTCACCACTGCAGCCTGGTGCACTCAACTCCCCATCGTCCTCTTGGGCATGCATACTGCCCTCAAAGAAGATCTTGGTACTTCAGCTGCCAAACTGGTCTATGGCACTACTCTTCATCTCCCTGGATACTTCATTCATCAGGCACCACAGATGACATCACCAGGTACCTTTGCTGACCAACTACGGCAGAACATGGCACAGCTGAGACCTTCACCAGTCATTACCCACGGTCAACGTGCCTTCCATATGCCCTGTGATCTATAGTCTGCCACACATGTTTTCGTGAGGCATGATGCCCATCGCTCCCCACTTCAGCGACCTTATGATGGACCATTCCGTGTACTCCACAGGTCTGACAAATTCTTCAAGGTGGATCTTGGCTCACGTACAGATAACATATCCATTGATCGTCTGAAAGCAGCCTTCATAGAGTCACCGTCTCTGCCTCCGTCACCAACACCACGGTCCCAATCTCCTCTGGCTACATCAGCTCCACCTCGGCACCGTCTCTCTCCAACTGCACCTCCTTTCGTGCCCTCCACACCGTCACCTAGGCTACCTGCTTCTGGTTATGTCACCAAAGCTGGCCGGACTATTCATCCTCCAGCTCGCCTTTGTTCCATCGTGGAAGATCACTGGGGGGGAGCACTGTAGCGACCAGACTTTCCTGCCTCGTTTCCATCGTGATTTGGACATTCCTTCGTGACACTTCCGTGTACACTAGTTAATTAACAATCATAATGTTCTAGTTAACGCACAGTTGTATGAAACCTTACCAGTTAAAATGTGCTGCCTATTGAGAAGTGTTATATAACTTTTATCCACTTCAACCCTTTACCTAAAACATTTAGAGGACCCTTTACCTAAAACATAGAGAGTGATGGGATTGGGACCTCGAGGAGTACTAGTTGTGTAGGATTAGGATCTCGAGGAGTACTAGTTGTGTAGGATTAGGACCTCGAGGAGTACTAGTTGTGTGGATTGGCACCTCGAGGAGTACTAGTTGTGTAGGATTAGGACCTCGAGGAGTACTAGTTGTGTGGGATTGGGACCTCGAGGAGTACTAGTTGTGTAGGATTAGGACTTCGAGGAGTACTAGTTGTGTGGGATTGGGACCTCGAGGAGTAGTAGTTGTGTGGGATTGGGAGTGGACAGGTAGTCATGTATCACAATTTTAGAATCTACATTTGGAGATGAATGCAATGACTAATCATTCAAAGTGATGTAGAATCTAAATAAGATTTAGCTGCAGAGTACATTAGCATTACCATAAGATTTACGTGCTGGGGTACAACACGACTCAAATGCCCGCCATACCTCACAGAATGTCTGGGAAAATGGCAGTGGATGTCAGACCAGACCAGCAGTAGGGCCAGCCGTTGTGTGGGAAACTGAAGTCAATGGCACAAGATTGTGGATGCTCTAGTCTTGAGCATGTACATCCACTATCATGCTAGCGAGATTAAGTTGGGATGGGCCAAGCATCTAGTCACATGACCTTATGCTGGCATTGACGTTACTGTTAATGAAAGATTGCCTCCAGCCTGTTGCTGTGCAATATTAAGAGTTTATTTTTTAAACACAGTTTGTTGAAGGTCCTTGTCAAATGTAACGTGCCAAGGGCCAGAAGGTGAAGCAATTCAAGAGGCACACGTGACAGTGTGTGTCATGCAACAGGGATTCCTGCATGTCTGTGTAAGTGATGGTTGCTCAGGCATTCCTGCATGTCTGTGTAAGTGATGACTGCTCAGGCATTCCTGCATGTCTGTGCAAGTAATGGTGGCTCAGGCATTCCTGCATGTCTGTGCAAGTGATGGTGGCTCAGGCATTCCTGCATGTCTGTGCAAGTGATGGTGGCTCAGGCATTCCTGCATGTCTGTGTAAGTGATGACTGCTCAGGCATTCCTGCATGTCTGTGTAAGTGATGACTGCTCAGGCATTCCTGCATGTCTGTGTAAGTAATGGCTGCTCAGGCATTCCTGCATGTCTGTGTAAGTGATGGTTGCTCAGGCATTCCTGCATGTCTGTGTAAGTGATGGTTGCTCAGGCATTCCTGCATGTCTGAGTAAGTGATGGTTGCTCAGGCATTCCTGCATGTCTCTGTAAGTGATGGCTGCTCAGGGATTCCTGCATGTCTGTGTAAGTAATGGCTGCTCAGGCATTCCTGCATGTCTGTGTAAGTGATGGTTGCTCAGGCATTCCTGCATGTCTGTGTAAGTGATGGTTGCTCAGGCATTCCTGCATGTCTGTGTAAGTAGTGATGACTGCTCAGGCATTCCTGCATGTCTGTGTAAGTGATGACTGCTCAGGCATTCCTGCATGTCTGTGCAAGTGATGGTTGCTCAGGCATTCCTGCATGTCTGTGTAAGTGATGGTTGCTCAGGCATTCCTGCATGTCTGTGTAAGTGATGGTGGGCTCAGGCATTCCTGCATGTCTGTGCAAGTGATGGCTGCTCAGGCATTCCTGCATGTCTGTGCAAGTGATGGTTGCTCAGGCATTCCTGCATGTCTGTGCAAGTGATGGTTGCTCAGGCATTCCTGCATGTCTGTGCAAGTGATGGTGGCTCAGGCATTCCTGCATGTCTGTGTAAGTGATGACTGCTCAGGCATTCCTGCATGTCTGTGTAAGTGATGGTTGCTCAGGCATTCCCGCATGTCTGTGTAAGTGATGGTGGCTCAGGCATTCCTGCATGTCTGTGTAAGTGATGGTTGCTCAGGCATTCCTGCATGTCTGTGTAAGTGATGACTGCTCAGGCATTCCTGCATGTCTGTGTAAGTGATGGTTACTCAGGCATTCCTGCATGTCTGTATAAGTGATGGTGGCTCAGGCATTCCTGCATGTCTGTGTAAGTGATGACTGCTCAGGCATTCCTGCATGTCTGTGTAAGTGATGACTGCTCAGGCATTCCTGCATGTCTGTGTAAGTGATGGTTGCTCAGGCATTCCTGCATGTCTGTGCAAGTGATGACTGCTCAGGCATTCCTGCATGTCTGTGTAAGTGATGGCTGCTCAGGCATTCCTGCATGTCTGTGTAAGTGATGACTGCTCAGGCATTCCTGCATGTCTGTGTAAGTGATGGTTGCTCAGGCATTCCTGCATGTCTGTGTAAGTGATGGTGGCTCAGGCATTCCTGCATGTCTGTGTAAGTGATGGTTGCTCAGGCATTCCTGCATGTCTGTGCAAGTGATGGCTGCTCAGGCATTCCTGCATGTCTGTGCAAGTGATGGTTGCTCAGGCATTCCTGCATGTCTGTGTAAGTGATGGTTGCTCAGGCATTCCTGCATGTCTGTGCAAGTGATGGTTGCTCAGGCATTCCTGCATGTCTGTGCAAGTGATGGTGGCTCAGGCATTCCTGCATGTCTGTGTAAGTGATGACTGCTCAGGCATTCCTGCATGTCTGTGTAAGTGATGGTTGCTCAGGCATTCCCGCATGTCTGTGTAAGTGATGGTGGCTCAGGCATTCCTGCATGTCTGTGTAAGTGATGGTTGCTCAGGCATTCCTGCATGTCTGTGTAAGTGATGACTGCTCAGGCATTCCTGCATGTCTGTGTAAGTGATGGTTACTCAGGCATTCCTGCATGTCTGTATAAGTGATGGTGGCTCAGGCATTCCTGCATGTCTGTGTAAGTGATGACTGCTCAGGCATTCCTGCATGTCTGTGTAAGTGATGGTTGCTCAGGCATTCCTGCATGTCTGTGTAAGTGATGACTGCTCAGGCATTCCTGCATGTCTGTGTAAGTGATGGTTACTCAGGCATTCCTGCATGTCTGTATAAGTGATGGTGGCTCAGGCATTCCTGCATGTCTGTGTAAGTGATGACTGCTCAGGCATTCCTGCATGTCTGTGTAAGTGATGACTGCTCAGGCATTCCTGCATGTCTGTGTAAGTGATGGTGGCTCAGGCATTCCTGCATGTCTGTGTAAGTGATGACTGCTCAGGCATTCCTGCATGTCTGTGTAAGTGATGGCTGCTCAGGCATTCCTGCATGTCTGTGTAAGTGATGACTGCTCAGGCATTCCTGCATGTCTGTGTAAGTGATGGTTGCTCAGGCATTCCTGCATGTCTGTGCAAGTGATGGTTGCTCAGGCATTCCTGCATGTCTGTGTAAGTGATGACTGCTCAGGCATTCCTGCATGTCTGTGTAAGTGATGGTTGCTCAGGCATACCTGCATGTCTGTGTAAGTGATGGTTGCTCAGGCATTCCTGCATGTCTGTGCAAGTGATGGTTGCTCAGGCATTCCTGCATGTCTGTGTAAGTGATGGTTGCTCAGGCATTCCTGCATGTCTGTGTAAGTGATGACTGCTCAGGCATTCCTGCATGTCTGTGCAAGTGATGGTTGCTCAGGCATTCCTGCATGTCTGTGTAAGTGATGGTTGCTCAGGCATTCCTGCATGTCTGTGTAAGTGATGACTGCTCAGGCATTCCTGCATGTCTGTGCAAGTAATGGTGGCTCAGGCATTCCTGCATGTCTGTGCAAGTGATGGTGGCTCAGGCATTCCTGCATGTCTGTGCAAGTGATGACTGCTCAGGCATTCCTGCATGTCTGTGTAAGTGATGGCTGCTCAGGCATTCCTGCATGTCTGTGCAAGTGATGACTGCTCAGGCATTCCTGCATGTCTGTGTAAGTGATGGTTGCTCAGGCATTCCTGCATGTCTGTGTAAGTGATGGTGGCTCAGGCATTCCTGCATGTCTGTGTAAGTGATGACTGCTCAGGCATTCCTGCATGTCTGTGTAAGTGATGACTGCTCAGGCATTCCTGCATGTCTGTGTAAGTGATGGTTGCTCAGGCATTCCTGCATGTCTGTGTAAGTGATGACTGCTCAGGCATTCCTGCATGTCTGTGTAAGTGATGACTGCTCAGGCATTCCTGCATGTCTGTGCAAGTGATGGTTGCTCAGGCATTCCTGCATGTCTGTGTAAGTGATGACTGCTCAGGCATTCCTGCATGTCTGTGTAAGTGATGGTTGCTCAGGCATACCTGCATGTCTGTGTAAGTGATGGTTGCTCAGGCATTCCTGCATGTCTGTGTAAGTGATGGCTGCTCAGGCATTCCTGCATGTCTGTGTAAGTGATGACTGCTCAGGCATTCCTGCATGTCTGTGTAAGTGATGGCTGCTCAAGGATTCCTGCATGTCTGTGTAAGTAATGGCTGCTCAGGCATTCCTGCATGTCTGTGCAAGTGATGGTTGCTCAGGCATTCCTGCATGTCTGTGTAAGTGATGGTTGCTCAGGCATTCCTGCATGTCTGTGTAAGTGATGACTGCTCAGGCATTCCTGCATGTCTGTGCAAGTGATGGTTGCTCAGGCATTCCTGCATGTCTGTGTAAGTGATGGTTGCTCAGGCATTCCTGCATGTCTGTGTAAGTGATGACTGCTCAGGCATTCCTGCATGTCTGTGCAAGTAATGGTGGCTCAGGCATTCCTGCATGTCTGTGCAAGTGATGGCTGCCCAGGCATTCCTGCATGTCTGTGTAAGTGATGACTGCTCAGGCATTCCTGCATGTCTGTGCAAGTGATGGTTGCTCAGGCATTCCTGCATGTCTGTGTAAGTGATGGTGGCTCAGGCATTCCTGCATGTCTGTGCAAGTGATGGTTGCTCAGGCATTCCTGCATGTCTCTGTAAGTGATGGCTGCTCAGGCATTCCTGCATGTCTGTGCAAGTGATGGTTGCTCAGGCATTCCTGCATGTCTGTGTAAGTGATGGTTGCTCAGGCATTCCTGCATGTCTGTGTAAGTGATGACTGCTCAGGCATTCCTGCATGTCTGTGTAGTGATGGTTGCTCAGGCATTCCTGCATGTCTGTGTAAGTGATGGTTGCTCAGGCATTCCTGCATGTCTGTGTAAGTGATGGTGGCTCAGGCATTCCTGCATGTCTGTGTAAGTGATGACTGCTCAGGCATTCCTGCATGTCTGTGCAAGTGATGGCTGCTCAGGCATTCCTGCATGTCTGTGTAAGTGATGGTTGCTCAGGCATTCCTGCATGTCTGTGTAAGTGATGCAGTGGGCCCCTCATCTGGTGGGCGACAGCAGCCAGGATCCAGGCACTGGCAAACTTCAACACACACTTTCCTAAATCTAAATCTGGCCTTCTCAGCAGTGAAGTTTCAGCCAATGCTCTCTCCCATTAGATGAAGGAAACATTCAACACTATCAGTAGCAGATGCTCGTGGAGGAAGCCAACCTCAGAGGCCTTACAAATGTTGGTTTCCACTAGAAGGATACTGGTTCTTCCTTCCTCAATCACTCTTCCTACATCAAGGAAGGAGCACATGACCTGTGGAATAATTTCACTCACTACTTTCATCCAGAAATCACATGCACATTTCACTCTGTGTGCATGTGCTGTCCAGATGCTTACCACTCCTTCAACTTGCTGTAGATCATTAAAAAAACAAAAAAACTTCCAACTGCATCGAGCTGCACCAGCACTGTTGTCCAAATAAGGTTTAACGTCAAACAAATTGCAACCAAAAAAATTCCACTGCAGTTCATTTCTATAAGGTCCCTAGAATAACATACTAAAAGTCCAAAAAAATCCAAGTGGTGGAAAGATGCATAAATTCAAAATGGCCACCATTATTGTGACCATTCACATTTATTTGTTCATAACTTTATTTCTAGTTGATATTCTGGCAACTTTGAAAGCCTAAAATAACTTCTCAGCAATGTATACTTATTTTCAGTCAACAGACAAGAACTATAGGTAGGCCATATATATGTAGGTAAGGATCATTACATTTACATGACCATATCCATACAGGTACGTGATTACACCTGACCACATGGTGTAAGTTAGCTCATGCTTGTGCTCAAGTACACTTCTAGGCAGCATTATCCAAACTTATCTTGGATGTCTGTTTAAAGCAGGAAATCACTGGGAAGAAGTTCATGCAGGTACACACAAGGTTACACTTTTTACCATGTTCCTGTTGACCACTTCTAATTTCCTTCCTTCAGCCCTGCAGATATTTTAGCATTGAAAGAATGGAGAACTGTCCTATTTGTAATGAACCAATCCAAAATGGAGATGATGTTGTTGTGCTTAGAGAAAAGGGCAGTGAGGGAGTTAATCGTGCAAGCCAGGAGCGTGGCAGCAACATAATAACAAATCCTGGCCAAAGTATCCATAAGGAGTGTCGTCAATGTTTCTGTGAAGCAAATAGAATTCGGTTTGATAATTCAAAGGCAGTGCAAAGTAGTGAGCAACATGACCGCCTCGTTAGTCTTCGTTCTGAAAGTCAACATTTTGATTTTAGTGTACACTGCCTCTTTTGTGGCTGTCCTGCAAAGTATAATGGAAAGAAAAAAGGCTTTGATGTCATGCATGTCAGAACTAAGGTGTTTCAGGAGACAATTGGACAGGTATGTGCAACTAGAAATGATGAGTGGGGCATGATTGTAGCAGGTAGACTGGCATGTGTGAATGACCTTCCTGCTGCAGATGCAGTTTACCATCAACAGTGCAGTTCCAGTTTTAGAACTGGACGACAGATGCCACATATAATGTAGAAACGGGAAATCAAAAACAGGAAGGCCTGAACAAGAAGTTAAAACTGCAGCATTTCTGAGAGTTGTCAAACATTTAGAAGAGAATGATGATGAGCAAATGACAGTGGGTGACCTGCTAGAAAAAATGCAAGAGTACCTACAAAATACTGGATACCAGGCCTACAGTATTGTGTACATGAAGAAGAAAATACAGGAGCACTTTGGCAAGAGGATCATTATCACCAAGCTAAATGGGGAATTTTTTTTAGTGACCTTTTATTCAACTGCCAGCTCTATCCTGTATGATTTCAATAAGCAGTCAAAACATGACACATCTGAAACTGAGAAACTGAGAATAATACAGACTGCTGCTAAGCTCATTCAGAGTGACAGCAAGTCCCTAACTGTTACAAACGATGCATACCCCAGTCCTGATGAAATGCTGTCAGCCTCTGCAGAAGACTTCCTACCAGAAACTTTACAACTATTTCTCAGGACTATCTTTGCAGGTAAAAAGATAAATGCAAAAACTGGCGTCAATAGGACAGGCCATTATGCAGGCAGCAAGGCCGAGGGTACTCCTTGCACCCCTGCTTGGTGTGCAATAGCACCATCATTATTCATCACGGTTCCTTATAGACACTCTCAATTCCCTTGGATTCTCATGTTCTTATTCAGAAGTGAAAAGATATGAGAGAAGTGCTGCACAAGGAACAGAAATACCTGACTACACAGCAGGGCAGCAGATCCAGTATGTGGCAGATAATGTTGACCATAATGTCTGCACAATTGATGGAGCTGATACTTTCCATGGCATGGGGATTATAGCCATCAAAACACCTGGTTCAATCAAATGCAGGCCAGTCCCTAAAATCTCTGTTTATTTCTGCCATTGGGCACATCAATATTGAATATTTCAAACCATCCCCCACTCTATATACCACATCTAGTTTATAAGACTATTGTAAACTTAAATGTGGATGACACAACATTCAATCTTGACGTACTCTGGAAATCGTCCTTAATCTTTTGCTCTCCAAGGCCTACTTGGTCTGGTGTGATGCAGATGGTGCATGCTGGACAGCATCCAGGCAAGGCATCTGTCATGTTTCTTATGATTGATATGCAGCCCAGCAATCCATCTTGTGTGCTTTCAACTCTACGATTTGTGAATTCTCATGCTGCCAGGTACAATGTCACACCAATTTTGACACTACTCATTCAAAAAAGCAGATCAGGTTGTGACACTAGCCTCAAGGACAAGCGTTAAGATTCAACATCAACTCGTGCAGGTGGACCCAAAACTCTTGTTTCAGAGACTTGTTACTGGTGGAGACCGTGCAGATGAGCTTCCTCATCTCTTCAAGTTTGAATTGTGTAGCTATCCTGCTGCCTTGTTTGAGTCTTCACACCCTCCCTCTGCAAGCTAACAAGTCTGCTCTAGCAGATGCTCTATGGAAAGTGACCAGCAATGAGTTCCCTGAACCAGCAGGCACTGTGCAGTTTGTATTGGATGGTGGTGCACTGTTGCATCACATACCATTGCCCCGTGGAGTAACATATGATAGCATTTGTCGACTCTATGTAGATTATCTCGCAAGGAAATACGGGAAACCTACAGTGGTTTTTGATGGCTATCAAAATGGCCCTTCTACTAAGGATGCTACCCATCTTCACCGATCTAGGACACATACAGGTGTTACTGTGCACTTCACTGGAGACATGGTTCTGAAATCTAGTCAAGCGCGTTGCGCCGTCTCTTAACAAAGGATGTAACAGGATTAATAAAACAAGTTGCATGTAAGAGATGTATGCAGAACTGACTGTATGTGAATAGACATGCGCATGGTAAGGGATCGTCAAGGTAAAGGGTTCTACGTAGTGATATGCATACATATAGGCCTATAGTTTAGTTAGTATTGTCTATCTCCCCCCAAGTCCGACGTCAGGGGGACTGACTGTCCATAGCGTAGGATGGGCTTCGGGCCTCGCTTGCTTCTTCTGGGTCCGGGGATAGGGGTGGGAGTCTCGGGTAGGGCGGGGGTTGGGGTCCTGGCCAGGTTTCCAGGGTCAGGTTGTATTCGACGCAGGGGTGGGGTTGGGGTGCCGGTCACTGCCGCGTATGGCCGCTGGTTGGCAGGTGTGATGAAGGGTGGTACAAGTTGGTCCGGCGTTGGGTCCGGAGTGCGCACGGGTGTGTTGACTTTGGTCTGGGGCGTCGGGTCTGGAGGGTGCATCGGTGGTTGGGGTTGGATCTGAGGCAGGGGGGGGGGGGGTAGGGGGGTAGGTGGCATAGTGGTTGGGGTTAGTGGGTTATGGGTGGGTTGGGTTGGATTGGGTAGTGGTCGCACAGGGTATATCTGGTCTGGCAGGCGTCGCTGGAAGGGGTGGTCGGGTGGGGGGGGTTTGTTGCTCTGTCTGCGGAGAAATTGGCGGTTTCTCTTGGTCAGCCTGCCGTTTCCATCCATCCGCACTTGGTATTGGTGGAACTGGAGCACCTCCACGACGACTCCGGTCTTGTCCCATTTCGTTGGGTGACGGCCTGTCTGGTTTTGGACGAATACTCTGTCACCACAACGAAGGGGGGAGAGGCCGTGGGTGTGCTCGTCCCACCGGGCGCGGCCAAGTGTCTGTCGGCGGGAAAGGGCTTGGTCTCGGTGCTGGAGTCGGTCGGGTGTTTCCTGGGATGGTTTGAGTCGGGCCGGGATGTTGGGGAGCAGGTCCCTGTTGGGGCGGCCGAAGAGGCATATCGCTGGGGACATCTTTGTGTCCGGGCTGGGGCAGTTCCTGTAAATGAGCAGGGCCTTGAAGAATGCCGTCTGGAGGGATCCGCCCGGGCCAGTGTTGCCCGCGATCAGTCGCTTGATGGTCTTTACCCCGGTCTCCGCCCGATTGTTGGAGTGAGGGTTGTAGGCTGAAGAGACTCGGTGGTGTACGCCCCAGCTGGTCAGAAGCTCCCTGGTGGAGTGGGCAGCAAATTCGGGTCCGCCATCCGATGTGAGTGTGGCGGGGATCCCGAAAGTAGCGAATGTGTCCCGCAGGATGCTGGCGAGTCCTGTGGCTCCATTGGTGGCGGGGGCGACGATTGGCCAGCCAGAGTATCGGTCGACCAGTACGAGGTATGCGGATCCCTCGTGGTTGAAGAAATCCGCACAGATGTGCTGGAAGGGATACTCTGGCTCCTCGGGTGTAGTTGACGGCATAGCCGGTTGGGATGGGGAGTTGCTGTTGCACGCAGGACAGCTGTTTCTTGTGGCGGCGATGTCAGCGGTCAGGCCTGGCCAGTAGAGCGATGAGGTAGCTCTGGCTATCATGCCACTTGTCCCTTGGTGTGCGGCGTGAAGGGCGGCCAGGCACGTAGGTCGGAGGGAGGTGGGAATGACGATTCGCTCACCGTAGCACACGACATCGTCGATGATGGTGATGTCGTGTAGAATTGGGAAGAAGGCACGGATGCTCGCGGGGAGCATGTGCCTGTCAACTGGTGGTCCTTCCTCAACGTAAAACATGAGGTCCTGCATGGTGGGGTCTGACGTGGTTGCAATCTGGAGCTGTTCCCAAGCTATTGGGATGGTAGAAGTTGCTGCGCAGATGGCCAGTGGTAGTCCGTCGTCCTCGTCTAGTGCGTGAGTGGTGTCAACGGGGTAGTCGAGGCTTCCTGGGCAGGCTGGGTCGGGGGTTGCCACATCATCGGGGAGGTCAAATCTGGGAGGTGTCCGTGTTCCGGATGGGTGGCGTGAGAGAGCATCGCTGGTATGGTTTCTCATGCCAGGGATGTACACCATCCGGAACCGGTAACGGAGGGTCTTCTCCTTCAGGTTCCTTAGTCGGGGGTTGGGGATGTCCTCGAGGCAGCGATCTCCAAAGAGCTTCAGCAGCGGTGTGTGGTCAACCGCTACGGTGAGATCTTTGCACCCGAGGACGAAGTGTCGGGCCTTGTCCAACGCGTCGGCCACAGCCAGAGCCTCCCCCTCCACCGGGGCGTAGCGAGACTCTGCTGAGTGGGTAAACCGCGAGCCCACCAGGGTGACACGCCAACCGTCCTGGCAGCAGAACAAGTCACGGGATGGGCACTGGCAGTGCTTTTGAAACAGCCAGAACCCGATCCCGCTCTTGCTCCAATCCGTGGCCAGGCAGGTTGGACGGTCTTTGTCGAAGATCTGGACGCCGACCCTGATGCGCTCGCAGATGTGGCTTTTGGAGGTGGCGAATGCTTCGGCCAGTTCGTCCGTCCATTCGAAAGGGGTGGATGGCTTGAGCAAGGCTCTGAATGGGAGCATCGCAGCAGTCATCGCGAACGCGTACGAGACCTGGTTTACAAGGCCAAACCAGGCCCGTATGTCGGTGATGCTGGTGGGTGTCGGGAAGTCGGTAATCGACACGAGGAACTTGTCCGCTGGGCGAACTTCGGTGGGGGTCACTGTGAACCCGGCAAATTCCACTGTGTCCTCAGCAAAGTGGAACTTGCGCGGGTTCAAGGTTATGCCATTCACGGCGCATATGTGGAGCCACTCAGTCGCCTGGTGGAAGGCCCCCGTGATGTCGTCCGACCAGAGCAGTGCATCGTCGATGCACTTGGTTTTGGACATCACGGAGGCGACGAGGGCGTCATACCGTGCCGTGTAGGCGTCACCCGAGGCGATGTAGCCTTGGGGTGCTGTAAGATACCTATACCTTCCCCATGGTGTAATAAAGGTGGTAAAGTGTCTATCTGTCTTGTTGAGGGCCACCGAGTGGTAGCCATTCCACGCGTCGAAGATGGTTTTCTTGGTGTTGCGTGGAATGGCTCGAGCTTGGTGGAACGGGGAGGGGCAGTGGTGGGTCTGTCTCACGCGTGGCGTGCTGGTTTAGGGGTTGGAAGTTGATGGTCCTCCTGAGCGACCCGTTCTTCTTGGTGCAGATGACCATACGGTGGCACCAAGTGACGGGCGTACCCAGGGGGACCTTCTCCAGCACGCCAAGGCGGACGTCCCTATCAAGGCCTGCCTTCACCTCATCCTGCCAATGGATGGGGATGGGGATGGGGGTGTGGCAAGGCTTGGGGGTGGCGGTTGGGTTGATGCTCAGGGAGAGGGGGGGTCCAGACATCATTGGGAGGGGCTGATGCTCACAGACATTGAACGCACTTGCTGAGTATAAGTCCAGCAAGTGACGCTCAAGCCTGTGGCGGTTTTCCTCCGTACCTGGGAAGGGCAGGGAGGTGGGTCTGTCTGGGGGGGGTGCCCTGGTTGGGCATGAGCAGGGTCTGGGTGGGGTGTGTGCGAGCTGGCTCACCACTGATGGAGTTTGGGGTCCCGAGGGTCTGGCCTGCAGGTCCGCTGGGGTGCTCATCTGGGGTGGGATGTCTGGTCTGCTCACAGGTCGATTGGTTCTGGTCTGCAGGTCCACGGGTCTGGTCTGCAGGTCCTGGACTTGCGACAGTGGCTGATCAGGGGTCGCCCATGTACCCGTGCCGTTCCCCGAAGGTGGCGTCGGCGTACAGAGGGGGAACCCCTTAGCGATCAGCCCAAGGTCAGTACAAGTTGCCAGGCTCAGATAAGGTTTGGTGGCTAGTGGGGAGAAGTACACCATCTGCCTGGTCGCTTTGTTGGAGTGGCGGGTCCTGATCCTTAGTAGGGCTGCCCCTATGATAGGTAGCGGATTGCCACTGGCCGAGTTCATCGCCAGAGTGGCTGGTATCAGGTCGTGGTGTCTGAGGTTGAGGCCCTGCATGAGTGTTGGTCCGGCCAGGCAGCTCTGACATCCCGTGTCAGCGAGAGCAGTTGTGGGCAGGTTGTGTGGGCAGGTTGTGGCACTCCTCCCTGAGGGTGTGGCCATGTGCCCTGAAGTCCTCTGCGTGTGAGGACACCATCACCTCCAGGTTTGGTTGGGGTGGGGATCGCCGCTGGATCCATGTGCCGGCTGAGGAGTCCCAGGACTGGTGGGGTAGGGTGCCCTCTGTCATGGTGAGGATATTTTCATTTATGGCACTCTCCTGCTCTGTCGTTGTTTGCCAGCACAGGTGTGCGTAGTGGTTGGGGCGGGTACATGAGGAGCAGGTGGAACCGAAGGCGGGGCACTGGGTTCTCCTAATGGCCGTGCGTGCCCTCTCTCCGTGGCCCTGGTGGCCACAAAAGCAGCAGGTGGCCTTCGAGGTGTTGTGTGGCCTGGTATCGGTGGGTTGCCCTTTGTTCGGGTTGGGCTGGTTCCGTGGTTGTGCCCGAGGTGTGAGGTTCCGCGGGCGGCCGGGTTTGGTAGGTGTGGGCCTTGGTGATGGGCGAGGCGTCAGCTGGCGTTGCTGCTGCCTGTAGCCGCTTGGTAGAGCGTCCTCCTGGTCGGTCCCCTCGTGGATGGCGTCTGCCGAGGTGGGTGTGGTTATGGTGACCGCAGATCGCTTGCCTGCGGCCCTCACCTCGACAAACCGTATGGTTTCCTCCACGGTCATGGCCTGGTTGGGGTCCTTCAGGAGATCTTCCTGGATGTCTTGGTCGGCCAGCCCAACGCAGAGTTGGTCTGCCACCCTCTGCTCGCCCTGGTTGTTCAGGACTTCGCAGCCGGTGCATTTCATCACAAATCGGCACACCTCAGCCTGGCCGCGAAGTCGAGCTGCAAACGATCTGATTGTCTCACCTCGATCCTGGACCATCCGGGAGAGGGCAACACGGGCCACCTTCGGGTTCTCTTCCTGGACGGCCAGGGCTTTGATCGCCTCGAGGAGGTCGGCCTCAGAGTGCATCTCGATTGGTACGGTGTCGAAGATGTTGCGGGTGACATCGCGGCGGAGTTTCGGGTTGAGGCACTCGAGCAGTTGGATCGGGATGTCCGTGCCTACCAGACGAACGGCCAAGGAGTAGGCCCTCCATCTGGTTAAAAAGTAGTGCCATCCTTCTGTGGTCCCCCCAGCCGCGATCTCTGGTCGGCGGACTGGGGTCGGCTTGATTCTGGCAGTCTGGCTGTGGACCAGCATATGTCCATTGAGGAGGGCAGCTACCACTGCTGGGGCCAGTCCATCTGTGGTAGCGAAGTCACAGCCCGGGTAGGGACAGTTTACTGCCATGTGGTGGGCTCCAAATAGAAAACTCTCTATCCTCCAGCCAGCACTCTTGCTGGTGAGGTGTGGTAGTTATAAGATGCTATCAGTGAGTTCTGCATGCATAGTCAAGCGCGTTGCGCCGTCTCTTAACAAAGGATGTAACAGGATTAATAAAACAAGTTGCATGTAAGAGATGTATGCAGAACTGACTGTATGTGAATAGACATGCGCATGGTAAGGGATCGTCAAGGTAAAGGGTTCTACGTAGTGATATGCATACATATAGGCCTATAGTTTAGTTAGTATTGTCTAAAATCCAAAAAAGATGAATTTCTAGTTAACAAAATCAACAAGCAACTATTCATAAATCTGCTTGGTGAAAAGTTGGAGCATGCTGGATATATGATAATTCATGCCAAACAAGATGCAGATCTGCTGATTGTGAGAACAGCAGTACAATCCTCTGAAATAAATACCACCATTCTTGTGGGGGATGACACTGACCTTCTTATCCTGCTCATCTATCATTGTGATTTGAAAGCAAAACATATTTTTTTCTCCCCTGAAACCAAAGCCAATTCCAAAAAGAACAGAGTATGGAATATTAAGCAACTGAAACATGCTCTTGGAGAGGATGTGTGTGACCACCTGTTTATCCATGCCATACTCGGCTGTGACACTACATCGCGTATACATGGACTTGGCAAAGGAGGAGCTTTGAAAAAAATGAAAAATACCAATTTTCACCAGCAGGCATTAGTATTCAATACCTCAGAACCCAGTAACAAAAAGGGATTTATCGCTGATGGAGAGAAAGCATTGGTTTGTCTGCATAATGGAGATTCATCAGACAGTCTCAACTCGCTAAGATACAAGCAATTTTGTGATAAAGTATCTACAAACACATCATTTGTTGAACCACGAACATTGCCACCAACTTCATCTGAAGGAAAGTATCACAGCCTAAGAGTGTACTATCAAATACAGGAATGGAAGGGGCTAGCTGATGACTTGGTTCCAAGTGATTGGGGTTGGCATCTTGATGATGGAATGTATCTTCCCATACAGACAGACCAGGCAGCAGCTCCATCATCACTGCTTGAGGTTATCAGATGTTGCTGCAAAACTTCCTGCACTAGTAGGCGTTGTACATGCCAAAAGCATGGACTGACTTGCTCACCTGCCTGTGGTGAATGTCCAGGAACCAGTTGTGCTAAATTCCCCTAGACCACCTTGGAGTTGATGAAGATGATGAAATAAAATGTTCATTTCATGATAGTGCGTACTGCAGAATGTGACTCATGTACATATTTAAGACACTCAGACTAAACACTGATTCAAGCAAGGAAAAACTCCATTTATTACTTTGTTTTTTTCCATTTTGTTATCACAATTAAAAGTGTTGCAAATTTGAAATTATAACGTTAAATCCCACCAAATATGCGCCTAATTAGTCCTGAAATTGGCAGAATTTATGCTACATAGGATAAAACATAGTAGGCCTTGGTAGGATGTAGATTTTAGGCCTTTAAAGTAGCCCCCAAAAATTAACTATGGACAAAGTTATGGCCAATAATGACTGGCTTGAAATTAGCGGCCATATTGGATTTATGCAAATTAGGCAAATTTCCACCACATGGATTTTTCTGGACTTTTAGTATGTCATTCTAGGGACCTTATAGGGACCTTATAGAAAATTTAATGATCTGAGGTGATTTTATTTTTGTTGCAATTTGTTTGACGTTGACCCCAAAATTGAAGTAGATAGCTTTGACTACTGGTGTGAGTTCTGTCAATGTAATATCTCGTCAATACATGCTCACAATAACTCTGCTTTGGGGGGTTAATGGCGGGCTTGTCACATTCCCATCCCCTCCAGATAGCAGTTCCATGCTCACTATGCTAACTCTGCTTTGGGGGGTTAATGGCAGGCTTGGTACAAGCCCACCACCTCCTTCATCTTTCTTGGGTGGTTAAAAACATAAACGGTTGGAACGTGACTGGTTTTCCAATGCCACCTACCGATCAATTACAGTATGCGGATTCAGCGATATACATATTTATATTAAGCAATGCGAAGGTCCGCGATTCCGCGGCGCGAATGCCCTTATGGGGGCTATGCCCCCATACCCCCAGGGGACGCAGCCACACCCGAGAAAGTAAAAGTCACTTGAATAAATCATACAAATCATACAAATACAACAATTCTAACAATAAATCATGGTGAATGCTACTTCTACATCGGATACCAGAGGGCAATGTCACGGTAAATGTTTTGCAAAACATCTTCATTTGTTTTTCCATATCTTTCCCGCCACATGAACTCATCTAAATAAGAAGGGAGTTGAGAGTGGTGACATCCTCTCATTCGCTTGTCCTAACTTTTACACGATTCCAGTATGATTCTATGTGGTTAGTATGCACTCCGCTTGGATCAAATTGAACGGAATGATTCAGTCAGTGCTGTGACTGTGTAGAGCAGGCAAGAGATTAACATCATTGTATGCTGCCCAATAGTCTGCCCACACAATAGTGCCAGGCTCCACATGCGCCTGTATAATGGGTAATAGTGTGGCAGCATCCTGACAATCCACTAATTCCATATACCCAAGTGCAGGTTCTTTACTTATGTCACAAATTCCAAATGCCCATGCTGGTTCCTCTGAAGGTCGACCTCTATGATACTAGAAGTGAAGAACAAACAATATATATATATAATATATTTATATATACCTTTGGTTCATGTGAGAATAGAGACTCATCAATGGCCACAACTACCTCTGGACCTCCAAGTTTTATTTGCGGATCTATGCACAGTCTGTGGCTACAGACATCCCTTATCCAGCTGTATACCTGCACTGCAGTCATAGGAGACACAACACATCAGCTGCGGCATCCTTCACAGAGCACTGTTTGGACCACCAATGAATCAAAAGAAGCCACTTATGTAAAGATATCTTGGATTTATCAAAAAAATCTGATGCTCAGTGTAGCTTTGCAGTTAGGGCATTTCCAACGACAGCCATCACTAATATCAGCCCTATCCTTCAGCTCCATCATGGACCCACATGTACATTTCTAGTGTGTAGATAGCAACCTCTTCCTCTGCAGAAAGCTGACAATAGCAGGGGTCCCTGCGAATGCCAATATCAGCAAAGACATGTTCGGGCAGACTCTCCCGCGCACACAATTCCAAATTCCCCGCTCGCATTGCTTAATATAAATGCTGAATCCGCATACTGTAATTGATCCCCTAGAACTTCACCGCTGCCTTCCCCATACACTCCCAAACTGTAACTAGCTTGGCTAACTGTTCAACTGAAATTGAATCAAATAAGCAAGTCCAACCCCCCCACGCAGGAGGGCGTGCCCTGCTAACCTTAGCGCGGTAGACCCTTTACCGAATCGCTACAAGCATTGTCATTCGGTAAAGGATCCCAGCTCGCGCGAGTAGTCGAGTATTAGGTGATCTGCAGATAATGGAAGAAGGTGTCTGGAGGGGTGTGAGGAGGAAGACAGATGGTATCCGAATCTTACAGAGAGACAAGAAACCTCTGCCATCATCATCACATGTTCCTGACGAGAAAGATTGGTCCACACTGCGGTCACGCAAGGAGAGGAGTAGAATAGCAGCCAAAGTTGAAGATTTAGTTGGCGCTCCTATAATCAAAAGGGACCTTGGAGCTCCACACCCTCCCCATCTGCAGTATCCTCAACAGCGTAATCCAGAGCGGGAAGATGAATCCCCCCTGTTGGATTCAGTGAATACGAACCCTAGCACGAACCCTAGCAGGGGATCAGAGACAAGATCCCTGACCATGACCCATCCTAGCCCTTCTACTGCCACCAGAGGCTACTCTCTCTCTAGTTCCATGCAGAAGGACCCTCTGGACTGGCCTGGTATTGGCAATGAAGGAGGTAAGAGCACACCTCAGCTGGCGGCAGCTGCTGCCTGGAGTGAGACTGTCAAGAAACAAGTCCAAAAGAAGGAACTGAAGGTTTGTGTGTGTGTGTGTGCTTGCGTGTGTGTGCTTGCTTGCGTGCATGGTTCCTCTGCATCTTGTGGTCGTGGTAATATTGTTGTGGCTTTCTGTGCTGCAGGTCAGCTCTCCTCTCAGTGATGGCTCTGGCGTTGGCAATGGTGTGGCTGGTGCACTGACTAAGAGCAACTTCAAGAAAGAAAGGAAGAAGCGAAAGGAAGGAGCAGTTCTTACAAGAGAGCCATTATTGTTTGAACTAGACACTATATTCCAAGCTTTGGAAGTGAGTGAGCCATTGTACATGTATGCCTTGAGCTGACTGGGCTTGCAATAAGTGCACACACACACACGTACGCACGCATGCACACACACACAAGCGGTGATGTTCTCTGGACTTCTACAGCCTCTGGGTGATCATGTGATGCTCGGCTATTGTATGGTCATACTGTGCACAGTGCATCATGTGATGCTCAGCTATTGTAAGGTCATACTGCACAGTTCATCATGTATTGTATGGTCATACTGTGCACAGTTCATCACGTGATGCTTAGCTATTGTATGGTCATACTGTGCACAGTTCATCATGTGATGCTCAGCTATTATATGGTCATACTGTGCACAGTTCATCACGTGATGCTTAGCTATTGTATGCATACTGCACAGTTCATCATGTGATGCTCAGCTATTGTATGGTCATACTGTGCACAGTTCATCATGTGATGCTCAGCTATTGTATGGTCATACTGTGCACAGTGCATCATGTGATGCTCGGCTATTGTATGGTCATACTGTGCACAGTTCATCATATACATGTAGCTATACTGAAGCAATCTTGAACTTCGACCTCCACTTCATAGTCGTGTCCAGCTGGAGTGCAAATTATGGCGGAGGTTGTGGATGAGAAGTTATTGCTATAGTTACCTGTAACATCACCAGCTGCACCAGCTAGCATTGCTATAGTTACCTGTAACATCACCAGCTGGCATGCTTAGCTACTAAATGAGTCACCACTAATAACCAGCCAGCTAGCTGCAAAGCTAGTAGCACGGTTTATCCCAACTGCAGCTGCTCGAGTGCTCGCCAGGTGTTGTAAGGCCACTGGTTGGCTAGAAAACTACCAGTAGATAGTATGACTCACCACATGTAGCGGGACGTGGTCCTGCCACAAGCTGCAACAAGACCTCGTCGCTCCAGCGATCTGTTCTCACCCACAAACACATAATGTTTACACTTCTAAACAGCCGACTCTTCATCACATGCTAAATTCTAGCATTCTGATTGGTTCGACATTCACTGCTGGATTCTAACCATATCCTATTCCATCGTATCATATCGCATGTGCACACATGCACACACACCCTCCACAAGCTTTGACGTTCTGCACATCTGTATCAAGCAGTCTAACACACACACACAGCACACACACACACACACTCTCTCCACAAGCTCTGATGTTCTGCACATCTGTGTATGATGCAGCTGAAGCAGTCTAAGTCGGTGGCCATCGGGACTGCAGCGGGAGGAGCTCTATCTGCTAAACATAAACCACTCACCCCAGAGAAGCAAAGTGCCGGCGTTGAGTACAGGCGAGGGGTTGCAAATGTTCTGGACTCCAGTGCCCCCAGTCACAGGCGAGGGAAGGAGAGGGAACAGCCCAAGAAGAAGAGACCCAGTGCTATGCGTCGGGTAAGCAATGGTCTCCATGATGATGAGAATCTTAGTCATGTGTTCTGGTCTCCATGGTGATGGTGCTAGTCCATATGCAAACCAGATATTGTTTGCAGTGGCTGGTGGTCTCATTGAGATCATGGGGCACACTAATCAAGGGACTCACTAATCTAGGGGCACACTAATCAAGGGACACACTAATCAAGGGTCACACTAATCAAGCTCACTAATCAAGGGACTCTAATCCAGGGGCACACTAATCAAGGGAATCACTAATCAAGGGCCACATTAATCAAGGGACTCACTAACCAAGGGACTCACTAATCAAGGGACTCACTAATCAAGACTCACTAATCAAGGGACTCACTAATCAAGGGACTCACTAATCAAGGGACTCACTAATCAAGGGCCACACTAATTAAGAGCTGGACTAATCTAGGGCAAGCAGATAAGCTAATGAAGGGGGAAACTAATCAAGATGGGACACTCCCATTTGAGCTTGCAGTCCAGGCACCTGACAGCAGGTCACCTGATGCCAGTCATGTGACACCAGCTTAGGCAGCTGACGTGCATTATGCTAGTGTGTGAGTGTATTACTACTAGACCATGCATTATGCTAGTGTGTGAGTGTATTACTACTAGACCATGCATTATGCTAGTGTGTGTGTGTATTACTACTAGACCATGCATTATGCTAGTGTGTGAGTGTATTACTACTAGACCATGCATTATGCTAGTGTGTGAGTGTATTACTACTAGACCATGCATTATGCTAGTGTGTGAGTGTATTACTACTAGACCATGCATTATGCTAGTGTGTGAGTGTATTACTACTAGACCATGCATTATGCTAGTGTGTGTGTGTATTACTACTAGACCATGCATTATGCTAGTGTGTGAGTGTATTACTACTAGACCATGCATTATGCTAGTGTGTGAGTGTATTACTACTAGACCATGCATTATGCTAGTGTGTGTGTGTATTACTACTAGACCATGCATTATGCTAGTGTGTGTGTGTATTACTACTAGACCATGCATTATGCTAGTGTGTGAGTGTATTACTACTAGACCATGCATTATGCTAGTGTGTGAGTGTATTACTACTAGACCATGCATTATGCTAGTGTGTGAGTGTATTACTACTAGACCATGCATTATGCTAGTGTGTGTGTGTATTACTACTAGACCATGCATTATGCTAGTGTGTGTGTGTATTACTACTAGACCATGCATTATGCTAGTGTGTGAGTGTATTACTACTAGACCATGCATTATGCTAGTGTGTGTGTGTATTACTACTAGACCATGCATTATGCTAGTGTGTGTGTGTATTACTACTAGACCATGCATTATGCTAGTGTGTGTGTGTATTACTACTAGACCATGCATTATGCTAGTGTGTGTGTGTATTACTACTAGACCATGCATTATGCTAGTGTGTGAGTGTATTACTACTAGACCATGCATTATGCTAGTGTGTGAGTGTATTACTACTAGACCATGCATTATGCTAGTGTGTGAGTGTATTACTACTAGACCATGCATTATGCTAGTGTGTGTGTGTATTACTACTAGACCATGCATTATGCTAGTGTGTGAGTGTATTACTACTAGACCATGCATTATGCTAGTGTGTGAGTGTATTACTACTAGACCATGCATTATGCTAGTGTGTGAGTGTATTACTACTAGACCATGCATTATGCTAGTGTGTGAGTGTATTACTACTAGACCATGCATTATGCTAGTGTGTGAGTGTATTACTACTAGACCATGCATTATGCTAGTGTGTGAGTGTATTACTACTAGACCATGCATTATGCTAGTGTGTGAGTGTATTACTACTAGACCATGCATTATGCTAGTGTGTGAGTGTATTACTACTAGACCATGCATTATGCTAGTGTGTGAGTGTATTACTACTAGACCATGCATTATGCTAGTGTGTGTGTGTATTACTACTAGACCATGCATTATGCTAGTGTGTGAGTGTATTACTACTAGACCATGCATTATGCTAGTGTGTGAGTGTATTACTACTAGACCATGCATTATGCTAGTGTGTGAGTGTATTACTACTAGACCATGCATTATGCTAGTGTGTGTGTGTATTACTACTAGACCATGCATTATGCTAGTGTGTGAGTGTATTACTACTAGACCATGCATTATGCTAGTGTGTGAGTGTATTACTACTAGACCATGCATTATGCTAGTGTGTGAGTGTATTACTACTAGACCATGCATTATGCTAGTGTGTGAGTGTATTACTACTAGACCATGCATTATGCTAGTGTGTGTGTGTATTACTACTAGACCATGCATTATGCTAGTGTGTGAGTGTATTACTACTAGACCATGCATTATGCTAGTGTGTGAGTGTATTACTACTAGACCATGCATTATGCTAGTGTGTGTGTGTATTACTACTAGACCATGCATTATGCTAGTGTGTGAGTGTATTACTACTAGACCATGCATTATGCTAGTGTGTGAGTGTATTACTACTAGACCATGCATTATGCTAGTGTGTGAGTGTATTACTACTAGACCATGCATTATGCTAGTGTGTGAGTGTATTACTACTAGACCATGCATTATGCTAGTGTGTGAGTGTATTACTACTAGACCATGCATTATGCTAGTGTGTGTGTGTATTACTACTAGACCATGCATTATGCTAGTGTGTGTGTGTATTACTACTAGACCATGCATTATGCTAGTGTGTGAGTGTATTACTACTAGACCATGCATTATGCTAGTGTGTGAGTGTATTACTACTAGACCATGCATTATACTAGTGTGTGAGTGTATTACTACTAGACCATGCATTATGCTAGTGTGTGTGTGTATTACTACTAGACCATGCATTATGCTAGTGTGTGAGTGTATTACTACTAGACCATGCATTATGCTAGTGTGTGAGTGTATTACTACTAGACCATGCATTATGCTAGTGTGTGTGTGTATTACTACTAGACCATGCATTATGCTAGTGTGTGAGTGTATTACTACTAGACCATGCATTATACTAGTGTGTGAGTGTATTACTACTAGACCATGCATTATGCTAGTGTGTGTGTGTATTACTACTAGACCATGCATTATGCTAGTGTGTGAGTGTATTACTACTAGACCATGCATTATGCTAGTGTGTGAGTGTATTACTACTAGACCATGCATTATGCTAGTGTGTGAGTGTATTACTACTAGACCATGCATTATGCTAGTGTGTGAGTGTATTACTACTAGACCATGCATTATGCTAGTGTGTGAGTGTATTACTACTAGACCATGCATTATGCTAGTGTGTGAGTGTATTACTACTAGACCATGCATTATGCTAGTGTGTGAGTGTATTACTACTAGACCATGCATTATGCTAGTGTGTGAGTGTATTACTACTAGACCATGCATTATGCTAGTGTGTGAGTGTATTACTACTAGACCATGCATTATGCTAGTGTGTGAGTGTATTACTACTAGACCATGCATTATGCTAGTGTGTGAGTGTATTACTACTAGACCATGCATTATGCTAGTGTGTGAGTGTATTACTACTAGACCATGCATTATGCTAGTGTGTGAGTGTATTACTACTAGACCATGCATTATGCTAGTGTGTGAGTGTATTACTACTAGACCATGCATTATGCTAGTGTGTGAGTGTATTACTACTAGACCATGCATTATGCTAGTGTGTGAGTGTATTACTACTAGACCATGCATTATACTAGTGTGTGAGTGTATTACTACTAGACCATGCATTATGCTAGTGTGTGAGTGTATTACTACTAGACCATGCATTATGCTAGTGTGTGTGTGTATTACTACTAGACCATGCATTATGCTAGTGTGTGTGTGTATTACTACTAGACCATGCATTATGCTAGTGTGTGAGTGTATTACTACTAGACCATGCATTATGCTAGTGTGTGAGTGTATTACTACTAGACCATGCATTATGCTAGTGTGTGAGTGTATTACTACTAGACCATGCATTATGCTAGTGTGTGAGTGTATTACTACTAGACCATGCATTATGCTAGTGTGTGTGTGTATTACTACTAGACCATGCATTATGCTAGTGTGTGAGTGTATTACTACTAGACCATGCATTATGCTAGTGTGTGAGTGTATTACTACTAGACCATGCATTATGCTAGTGTGTGTGTGTATTACTACTAGACCATGCATTATGCTAGTGTGTGAGTGTATTACTACTAGACCATGCATTATGCTAGTGTGTGAGTGTATTACTACTAGACCATGCATTATGCTAGTGTGTGAGTGTATTACTACTAGACCATGCATTATGCTAGTGTGTGAGTGTATTACTACTAGACCATGCATTATGCTAGTGTGTGTGTGTATTACTACTAGACCATGCATTATGCTAGTGTGTGAGTGTATTACTACTAGACCATGCATTATGCTAGTGTGTGAGTGTATTACTACTAGACCATGCATTATGCTAGTGTGTGAGTGTATTACTACTAGACCATGCATTATGCTAGTGTGTGAGTGTATTACTACTAGACCATGCATTATGCTAGTGTGTGAGTGTATTACTACTAGACCATGCATTATGCTAGTGTGTGAGTGTATTACTACTAGACCATGCATTATGCTAGTGTGTGTGTGTATTACTACTAGACCATGCATTATGCTAGTGTGTGAGTGTATTACTACTAGACCATGCATTATGCTAGTGTGTGAGTGTATTACTACTAGACCATGCATTATGCTAGTGTGTGAGTGTATTACTACTAGACCATGCATTATGCTAGTGTGTGTGTGTATTACTACTAGACCATGCATTATGCTAGTGTGTGAGTGTATTACTACTAGACCATGCATTATGCTAGTGTGTGAGTGTATTACTACTAGACCATGCATTATGCTAGTGTGTGAGTGTATTACTACTAGACCATGCATTATGCTAGTGTGTGTGTGTATTACTACTAGACCATGCATTATGCTAGTGTGTGAGTGTATTACTACTAGACCATGCATTATGCTAGTGTGTGAGTGTATTACTACTAGACCATGCATTATGCTAGTGTGTGAGTGTATTACTACTAGACCATGCATTATGCTAGTGTGTGAGTGTATTACTACTAGACCATGCATTATGCTAGTGTGTGTGTGTATTACTACTAGACCATGCATTATGCTAGTGTGTGAGTGTATTACTACTAGACCATGCATTATGCTAGTGTGTGAGTGTATTACTACTAGACCATGCATTATGCTAGTGTGTGAGTGTATTACTACTAGACCATGCATTATGCTAGTGTGTGAGTGTATTACTACTAGACCATGCATTATGCTAGTGTGTGTGTGTATTACTACTAGACCATGCATTATGCTAGTGTGTGAGTGTATTACTACTAGACCATGCATTATGCTAGTGTGTGAGTGTATTACTACTAGACCATGCATTATGCTAGTGTGTGAGTGTATTACTACTAGACCATGCATTATGCTAGTGTGTGTGTGTATTACTACTAG